>CM035096.1:61223957-61823957 GCA_020205505.1 Panax japonicus
CCCAAATATGATCACAACATAGTGGAGATAGCACCTAGTCATTTGCCCTTCTTCATGGAGATTATACCGAGTCAGAGCATGCTAGGTGATTTTGATGCTATGGCCATCGCTTGTGGGAACCTCCCAAAGGATTATTTGCTACTGATGGATGGAGGACTCCTCAACTTTTGAAGAGGAATTGGATAGCGTTGACCAGAAAAGTCTGGCTGAAGGACTATAAATCAAGCGCTTACTGGGAGGCAACCCAAGTTTAATTTTTATTTATTATTTTTATTAGGTTTTATATTATTGTTAATAAATTTGCAAGTCTTAGGATCTAAAAGCTTGCTTCTATCATATTCACAGTTTAGTCAGTCCAACTCAAGTGTGGTTCCCGATCAATTCCAATGTGTCTGGCCTATTCTTCAAACTTAGCAGACAAGGAGGAAAATGCTTTATTTTCAGGGAAGTCTTCTCTTTTAATTTTTCCTATCTTAGCCATTGAGGACAATGTCTAGTTTAAGTTTGGGGGCATTTTAGCGTCGTATTGCATATAGTTAGTTATTTACATTGTAGTTCGTATAGTTACATTTAGTTTTTGCATTCTTGAATTTTTTTTTCGAAAAATTAGTAGTTTGTTTACTATGTTTATATAGCATTTAGTACGTCTTGCATGTGTCCAGCTGTTTGATATTTACAGTTTGTTTTGGCCAATGATGAGATTGAAATTGGGTAGACAAGTATAGCACTGATTATTAGAGCTTTGATGTGATTTCCTGTTAGGAATTGAGTTTTTTTTTCTGTTTGAAACTGGTATAATAAGGATATATAGTAAAAACAACTTGTTGAATGATTGAGTTTAAATTAATACATAAAGGATCTCTAAAGGATAATGCTAGTTTAAATAAGAGAATGACAAGGATAGGCAGTGAAGGTGAAGAATTAGGCAAGAACCTAAGTTTGAGAGAAAAGTGGGGTATATAAGCTTCTAAGAAAAAAAAAAAGAAGAAGAAAAGATATTGAGTTAAATAAATTGAGTCTTGTGGTTGGTCGAGAAGAAGCGTGAATTGCACTCCCCATAAACACAGGCGTGAGATGGAACGTAAAACACACTCACTTAATGAAAAATAAAAGAGAAAAGAAAAAAAGAAGAAGAAATAAAATGGGAAATAAGAGCAAAAAGCCCCGTAGATTAAAAATGAAGCATAAGTATCCCATGTTGACCCTCGATATCGGTAATTATTTAATTTTAGTTGGATCTAGCTTGTTTTTGGATTTCTTGAGTTTACAATGTATGATGCCTTCGAAGAAACTTATTATGTTTAAATTGATTTTATATCAGTTAACATTGTTGTTAAGCACACACGCACTATATTAGTGATAACAGTCTAAGATTTGATGATTGATTGAGAAGTTATTGATTGGTTTTGATATGCTGTATTATCGTGTTTATTTGATTTCTCTAAGGCCGGTTGAATAGACTTGTTTTTATCATTACTGCTGAAATCGTAGGCATGTAGATTAGTTGCATTGCATATCATTTTTTTGTATTTTTGATTGAGGACAAGTAAAGGTTTAAATTTGGGGGTATTTGATAAGTAGTTTTTATACCTACTTTTCAGGTATCTATTACTTGAATTATTTGCTTAATCTCATGTTTCATAGTTACTTTGCATACATTTTATGTTATTTTGTAGGCGATGACACGACATTGGCATGAAAAAGCAAGGGAAAGGAATTCGGACATCTTTTGGACTAAAATACACAAGCAAATGCAAGAAGGGAATATTGAAGGACTTTTAACACCAAGTTGGATGCATGTTCTTAGCTTGGAGTTTGGAATTTATTGTAGATCTACTTCTTAGCTTTTCTAAATATCTTGAATCATCCCAATCGGAGTTCGGATGCGAGAGTAATGGCCTTTTTATCATCAAAGGTCAAAGCTAAGAGTTGTCATGTTTGTCGTTTATATAGCATCTACTTCAAGTCCGATTTCTGCCTTGATTCAGACGGATTATGTAAATCCTTAAATCATAAAAGTTGTAGATCTCGTCGATATCTTCGATTTTATAGGTGGCAGGCTCCGTAACTCCTAGCGGATCAAAAGTTATGCCTGTTTTACCAAAGGACGTCGCAGTAGAAAACAGAGTAGCGTGGACCGCGGTAGGGGCGCGCTAGGCCACTAGAACCACTGCTATAGTAGTGCGGACCGTGCTAGGCCACCAGAACCACTGCTACAGTAGCGCGGACGAGCTATAAATGACTTAGGGGCAGCGCGGGGCGCGCTAGGCCGCGAGAAAAGAGCTGTTTTGGGTTATTTGATGTCCAATTTGAGCTAGAATAGGATTCTTAGTTGCCTAACTTGCTTGGGTGTCCATTAGAACTATAAATATATGATGAGAGACATAAAAGAGAGAGATAGGCTAGTTTTGGAGGATTCCATTAGATTAGATTAGAGTAAATTAGATCAAAACCCTAGTTCTTATGAGAATGGGAGATTGAAGCAACTTGGAGACCATTGAAGATCAAGAGTAGGAGCTTGAGGAAGATGGAGATTTGCTGACAACAGATTTATTCTTTACTCTACTTTTATTTTTATCTTTTAATGTGTATTCAATTGTGAATTCTTAGTTTTGATTCAATAAACATGAACTAATTTTTTGTTTGAGATTACAATGGATCTTATTGTGTAGTTTATTTTAATATGCTTCGCTATCAATTATTATGTTTTATTGTGAGGATTGTCTATTGTGATTTGGACTTAATTGCTTAATTGCCTAGCTAACAATTACCGTGATAATCTATATAAACTCGAGAGATGAAGTATTGATTTAGATCTTATCATGATAGCATGCGTTTTTGATTTCTACATAGATGGAATTCATGATTCGTGTTTAGGATAGAGATATGCCTTTACGCCATATGTAATCTTATAGAGAACTTATGCTTTAAATATTTTTTAATTGTAATTCACATAGATATATGGATAGTTAATTAGAGTGTTTTTGCTTATTCTATCATCTGTGGATTTAAGTGAGTATGGGTATTAGCATCGAGAGGTGGTTTTATCTGCTTTAGTGTTCTTGATTAACAATTTAAGATAGAAAATAATTGACGAGAAGTGTATTAACTTAAATGAAGCAATAAGTGAAGTTGTGATCTTAAATCTCCGGTATCTGATTTTTAATTAGTGATAATTAGAATTAGTGTAACTTAAATAATTTAATTTATATAATTTGAAATTCATTAGTTTAAATAAGATGAGTTGGTTACAGGTTAGTACTTGGTGATTTTCTATTAACAATTCATCGTGGGAACGATACTCTACTTTATTTATTACTTGTTGACCACGTATACTTGCGTTTGTGCGTAATTAGATTTTACCCAACATCTTGATCTCTACTCCCTGCAAGATCAATCCCAGAAATCATCCCCTCCATTCAACAATCCTCAAACCAATTATACTATCCTAAATCTGCCCACAAAAGATGACTTGAAGGAAGTATCCAAGAATATGGTCAAGAACAAAGAAGAAAGCCTGGAAACTCACTCAAACCTAATTCATCTCCGGTTGAATCAAATGATCACTGCTGTGAATAATATCCCTGGCACTCTAAACACTGAGCATATAAAGAAGTTGAGGGAAATTATCAAAGAAATTCTTCAAAGCATGAAGGACAGAGATGAGATTCACTTCCAGATAGCCACCAAGCAAAGAGAGGCTGTTCTTGAAATGCAGAAAAATCAAGAAGTCCAAAATAAACTTATGCTGGAGAACATCATCAACCTGAAAGCTTCAGTCATAGAATTCCAGAAAGCTTATGTAAATCAGGAACAATAGACTGACATTGCTCCTCACTGCCCTCCGACACAAAGAAGCTAGATATGAAGTCCAGATCAAGGGAAGTCGAGAGGACATTGCTCAAACACAAAGCCAACTAAACGAGCTTGTCCAAAGAGTAAATCAACTTTCTGAAGACATTCAAACTCTTGATGCTGACATAAAGGGGGAGAACAAAGGAAAGGAGTTCAAGGAGCATAGGGAAGTCAGGCAGAGGCAGAGGAGGTCAAAGAAGCCAAGAAAGGGGAAGAGGACATTTTTCAAGAAGACCTCCTGCAAGACAATTCCACCAACAGACTCCACCATCAAGCAATCAGACTCAACGATCTGATCAGCAGGAAGTCTTAATGGCTCAGCCATTAAGAAGTCAAGGGTCAACTACAAGCTCACCAAATGTGACCACCACAGGCCTAAGAATGCAATTTGGAGATCCAACATTCATGAATAGGCATGATCACAAGTCGATAGTAAGCTCAAGTGAGCTGGAAGAGTTAGCCAGAAGGGATGAAGCTAGCAGGAAAAGAAGGGCTAAGGAGTATGCCAATCCTCCAAGGAAAAGGTCAAAGAAATAGAGATAAGTTAAAACTTTAAATTCTTATTGATGTAAAGCTAAACTGCAATATTTCTTGAACCTCAAAAATTTCATGCTTATTCTCTAGAAATTTCAGCTGTGTCACTGAAATACTAAGTTATGTTTAATTTTCCTACAAATGCAGCTAGACACTAATAATCATGACAACAAATCTCCTTGGTTATGTCAACATCAAATAGGGGAGATTGTTGGGAGGATGCATATTATAAATTTGATGTTTTACGTATATGCTCAGGATTATTTGTAAAGTCCTTCAAGTAATATATTGTACAAGGACTTAGTGATAGATCAAATTTGTTAGGTTGATCTAAGCCTTAACGTGTATCATTCTGTAATAGAATGTATAGACTGGAAAGATCAAAGCTGTTAGGTTGATCTTAAGATGTATAGATAGGCTTCGAAGAAATTGTAGTGTCTAAATCGGAGTCACATTGCAGAAGTCAAGGTAGTAACGTAGAGCTCAAAGATCGTAGTGTGCCTGCCTTGAAGGCCTCTTCGGAAATCGTAGAGTGGTCCCAACATTTGTCGAGCCAACTCAACGATCGTAGTGTGCTCTCGGAAACGTAGAGTTTACAAGGTCAACGATCGTAGTGTGCTCTCAGAAACGTAGAGTTTACTACTCAAGAAAGCAAAGATCGTAGTGTGCAAATACTTAAAGAGAAATCGTAGTGCTGTCGGCTGATAGCATCAGATCAGGCACCAAGGCGACAAGTCACCACGATCTGAATCGTAGAGTATCATCTGTCTTGTGTCAAAAAACGTCGAGCCTCATGATTTGTGTGGAGATAGGCTCCAACATAAGAGGAATGGATTCTAAACGCTGCAGTACTCACCAGTCCAAAGTCATAAGAAATATCCTTAGTATGCAACAAAGAATCGTATTGAAGAAGCTAAGGAAAGTACCATTGGTAAGGGGGAAAACACCTTTTCAGGTGTTAGGTGAGAAAGCAGTCTACAGTGTCAGTGGGCCAGAATGCAGTTCAGAAGATGTGCAGAAATGTCTCCATCAAAGAACAAAAAGTCAAATGCATTTAATGCTTCAACAGATGGATCCAACGGATAGTTTTCAAGATCACATATATGCAAATCAAGTAGATGAGAGAGAACTAAGCAAGCATTGAACAAACAACGTGAACAACTCTCAAAGCTCAACTCTACGATCTGAGAAATAGCAAAGCTTGCTCAGCTACTTAGTTCTTTCGAACAAGTACTTAAAACACAACTGAGTAGCAACCATCAAGAACTTAACATCTACCAATCAACTGAAGAAGAGTACCAAGTCTGTTGGACTTGAAGAGTTCTAAGTGAACTGTAAGAGATCCAAGTCTGTTGGTCTTGAAGAGTTCAAGAGTGAACTAAGAAGTTCCTAGACTACTGGTCTAGAAGGAATCTGTGTGATTCAGAAGTTGTAAAAGACATCCTTAGTGGATTTTCTACTCGTTGAGTAGAAGAGTGGACTAGGAGCTTTAAGTGCTCTAAACCACTTAAAATGACTGTGTCTTTACGTTCATATTATAACTGTTATATCTGCCATAACTGGTATAACTGCCTCACTCGCATAACTCCACTACTTTGCAAAAGAGATTAAAACAAACATAAATTCCGCCAAGTTTTTAATCATCATTAACTAACACGTTTAAAACAAAAATATTTTTAAAATATCTATTCAACCCCCCTTCTAGATAACTATTTTGCCTACTAGGAACTAACAATATCCTTAGGCCTCTTGATTGAGTAGGACTATGAAATGCATGGCCATGCTCAAATAGTGATTTGTTTCATATAGTCTACTCATTGATCAAGAAAAACTCAGATTAAATTATGAAAAGTATGAAACATTACATGACTTGAGTTTAATCTAGGATATTAAGGTTAAAAGGATTAAATTACACTGAATATTGGTCACGAAAAAGGTTGCATCGAATCATCGATCTTATTATTACTTGGGTAGCAGTTATGCATTACTAGATGTCGCTCATTGTTTATAATTTTATAATATGATTTTAAAATTATTGCCAATATAATAATAACCTATAACGTCCACACACATAGAACGTAATTTAAAAGGGAATTACTTTAAATTGTAAGGATTTAAATATATCATATGATCGATAGTATTTTAAATCACGAATTTAAATTAAAAGGATAATTTGTATATATGTATATTAATTAAGTAAGGCTTAATTAAGATATATATATATATATATATATATATATATATATAAATTCAGATTTTAATTATATTAGGTTTTGATTAATTCCTCATAATTGCTATATATATGATATATATCAGCCATTTTAGGGATTACATCAAAAACAAAACCTAGCCGCTCTTAGAGAGAGACTATAGAAAACAGTTTCGAAAAAAATCCTCATCCTTGGTGGCTAGTACCGTGGTTCCTTTTTTGTAGATCGTACAACGATTTGCGGGGCAATCGTGTGGATACCGTAGAGACGCAGTTCGTTTGAATTGTGTTGGAGATTCGACCACATCGATTCTAGCTTTAATAATTGGTATAATTTCTAACACTGAATTAATTTATTTTTTGCATGGATCCTGTTTTAGGGTTTCACAATTGTCTTTCAATTGTTTATTTTCCGCTGTGTTTTATTTGCCGAAAACCCAACACTTCGAGGCGGAGCCCACTTGGACATTTTCACAGGTATACTCTTGAAGATGCAGGTCTACCTGCGGATGCCTGTGGCTTTATATACAACATGCCCATCATCTTGTAGAAGAAGAAGAGAAAAAAAGAAAAAAGAGAGAAAGAAAGAGAGAAAGAGAGAAAAAGGAGAGATTTCGCGCCGAAATTGCTCGAATCTTGCTTCCAAATCTGTAAACCTTACTTGCAAGCTTTCATATACATATCTATTGCAACATATCAAGTTTTCACCTGTGGAAATCAAATTTAAGGGCTTTTAAAGCAGTTTGATCGCCAATCTCGTGCAAGGCCGTAAGGTTTCTTAAAATTTTCATTTTTTTCTTGCTTATATACCTATATATGAGTAATATATATGTATATTAGTTAATTTTATAGTTTAAATATCAATCTTATGCTTTTCCTTGCATTATTTTATATATATATATATATATATATATATATATATATATATATACTGTTTAATAGTGCCTGGATTGCAAATATGTGGCCTTTTATTGCTTTAATATATATATATATATATATAAGTAATTTATATTTATATCTAGTTAATCCTGTTGATTAAATATCATTTGTAAATGTTCATTTGATGTAAATCTGCAATATTTAAAGTTTACTGACTAGATTTATATAAATCTAGCCACATCTAGCTTTTAACAGGTTCAAAAGTGTTGAAACTAGAACCGTTGAGCTAGAATGGCTAAGATTTAGTTAAATCTAGTTTTATTTCTAGTTTGTAATATTTTGCAATCACAGGACCCTAGATCTGTGTCTAGAGTAAACGTGGAGCTTGGCTATGCGCATACAAGGATTTAACTGATGACCATCTTGTTTTGCGACGTCTAGAGTTAAATATGCATTTTATTTTAATCTATCCATTGTGCAAACTTTTAAATAATATTCTATTGAGCCTAGAAATCATGGGATCTACGGTTAAATAACCTTAATCCGGTTCCCATAATGGACATGTTCAAGTTTATAATTAGCTTACAACCCTTTGTAAATGTAAATAAAGGGGACCTTAAAATGGTTATCCGAATTTAAGGTCTCAACATAGTAAAATCATTGATTGTGGTGTTTGGGTCACTTCGATGGCTTTTATGCCCATAAGGATCCCGAAACTTATATGTATTTTTTTTGAAGATGTTTTGTATCTCGAGAATAAAATCAAAATAAGCCTGAATATGGATAAAATCGAAGTATCGAAGTCCTCGATTCCTAGTCGAGGCGAAGGATTTGAAAACCATTGTGTTTTTCTAAAATATCATTTATATATATATTTATATATATATATATATATATATATATATATATATTGCCTAAAATGAACTTTTTAATAAATTAAAATCATTCGTACCTAGACGCAAAAGAGGTATTACACTACTTTCAAATAACGCACTTAGGCCCAATTAATTACAATACACACACACACCCACAAATTAGGGAATAAAAAGTGTGTTAACCGTGTTTCACGGAAGTCAGGGGGTGCCTGACACCTTCCCCCCTGTTTAAGCAAGCCCTCGAACTCCATGAATCTTGGGTGCTAGACCAATAAAACAGAGTCCAATAATAGGGCCATATTGCAAAACCTTTCCAAACTTGGTTGAGTTGGTCCAACTATTTTAACTCCTACCAACTGATGACTAAGTCTAATTTGAACCAATTAAAATTAATCTTTTCAAATCGTGGACATTATATGTCGGTCTTTTCCTGAAAATTTCACCTTTTAGATTAAACAAATCACAAATAAAAAAACATAAAGGGTAAGAAACACCAAGGAAGAGGAAATTTTTCTGGAGTTGAAACACCAAGTTATGGAAATATTCTAATTTGAACGGACTAAAAATGATTTATATTGAAGACGTGGTGATAGTTTTGATAAAGCATGTTAAACGATGAAAAACTTAGTATTGGGGGACTTTTGAGCCAAATTTTGGACTAATTAAATAATCTGAAACATTATGAAGTCATGGAGGTTTTGTATAGCATGTTACAAGCTTTCCATATCCTCAAAAACGGAGTAATTCTGACTTAAAATGAAGAAGTTATGAAGATTTGAAGTATGTACGTCAAACGTTGCAAAAATTTAGAAATCGGAGTTAAGTGCCCAGGGTCGAGCGCCTAGGCGCTGGGCTCGGTGCTTAAACTCTGTTTTTGGGCGCCTAGGCGCTTGCCCAAGGCCAAAATTGGGCGCCTAGGCGCTGGTCAAGTGTTAAGTCAAAATCTATCCAGACGTCCTTTAGAAAATTGGGCATAACATTTTTATACGAACTTCGATTGAGGTGATTCAGGATGATTCAAAAAGATAATGAGTAGACCTAAAACTTTCATTCTTTATGTTTTGAGATTTGAGGTCGGGATCAAGGCCTAAAATGGCTATTTTCAGGACTGATGTGCATTCAGAGACAATCAGAGGATGTCGGGCATGCACGTATGTAACGTGTAATGTTTTCGACTATAAAGGATATTGTTCTAAGTTGTAAAACATGAACATTATTAAATATAATGATATTTAACATTAATCAATGATGAATTAGATAAGTATGATATACAGATGTTTGTTTAATTATTTTCTTTTTACAAAAGTAAGTTTGGCAGGACTTGCTTACACTCTACTTTTCATAATGTAATATGGACCACTACTCTATTATTTAACAAATGCTGTTAAAATGTGTACAAGTTAGTTTAATTTCTCCGTGGGACCATAAATTCCACTACCATTATTATATACCGCATTTGGTTATTTTGTTAAAGTGTGTGTGCTAATTGTTTCCTCAATTTTCAGTATAAATAGGTTGCCCGATTGAGCAACTAAACACACACCATCACTACACTAAAATATAAAATTCTTTTACTACAATATTGTGAGTATTTCTGTTGAGTGTAAGGTTACTCCAAGTGTAGATAAGGAATGCAAACATTGTTTAAGTTGATCAATTTCACAGAAAGCCGAATCAAAGCACATGCTAAGGTAAGGGATATCATTATTATGGGAAGGGGGTATCATTTTTATGGAAAATGGATGTCATTTTCTTTCATACTCTATATTATGGTACGATATTATTATTTGTTTCTTTAGCTTATCATTAAATGGTGAAAAGTCCTGAAAGGATTTGAATATCCTTAATAGTTTGTGCTTCATCTAATATATTGACATGGATCTTTCTATACAGTCTTAAGTTATGATTTTTGAGTCAAGAACTTTACATTACTTGGACCTTATATTTTATCAGGAATTCTAATCGATTTTCTGGTTATCATGTTGACAATTTGGACATTATGGACGTGACTCCCCCAAAATTAGGTATACATCACCCATCTTGAGTCGCCAGATACATGGTACATAAATCAAATACAACTTAATAATATAACTGTCGTGTACAATACGACAAAACATAAACTATGAGTTTGAATACAAATATTGTCTACTAGAGAGTATACAAACTCAAAAGGAGTCCTCATTACAATTATTATAACACTATTTCACAGAATAATGTGGATAACTAATGCACCATCTAGGACCATCACTCTGTTTCCCGACTAGTCCCAGCTACATTTTCATTTCCTGAAGAGAACAGTGAAAGAAAGGGTGAGCTCAACTGGCCCAATAAGAAATATTATGACTAAGATAATGTAGAATAATTTATCGTTAGCCTTCAACAATGTTAAACTGATAAAATATAATAAATATCAAGTTTAACTGCAGCGGAACAAGCAATCCATTAAAAGAGTCAAGTAGAGAATGAAATCTACTATCTTTTATGATTTAAAAGGTTTTTCATCACTTTTATCGCTGGTACTCAGCATAATAAATAATCCACATCATCGAATCACCCCTGCACTACGGTCAAGGATATTCTTTAGTATCACGACCACAATTATCCATACACTACGGGCCAAGAATATTTGTGTATTCATTAATGGTCATGATCATGCCAACAACTGTCCATCAATGCACTACGGCCAATGAGGACTTTTACCACATCACTTGTAACATTACGGTAATGATTACACCGAATAATCCCTAGTCATAATCATACCAAGTCCATATATGCACTACAGGCCACATTTGACTTTCAACAAAATATAAATATGAGGATGATGACAATGATATAAAAAATTAATAAAGCAAGTTCAAGAATTAATTTATCTAGGAACTGATAACGTCCAAATTGTCAACATGATACTGTTTTGTAGAGTAAAATTCAAGAATTCTCAGAAGAATATTTATATGAAAAGATATTGGATGAAGCGCAAATATCAAGGATATTCCACAAATTTCATGGAGTATAGAAGTCAAAGTTTTAACCAACTGAGTATAATAAAGAATGGAATAACCCAAGAAATCACCATGCATGCGATAGACCGCACAGGCAGGTTATTCCAACAGAATAATAAGGATGGAACCAGGTCCGGCGTAAAACGCACATACAGGATATTCCAACAGAATAATAAAGGATGGAACTAGGTCCGGCATAAACGCACAGACAGGATATTCCGACAGAATAATAAATAATGGAACCAGGTTCGGCGTAAATGCACAGACAGGATATTCCGATAGAATAATAAAGAACATGATATTAGAAGAATTTCACCAAGTATAGGGTATTCCGCGTATACAGGTTATTCACGAATACAAAAGAAATAATAACTCTTACAGGTACAACAAATAATATTCCCTACCTTAGATGAAACTGAATATTGGAAAAGTGAAGTAACAAAATACTTTTCTTCTTTCTCTCTATAGTTCTCTCTCTAGAGTTTCAGTGAATTCGTAAGAAATAATGAGGAATGAGCTTCTATTTATAAGAAAATGGAATGAATAGTAACTAATTCATGAACGGTCCAGATTGATTTACTATTAAACGGACGGTCCATATTGGTTTACTATTAAAACTTAAAACAACAGTCCATACTGATTTACTATTAAAACTTTAAACCAGCGATCCATATTGATTTACTATTATAACTCCACCAGCGGTCCATATTGACTTACTATTATATCTTCAACCAACGGTCTGAAAAATTAGCACATCTCCTCATGGAATAATATTGTACCCAAATACCCGAATGCATAATACTAGAGTCAATAGTAACCAGGTGAATAGTAACTCGTGAATAGTAACTCATAAATAATAACTTATGAATAGTAACTCGTGAATAGTAACTCATGAATAGTAACTCCGACACGAAAAGTGTCTCGAATACCCAATTGAACAATATATCCTCCAGACATTAATTATACTAACACAAATAAGTCCAACACAATAGAACTATAAAATTCATCTTTAATCAACACGAACTTATTCATCATTAATATTATAATTCATAATATTTAACAACCAGGTCGTTCCCAGGAAAGAGGGGGCTTTCTGATAAGGATTTCTCCTTATTGGCGCACAATTAAGTGACAAAACCTCTCCTTGACAGAACTTCTAGACATTGTCAATATTGCAAATAATAATATGAATACCTTTGTCGTCTCAATTATTTATTTAATAATATATCATATAATGCAGATGATACTGTAACAATAATTGAATCAATAATATGAGAGATATGATGCAACAATTACTGTAGCAATAATTGAGTATAACTGAGTGACTTCTCATGTAAGCATCAATAATCAATACAGTGTGTTACTGTGCAACTACGCGTATTACTGTACTTTTACTACCGGGCAGTTCAACAGTTTTAACGGTAACACCTCCGCCGTTATTTTCATAAAGTATTTTTATCAATTTCTCAATCCGACAATAATTCCGTTGTGGGGTCCACCAATGATTGTGTCGTTGTACGAATATTCCCTGTTAAAACTAATATTCCCCGACCAATCGAATATTATATAACAACTTGCTTACTTTGTAAAATTTATAAATATTACCCACAACTATAACATTATATCAAATCAATACCATAATATTCAAAAATATAATTCGAGAAAATTATTCTTTATTCATAAAAGTTGGGGTCTTACAACGAAATTCTGGATAAATTAAATTATAAATCTTTAAAAATTTATCCGTTGCTTTCTTTTAATTGAATTCTTATATCATTGTCATCATCATCACGCTTATATTGTGACGAAAGTCATCTTTGGCCGTAGTGCATAGATGGACTGTTGATTGGTGTGATTATGACCAAAGATAATTCGTTATAATCATAACCCGTAATGTTACAAATTATGTGGTAAAAGTCCTCATTGGCCCGTAGTGCATTGATGGACAGTTGCTGGTATGATCATGACCATTGGTGATTACACGAATATCCTTGGCCCGTAGTGTATGGATAATTCGTGGACGTGATACTAATGAATATCCTTGGCCCGTAGTGCATGGATAATTCATGGATGTGATACTACTGAATATCATTGGCCCGTAGTGCATTAATGGATAGTTGGTGGCATGATCATGATAATTGGTGATAACACAAACATATTTGGCCCGTAGTACATGGATAATTCGTGGATGTGATACTAATGAATATCCTTGGCTTGTAGTGCATGAATAATTTAGTGATGTGGATTATTTATTGAGCTGAGTCTCAACGATAAAATTGATGATAAACAAAATACTTTTTGGCTTACGTGCAAAGATGGACAATTGATTGGTATGATTATGACCAGGGATTATTCGGTATAATCATGACCTCTAATGTTACAAATGATGTGTATTATTTATTGAGCTGAGTCTCATCGATAAAATTGATGATAAACAAAATCCTCTTTGGCTTACGTGCAAAGATAGACAGTTGATTGGTATGATTATGACCAAGGATTATTCGGTACAATCATGACCTCTAATGTTACAAATGATGTGTATTATTTATTGAACTAAGTCTCAGCGATAAAATTGATGATAAACAAAATCCTCTTTGGCTTACGTGCAAAGATGGTCAGTTGATTGGTATGATTATGACTAGGGATTATTCGGTATAATCATGACCTCTAATATTACAAATGATAGGGATTATTTATTGAGCTGAGTCTCAGCGATAAAATTAATGATAAATAAAATCCTCTTTGGCTTACGTGCAAAGATGGACAGTTGATTGGTATGATTATGACCTGGGATTATTCGGTATAATCATGACTGTAATGTTACAAATGATGTGAATTATTTATTGAGCTGAGTCTCAGCGTTATTGATTTTACAGTTGTATGTATTAGGCTCGTATTGCAAATATGAACTATTGATTTACCAGATTATAAATATGAATTGTGAATTTAACTATAATCTTTGGTGGTTCAGGTGAAGACAGGCGATGAGAGTTCACTTTGTCTTGGGTACAAAAAAGAATTATTGATGAGTATTACAGGAATGAAATGTTAACGATGTACTTTTAATTTAGAGGAAATAGTAGACATTATGTTCTACTTGACTCTTATAATGAATTGTTGATTCCGCTGCTATTATGGTTGAAAACTTTATCATCTGCCATATGTTTTAAATATCTGATTTATTATTGATGAATGCTATTGATAATTTATTTATCTTAAGTCATGATATTCTTTACTAGGCTATTTATGCTCACCCTTTTACTTCACCACCCATTTTAGGTAATAAAAGTGTAGCTGGGACTAGTAGAGAGAACATGAGTATAAAGTGGTGTTATGAATTAGTCACAATCCTAATCAAATTATGAAACGGTGTGGCATAATTAATTGTACTAAGAACTTAAATTGGGTGTGACGTATTTTATATATCATTTAATATTTAATTTTGGTGGATAACAATAGGGTGAGGCGAACTCGAATTTGGAAGCGTAAAAAATTCACTCTACTAGAATGAGGATGACATAAATATTCTCGTGTTCCTTTGGGGACTTGAAATATTTGCTGCTGTGCTTTATATGGCATTGTAATAATTTGGATATGAATATTGTCGTATTATATACGTAACAATATTTGTATTGAAACTCACAATATATGTGTCGTTGTATTTTGTACGAAAGTTGTATAATGAAGTTGGTATTTGAATTCTGTAGTGTGTATTTCTGGAGACTCAGAATGGGTGATGTATACCTATTTTGGGGGCATCACACAATGAATGTATGTTGTGTGATTCCTCCACAAGGAGGCTAACCCATCAGTGGCTCATTACTGGACTCAAAAGGAGACTAATCCCGCGAGGCTTTGGAAAGGTACCACTCAGATGTAAGACCCCAACTTTTATGAATGAAGATGTAATTTTCTCTAAATATTATTTTGAATAGTAAGGTGTTGATTTGATATAATGCTATAGTTATGGGTGATATGTACAAATTTTACAAAGTAAGCAAGTTTCATAAAATATTCATTTGGTCGGGTAATATTCTTTTTGTCGGGGAATATTCGTACGACGATGCAATCATTAGTGGACCATATAACGGAATAACTTTCGGATATAGAAAGCGACAAAAATAACCTTTTCATAAAATAACGATAATACTTTTACCGTTAAACTGTTGAAATATTCAGTGATAAAAGTATAGTAATACACGTTGTTGCATAGTAGCACACGGTATTCCACAGTATCTTTGATTATTGATGCTTACATAAGAAGTCACTCAGTTTTATTCAATAATTGCCACAGTAGTTATTACATAATATCTCATATTATTGACTCAATTATTGTCACAGTATTATCTGAACAATATTTTATATTATTAAATCAATAATTGAGACGACACAATTATTTATATTATTATTTGTATTATTGACAATGTCTAGAAAGTTCTGCCGAGGAAAGGGGTTTGGTTATTTAATTGCGCGCCAGTAAGGAAAAATTCTTATCGAAAAACCCTATCTTTCTTGGGAACAATCTGATTGTCAATATTGTGAGTTATAATATTAAATGATGAATAATTGTTGAAAGATTAAAAATGTGTTGATTGAATATAAGTGATTTATGGTAAATATTTATTCAATTTTTGATATAAATAGAAGGGTTTGTCATGAGGCATTTGTTGTAAGTTTGACTTATTATTCCATGGGGAGATGTGCTAATTTTTCAGATAGTCGGTTGAAGTTTTAATAGTAAATCAATATGGACCGTTGGTTGAAGTTTTAATAGTAAATTAATATAGACTGTTGGTTAAAGTTTTAATAGTAAATCAATATGGATAGCTGGTTGAAGTTTTAATAGTAAATCAATATGGACCATCCGTTTTAATAGTAAATCAATCTGGACCGTCCGAGAATCAGTTACTATTTAGTCCATTCTCCTATAAATAGAAGCTCATTTCTTCATTCTTTCATATGAATTCACTAAAACTATAGAGAGAGAAACTATAGAGGGATAATAAGAGAGAAATAAGAAGAGTATTATGCTGGTACATTATTGCAGTATCCAAAATCTCCTACTAAGGTAAGGGGTATTATTTCTTTCGTATTCGTAAAGGATGTTATTTTTTTCATATTCAGAAGGGTTGTCATTTTATTCCTTACTAATCAATGAGAATAACTGTTAGGTTTGTAATATTCATGAACGCAATTAAATTGTACAAAATAAGCGGAAGCATGGAAAATTAGAGTTTTAAAATTTTACAAACCATATACCCGGATCATCCTTTATGCACAATTATTAATTAAATGAAAAGATAAAGAACAAGAATCATACCCTTGAAGATTCGAGTTCACCTCCAAATTCTTTCGCGTTCAACTTGAATCCACCGAGTTTGGTTCCTTCCTTTGATCAACGTTAGCCACCAAAATATTTGGCCTCTAGAGGTGATCCACCAAGGAAGAAGAATGATTCAAGAAGATGGGTATTTGACAAAACCCTAGTTTTTCTATCTCTCATAGAAAAAGGGTGCACTCTCCCAACTATTAGAATTACGTATTATATGAAAATGTTAAAAACCCCATTTTTCCATAATAAGACTCCTCTTATTTATAGATGTAGGCAACCCTCCTTAACAATTAGGGAATTGGGTTTTATTTTAATTAATTAAACTCCTTTAATTAATTAGGCTCCTAATCTTATTAGGAATAATTAATTAAAATCTTTTAATTAATTAGCCTCCTAATCATTTTAGGAATAAATGAGACTACAAATATTAAATTAATTTCCAACTCTTTAGAAATTAAAATAATAATAATTTAAAAAATATTAATAAGACTCCTCTTATTAATTTATATATTTAATATTTCTAAAATATTAAATAATAAATATTAAGTTATTTAATTTATTCTATCACCATAGATTAAATTAAATACACTTACCATATTATTACGATTATGCCATTAACTTCTTAAATAATTATTCTTCATTTTATGGTGTGATCCTTTAGGTTCTCTATATTAAACCGGTTGTGAATAAATCAATTAGAACAATTCTAATCTTATTTAAATAAATAAATTAAACTATTAATTTATTTAAATAAATAATATTTATTCTACAATAGGGATAAGCCTCCCTAGCGATCAATGACTTTCCAGATAATATAGATTTCAACATTAAACATAAAAGAACCTGTGAGTAAATAGTTACCGTACAATTCAATCCTTCTACCATACAATGTCCCAATTAAATATAAGACATGGAATTACTGTCAAGTCTTATTTTATTTAATTATATGTATTTCGACTCTTAAATGCACAACACCAAATAATGAAAATTAGAAATTCCTTTCTAATTTCATTCTGCCTTTGCCAAGGACTACTGAGTTGTCATTTATCGAATCACATATGACATTTTTCTTTTTTTTACTATAAACAGTAGATTCTTTATTGATCATACATTATCTTCATGTACAACTTATTATACCCAAGCATACCCTTTGATATACCCTAGGGTCTTAAGGAATATGTCAAAGTATAACTCTTCGTACACAAGATACTATGATGATCTCAAGTCCAAGGATCACTTGTACTACTATCACTACATGAATTCCTATTGACAGACAAGTAAAACTCCATTAGGTATTCCTTACCGAGCCACGCTCGGTGAACTTATTCTCTAATAAGAACCTACATACTTGCTTTAGTGTCTCTACACAAATGATCATGAGATCAATCATCCTCATCCAATGAGCAAGTAACGTATGTACCAATCTATCTGGATTCACTAATCCCCAATTTAGTAATCCAACGATTGTGAACTATTTTAGTTTTAAGCTTTCTAAGAATTTAGATCACATTAGAATAATCATCATCATTATTCTAAAAGCATTGCTCAAAACTATCGGTTTATCACATATTATAAAGTAGCATCATGTAGATAATTAAAAGCCTTTAATAAATTAATACTTTTTTATTAATTAATGAATGAGATTGTTACAAAGTATATGCTTTATCATCAAACATGATTGACTTATGTGCATACTACTTTCAATCTCCCACTTGCATTAAAGCCAATAGTCATGGTATCTCATACCCTTCTTCTCAAAGTGACAATTATACTGCTGTTGGATATGCTTTAGTTAATAGATATGTAATGTTGTTCTTGAGAGTCCACTATCTCTATAGTGATTTTCCATCTTTCAATGATTTTTATAATCAAATGAAAGTGCCACAACACATCTTTAGATCCAAGATGAGACTTAGGAACTATTCCTAGTTTTGTAATGAACTTTTCATCCAAACAATCAACTTGCAGCTTCATTTATAGCTATATATTTTGTCTTTATCATTAAACCAGCAACTCTTTGCTATTTGAAACCTTTCCAACTCACTTCACCACTATTCAAGGTAACTCTTTACCTTAAAGTAGATTTTCTATCGTCTTGGTATGTCTGAAAAACTTGAGTCTGTTAAGCTCTCTAGTTTTAATTTAGACCCACCATGAATTTTAATAACATCCTTAGCTCTGGTTAAGTACTTTAAGATGTTTTCACTGTCTTACAGTGATCTTCTCTAGAATATGACCGATCAACATCAGGTCTCGTATATTTCATTGCATACATGATGGTTACTCATGCGATCTCTCTTTTAGGAGTCTATGGGGACTATTAAGAAAGATATACTCCATGGCTCATCAACATGAGACAACTCTTGAAGTTTTCCATGCTAAACGACTTTAGCATCAAATGAATATACGTTCCTTGGGTTAAGTCGAGCATCCTCTTAAATCTATCTATATAGATTTTTATCCACAATTTAGATACTCTTCCCAAATCATTCATGGAGGAATGTTTAGACAATTTTATCTTTACTAATTGTAGCATTTGTATGTTATTCCTTATCCGTAGTATGTCAACATATAATAATAGGAATGTCACGACGCTCCCACTGACCCTTTTGTATGCACTAGGTTCATTATTGTTTTTGATAAAATCAAACTCTTTTGATTGTCTCATCAAAAAGAACATTCCATATTTGAGAAGCTTGCTTCAATCCATTTCTCTGAGTGTCTACAACCCTTACCTCATTGTATTTAACTGGATCATCATCTTTTATGATGTGTACCTCATCATCATCATCATCTATGATTAATCCATACCTCCAGGTATCTTCGGTACTATTCCAGATTTATAATTCGGTTGTGGTACAATAGGTCTATCTACAGGTTCCTCTTATTTAACTTATAGTGTACGTTTTGTGGTTCTTGAACTCTTCAAAATCTATTATCCTCCCACTAGTCCCTTTAATGATAAACATCTTTATCTTAGAAGGCAGCGTGTTTCGCAACAAACACTTTTTTCTAAGTAGGATTATAGAACATATACCCTAAACTTACTTTAGGATATCCCACAAATCTATACTTGTCAAATCTTGTCCCAAGCTTATCCTTTGAAACCATTTCACATAAGTTGGACAACCTCTTATCTTAACATACTTAAAATTAGGAATCCTTCCTGTCCATAACTTTTATGGAGTTTTGTGGCCGGATTTTGAGGTTACCTTTTTCGTAGATATGCAGTCATTTCTAGGACATTATCCTAGAAGGATACTGGAATGTCGGTAAAATCATTATGGACCCTACCATGTCCAACAAGGTACAATTTTTCCTTTCAGATGCATTAATCAATTATTGCGTATTAGGAGGCGTCCATTATGAGAAAACCATTTGAGATGATCTAGAAACTCATTTCATAAGTATTCCTTCCTTGATCCGATCAAAGAATCCTAATACTTTGCTAATTTGTTTCATTTCTGAATTCTTTGAACCTTTCAAATAATTCATAATTGTATTTCAACAATTACACACATTCAACCTTTTGAACGATCATCTCATTTTCTTATACTAGTTTATTCAATTTGTAAAATAATTTTTACGTAATTTAAGTACACAAAATCCATTAAGTAATATTTCAGTTCTATACAAAACATTATTATTATTATAAATAGAACACCAATTGTTCTTAAATATAATACCAAAGATTTTATTGTCCAACAATAAAATGGAAATAATGTTTCTAACAAGAACTGGATTACAATAACAACTTATTGGCTTAATAGACTTGCCCATAGGCATTGCTAAACTATAAGTTTCAATGGCTAATGTAACAACTTTTGCTTCATTTCCACACATAGGATTACTTGTCTCTTGTTTAGCTTTCTACTTCTGCTTGGTACCTTCATAAATCTATATTTATGATAACCAAAGCCGATATCCAATACCCAAGTAGAACCACTTAAAGAAAAATTTATTTCAATCATGAACAAAAATATATTTATAACCAAAACTTCACTAAGCTTCTTCTGGTTAGCTCTGCAAGATACTTCTCGCAGTTTCTTTTCTAGCGTCCACTCTTATTGCAGTGGAAGAAAACTCTTTTGCTATCCGTATCAGTTTTATTCATATTATCCTTTGTTTTTGCCTTTTCTATTTACATTCTTTAAATCGTTCTTCTTTACAGAAGATCCTTTGGCCCCTACCAGTAAGAGTTGGTCTTTCTTAGTTGGAAAGTGACTCTCAACATTTTTCAACATGTTAAAGCTAATCAGCGAAGCTGATATCTTGCTTGTTCATATAAAAAATTCACAAGAATTGTGAGAAGGAGTCAGGGAGTAACTGCAAGATCAAATTTTGGCTCAACTCTCCATCCGTGATAAAACCTGTTGTCCTAATTGTTCAATCAAATTGATTATGTTTAGGACATGTGTCTGTACTGTAGTGTCGTTGGTTATTCTAGATCGAAAGAGCTCCTTAGATATCTTATATCTATTAGTCCTACTTTCCTCAGCATCAACTACTTGACGTGTAGGAGTATAGTAGGAGCATCCATAGTTTCATGTTGACGTTGAAGCTCGTTACTCATGGATGCAAGCACGATGCATTGAGCCAACTGTGCATTATCTTGCCACTTTCTAAAAGTAGCAATCTCTTCCTCTGAGGCATTGTATTCAACCATTGCAGGGATAAGCGTATTAAGGACATAAGATAGCTTTTCAGTCATGAGAACTATTCTCAAATTCCTTAACCAATCCATTTAATTCGGTCTGGTTAAATAACGTCTAATATGCTTCACAATGATAGTAATTTAGACATTGTAAAAATTTGTAGATGAATTTGTAATTAACAACATTTTAGCATACATTCTTTTATTAATTACCAAAATAAATTAGGTCTTGTTTTAAATTGGTATCTCCCACTATTTTCTTCAAACTATATTACCCTCAATTTATATAGTTTGGCGATATCTAATTAAAGATATGCTAGTGAGAATAAGGATCCCATTTTAAATGTATATAGTCTTGTGTGTGCACAACAAACTATATATAAATAAATAGGTAGACAACCCTTGTCAATTATATCAACTATGCAACTCCTTGTAATTTGCCTCTTAGATCATAATTGTCAAGTGTGTGCACATCTAAACTAAAATGATCTAAGTTAAGTCATACCTAGCACTCCATATATTCAAAAGAAAAACACTGTCCTTGTGTGTGAATAACAAAACAATATTGTTCAGTCTATTTATAAGCATTAAATGTTATAAAATAACATCTTAAATATTTAATACTTGCCTTGTGTGTGCACAACAAACTCATAATAAATATTTAATACTCTATTATTTTACCATGCTAGAAGGCGACGTTCGATATTCCAAATATCTTTGAACGTTATAACTTAATATAATTTATTTGAGGGTTTTGTTATTAATTTATTTCATCTTATTTAGCGCGCATGCACATATATATATAAAATACGCATCATATTAATTAACATGCGAAGCATGTTTTCATAATATATAATATATACAGTATAAGCATGCACATATAGAATACTATATTCTACCCGGATTATTATGGACTTTTATTCTAGTTTGGTTCACTAGAGCCACCAAGTGAATCAAAAGGTCAAACCCTAGGGGTGAAAGAATTAATATTTAAATATAACTATTACATTTAAACCCGGGCTCCATTACAAACGGGTCTTCAGGTGCTCCTTGTTCCTTGATCTCCAATTCTTCAAAATTAATTCTAACTATTCCTATTACAAAAATATTTAAAATAAATAAAAACCTTGATCAACATTCAAGGGGAAGTACACAGGAGGGAGTTAGAATTTACATTAAGACAAAATTTAGAGAAGACGAGGTACGCAGACCCCATTTAATAAAATTCATACATTCAAGCATCCAACTAAAATAAAATTCAATCACATTGGTTAATAGTCCATAATCAATTCTATTTATTATCGTACACATCACTATATGCATCAATAAATAACATTTATCTCATAAATAATAAAAATTCAATATATATTGATATCATTTAATGTGCAAATTTAGTTAGTATAAAATCTAATTTTGAATCAAAATAAACTCCTTTATTTTAATCCAAATTTAAATCAAAATAAACCTCTTTTATTTTAATTTGTCCTATTTTGAATAAAATAAACTATTTTATTTTAATCAAAATATTTAATTAAAATAAACTCATTTATTTTAATTAATTATGGAATCCAATTCCAAGTAAAAAAAACTCCTTTATTAAAGGAAACACGAATTCACTTTCCTATTCACAAATAAACTCCTTTATTTTGAATAATATAAAATCTTATTCCATATCTAAATAAGCTCATCTATTTAAGGAAATACGGATTCTCTTTCCTATTCACAAATAAACTCCTTTATTTTGAATAATATGAAATCTTATTTCATATCTAAATAAACTCCTTTATTTAAGGAAACATGAAATCCAATTTCAACTCCAATTAGGTATCATGGAATTCAATTCCAATTCTAATTAGTTAGCATGAAATTTAATTTTAAAATTAAAATAAACTTTTTTATTTTAATAATAAAATTATTAAAAATATTATATATATATATATATATATATATATATACGGAAAGCTTCAAGAGCATAATTCTTAAATAGCATAATGCCTTAAATAGCATAATTTTATCAAAACGACGTAGTTTTGTAAACACGCGGTGACATTTTTGTAAATACCATGCCACCGCGTATTTACAAAAATGCCACCGCGTGTTTACAAAACTACGTCGTTTTGATAAAATTATGCTATTTAAGGCATTATGCTATTTAAGAATTATGTTCTTGAAGCTTCCCATATATATATATATATATATATATATATATATATATATATATATATATATATATTGTTAAGTAACCAACTCATCTAAAAGCTTAAGTTTTTAGATGGAGGGCCCAACAATGTTTATCATGCTAACACTCCCCCTCAAATGCAACTTGGGAGAAATTAAAGTGCATTTGCACTATTAAATTAATATAAAGATATTAAATTAATATAAAGATAATCGTGCAGTTGGGAAGATTAGAACCCAAGACCTTGCACACCTATAGCTTTGATATCATGTTAAGTAACCAACTTATCTCTGATACCATGTTAAGTAACCAACTCATCTAAAAGCTTAAGCTTGTTAGATGGAGGGCCCAACAATGTTTATCATGCTAACACTCCCCCTCAAATGTAACTTGGGAGAAATTAAAGTGCATTTGCACTATTAAATTAATATAAAGATAATTGTGCAGCTTTGATACCATGTTAAGTAACCAACTCATCTAAAAGCTTAAGCTTTTAGATGAGTTGGTTACTTAATATATATATATATATAGGGTCTCCATCCACAGCAACCGGTTGTTGGGAAGCAACCCTTTTTGACCAGCCGGTACAGCTTGTTACGGCTTATAAAAAAAAAAATTTCTAAGGCCGGTACAAGCTGTACCGGCTGGCCAAAAAGAGGTTGCTCTCAACAACCGGTTGCTGTGGATGGAGACCCATATATATATATATATATATATATATATATATATAGAAAGCTAATCACGTGGGAACATGATACTTTAAAGCTAATCAGGATACTTTAAAGGCAATTTTTAATCTACCATGTGGGAACATGCATCAGGAAACATTATAAAGTTATATCACACAAATTATGGATATCCGTGAAAAATGATTCAAAAAAGGGATAAGTCGTGAATCAGATTAGTTTAGAAAAATAAAATCACCCACGGACTCGTCAAAAACAGATTTCGCGATTGATATTTTCTTAAAAATAAATTTTATATAACAAATTATGCCCAATTAAATTGTTCTAAACACATATCAATATACATATTAAATTTGACAATTAATAATTCGTATAAAGGTTTGGCTTTGATACCACTGTTAGGTTTGTAATATTCATGAACGCAATTAAATTGCACAAAATAAGCGAAAGCAGAAAAAAAAGAGTTTTAAAATTTTACAAACCATATACTCGGATCATCCTTTATGCACAATTATTAATTAAACGAAAAGATAAAGAACAAGAATCATACCCTTGAAGATTCGAGCTTCCTTAGGTACAAGTTCACCTTCAAATCCTTTTGCGTTCAACTTGAATCCACCTAGTTTGGTTCATTCCTTTGATTAACGTTAGCCACCCAAATGTTTGGCCTCTAGAGGTGATCCACCAAGAAAGAAGAATGATTCAAGAAGATGAGTATTTGACAAAACCCTAGTTTTTCTATCTCTCATAGAAAAGGGTGTACTCTCCCAACTATTAGAATTACGTATTCTATAAAAATGTCAGAAACCCCCTTTTCCCATAATAAGACTCATCTTATTTATAGATGTATGCAACCCTCCTTAAAAATTAAGGAATTGAGTTTTATTTTAATTAATTAAACTCCTTTAATTAATTAGGTTCCTAATCTTATTAGGAATACTTAATTAAAATCTTTTAATTAATTAGCCTCCTAATCATATTAGGAATAAATTAGAGTACTAATATTAAATTAATTTTCAACTCTTTAGAAATTAAAATAATAATAATTGTAATAATATTAATAAGACTCCTTTTATTAATTTATATATTTAATATTTCTAAAATATTAAATAATAAATATTAAGCTATTTAATTTATTCTATCACCATAGATTAAATTAAATATACTTAACATATTATTACGGTTATGCCATTAACTTCTTAAATAATTATTCTTCCTTTTATGGTGTGACCTTTTAGGTTCTCCATATTAAATAGGTTGTGAATAAATCAATTAGAACAATTCTAATCTTATTTAAATAAATAAATTAAACTATTAATTTATCTAAATAAATAATATTTATTCTATAATAGAGATAAGCCTCCCTAGCGATTAACGACTTTCCAGATAATATAGATTTCAACATTAATCATAAAAGAACCTGTGAGTAAATAGTTACCATACAATTCAATCCTTCCACCATACAATGTTCCAATTAAATATAAGACATGGAATTACTATTAAGTCTTATTTTATTTAATTATATGTATTTCGACTCTTAAATGCACAACACCAAATAATACAAATCAGAAACTTCTTTCTATTTTCATTCTGCCTTGGCCAATGACTACTGGGTTGTCATTTATCGAATCAAATAAGATATTTCTCTTTTTTCACTAGAAGCGGTAGATTCTTTATTGATCATACATTATCTCTATGTACAACTTATTATACCCAAACATACCCTCTGATATACCATAAGGGTCTTAAGGAATATGTCAAAGTATAACTCATCGTACACAAGATACTATGATGATCTCAAGTCCAAGGATCACTTGTACTACTATCACTACATGAATTCCTATTGACAGACATGTAAAACTCGATTATGTATTCCTTAGCGAGCCACGTTCAATGAACTTATTCTCTAATAAGCACATACATACTTGCTTTAGTGTCTCCACACAAATGATCATGAGATCAATCATCCTCATCCAATGAGCAAGCAACGTATGTACCAATCTATCCGGATTCAGTAATCCCCAATTTAGTAATCCAACAATTGGGAACTATTTTAGTTTTAAGCTTTCTAAGAATTTAGATCTCATTAGAATGATCATCATAATTATTCTAAAAGCATTGCTCAAAACTATGAGTTTATCACATATTATAAAGCAGCATCATGTAGATAATTAAAAGTCTTTAATAAATTAATACTTTTATATTAATAAATGAATGAGATTGTTACAAAGTATATGCTTTATTATCAAATATGATTGGCTTATGTTCATACTACTTTTAATAACCTGTCTACCCAGATTACCGCATGCCTGGTGAATAACCCTTCGTATTCATCCTTTATTAATTCGGGTGCATAACTCATCTACGCAGATTATCGCATACGTGGTAAATAACTCTTCGTATTCATTCTTTATTAATCTGTAGGTATAACCTGTCTACGTGGATTATCGCGTGCCTGGTGAATAACTCTTTGTTTTAATCCTTTATTAATCTATGGATATAAATTGTCTAAGCGGATGACCGTATTCATGGTGAATAATCCTTTATATTCATTCTTTATTAAATTGTGGAAATGATCCGTCTACACGGATTACCGCATGACAGGTGAAAATCCATTTCCAGTTTCATATATTCTTTCATACTTATATGAGATATCATTTCTTTTGTACTCATCAAGGGATATCGTCTTCTTTCATATTTCTCCATTTATGGTACGAATTTATTATTTGTTTCCATAACATTATTATTAAATGGTGAAAACCCTTGAAATTAGTGAAATATTCCTAATAGTTTGTGCTTCATCTAGTATCATTCCATTATTGGTTTGAATTTTCTTATTGAATGGCGGGATATTATTCATGTCGGAGTACTATTCATTCAGGATACTATTCATTCGGGGTACTTTTCATTCGATTACTTTTCATCCGAGTACTATTCATTCGGGGTACTATTCACGATAAAATTGATTTCTTTTTCTGTCCAAATTATTTTTGATACATGAATATCATTCTTAAATTTTACTCCACAATTAGTTATCATGTTGACAATTTGGATATTCTTGAACTCTGGATAAATTGAATTATAAATCTCTAATATTTATCCTTGATTTCACTTGATTGATTCTTTATATCATTGTCATCATCCTCATGCTTATATTGTGTTGAAAGTCATTTTTGGCCCGTAGTGCAAAGATAGACTGTTGATTGGTATGATTATGATAAGGAATTGTGTATTGGTATAATCATGACTTTTAATGTTACAGATAAAGGTTTGTGGTGAAAGTCCTCTTTGGCCCGTAGTGCATAGACGGACAGGTGTTTGACATGATCATGACCACTGGTGATATAAACGATTATCTTATGCCCGTAGTGCATAGATAATTCGTTGATTGAAAATAATTATTGATTGGTATTACAGGGATAAAATATTGATGATGGACTTTTAAATCATAGAAGATAGTATACATCATGCTCTACTTGACTCTTCTAATGTATTGCTATTTTCGCTGCAGTTGTTAATCTAAAACTTGTTGTCTATTGTATTCTATCAAGTTTTTTTCCCTGTTAAGGACTAATGATAATTTATTCTACATTATCTGAGTCATAATATTCTTTACCGGGCTAGTTGAGCTCACCCTTTTCCTTTTGGTTCCATTGTTCTTCTCAGGAGGCGAGAATGTAGCCGGGACTAGTCGGGGAGTGGACTAATGGTTTGAGATGGTTATTATAGTAGTTCTCACTATGTTGTGAAATAGTATGACAATAATTGTAATAAAGAATTTATTTGAGTTTGAATATTGTTTACGAGACAATATTTGTTTTATAACTCATAGCTTATATGTTGTCGTATTTTGCACGATAGTTGTATAAATGAAGTTTTTATTTGGATTCTGTACCGTGTATTTGGCGACTCAGAATGAGTTGTGTGGACCTATTTTGGGGGCGTCACATCAGATCCGTTCTAATTGAAAGATTGGATTAACTTCCCACCAAGTAGTTTGTGATGATCTGGGAACCTTCATGCAAAAAAGCCCGTGAGAGTATCTCTAAGATAGGTCAGCCACAGATAAACCAATCGCGAATGAAAGTCTCTTCATGCCTTTCCCTTTCAATTCCATGTAAATTTTAATTAAATGTAAATAACCATGCCCTGTCAATTTTAATGTATAAATATCAAATCCTGTCATGCTATCCTGTCATTCAAACAACTGACCTTTATTTTACAGGAAAACATTAAAACTAACACATTGCACGGTGTACATACCGTTAATGTTTAACAGGACTAAACTATCCACCTTTTGTAGGTAAGATTGTTGCCTCCTTTTTAGTCTAACAAAAAGGACTCTAACTCATTTAAGTATACATGGGTCAACAAGTAGTACAAAGTAAGAAAAGTATCGATCCACGGAGAAAGGTGTTAATTCTAATTTATCATGCAACAACTTAATCACTATTTCTGTAAGACCCCAAATTATTAATAAATAAATTTTAATTCATCTATTTATTATGTTGAAATAGTAAGGGTTGATATGATTAATGTGGTTAGTTATGGTTAAAATGCGCAAATATTTTAAATAAGCAGGTGGTTATAAAATATTCATTGTTGTCGGGGAATATTCGTTTGGTCGTGGAATATTCTTGCTGTCGGAAAATATTCGTACGACGGCACAGCCTTGTGTGGGCCCCATAACGAAAAGCGATTAGATGAAGAAAATGACAAGTATAAGTTATTTATAAATAACAGTGTAGTTGTTACCGTTAATACTGTTGAAATACCCGATGGTTAAAACACAGTAATACGTGTTGTTGCACAGTAGCGCACAGTATTGCACCAATTATTGATTCTTACGTAAGAAGGCACTACTCAATAATTGTTACAGTAATTACTGTTCAATATTTTATTTTATTGATTCAATAATTGCTACGTTGATATTTTATATTACTATTATTTCAATAATTGTCACTACACAGTATTTTCTATTATCGAAGAAATAATTCATATTATCTGAATAATATTATTAGATAACATCATTGGCAATGTCTAGAAAGTTCTTGTAACGGGTCGAATTTATTGAGTCATGATTCTGGGGACAGAATCCTTTTAAGGGGGAAAGATGTGACGAACGAGAATTTTGTAATTTAATTTTAATATTTAATGAATTAAATAAATATTTTTCAATTATTTAATTATTGGATTAAATAATTATTTGATGCTATTGTGGTAGATTAATTTAATTATATGTGTTACATTTATTAAATTAATGTAGAGAATAATTATTAATAAAGTATGTATTTATGTGAGCTTATTGAATTAAATGAAATATTTAATTAATTTAATTATTAGTTAGAGAGTTAATAATTTGACATTAATTATTAATTAATGAGAAAATTAAATATATGACTATGTGAATTTATGAGAAGTTATTATATTTTATTTATATTAGATAAGATATATGAATTATTGTGCAAGTGGGTGTGACATGATTTAAA
Organism: Panax japonicus; assembly: GCA_020205505.1. Classification (NCBI taxonomy): domain Eukaryota; kingdom Viridiplantae; phylum Streptophyta; class Magnoliopsida; order Apiales; family Araliaceae; genus Panax; species Panax japonicus. Next base: position 61,253,649 of record CM035096.1, read on the forward strand.
CTATATTGTAAAGGTTTTATTAAATTAAATAATTTTGTAATCTATCCTAACTACCCAAACAAGGCCCTAAGGGGAGTTATTGCAGTTAACCCATGATTGGGCCAACTGAGCACATCGCGTCAGTTCTATTTCAATTGACGTCTTCTCTTTCTTTCTTTCTTTATTTTTCTAAGTCTAAAATAAAGTTAGGGAGTATTTGAGAGATTCAGAGAGAAATTTATATCTGTGAAAGAGAATTGATAGTGAAGTATCTAAGCCTATTAAATTATACTCTACAGGGTAATCTTCTCCTTCCCAATTTTCTAATTTACGTTGTTCAAGTTTCATGAATATGACTTTCATAGTTTTTGGTTTAAACCTCTTTAATTGGGGTAGGAGTAATGATTATGGGTTGTATATGTGTTATGATTTATCAAATCGTAATTAATTATATATATGTTGTAAACCATAACATTAAATTCATTAAAACATGTCGTTTATGATTTCTACAAAATTACAGAGTATGGGTTTTGGCCTTATGGTCTTATACGTGATATTTTATGTATTGATCATATATTATTCCTAAATTTTTCACTCGTATATTGTTATGCATTTGATACGAAGAGACCAAAGTTTAAATAAATGGATTTGGTGTTATAACGAATCCGTATTGACAATTTTCATGTATTATTTTCAAAACCTTCATGAACATCAAAGTCAGTGAAATTCACATGCCTTAAATCTGTTATTAAGTGTTTAAATTGGTTAATGTCAGTATATAAATGTTGGATTAAGTTTATACATGAATTATTAATATGTCGGTATGTTAATTTAGTGAAATTAATGATTATTTAGTGTCCTTTTCGCTGAACTCTTTGTTCTTCGCGAACTGGAAATCGAAGTCTGCAGTCTCACGCCACGATGCCAACTCCAGAACTAAAGTCCCGCGCCGCAGCACCATGACTCGAGCCGCAGCGCCAAGTGTCCCGCCACAGCGCCATCGCGCCGCAGCGCGAAGATCATGTATAATAGTGGCGTCGCAGCGCCAGTCTCCAGAAAGTTCAGAAATGAGCTTTTTAAAATGTTCAAGTCTAACAATGTGTTAGTGAATTAATGTAATGAACATGTAAACATGTTAGAAGTATAATGTGATGATAAAATAGTTGTTTAACATGTAAATAATATAATTTCATGTGGATTGAATTATTTAATATATAATTAAATTATTATTCATGAAGTATTATTATGTGACAATAAATATGATAATTTGACTAAGTATAGTTAATTATCAAAGTAGACAAAGAGAATGAGTTTTGATGATTAGTTAAGTTATAATTAACTGGTATTGTGAATGTGAATGGTATGTAGGATTTAATTCAAAGAACGTGCTTAGTTAAAGTGTAATCTACGCACGAGGCAAGTTTCCTAACCCTACTTGTCATTATTGTTCAAGTTTATTATTTACCTCAAGTAATTATCATTACTATTATTCAAGGTAGAATTATTATATTAAAGATTGATTATCTTTTCAAAATATGATTCAGTTATACAATAATTGTTCTATTGTATACTTCTTGAGATTATTATTCAAATTGAATATCATTATTGTTGAACCTTATTAGACTAGTGAACTTTATTGATTTAACTAGTCCTTAGTTGATGAACGTTCTAAATTTCAGAACCCTTATTGAATTATCCAAACCAAACTTCCTTTGGTGCGGACTCGAATGTCAAACTGAGATGAACAACCCTGCAAAGGGATTTACATATGCATTAACGTTAAGATATTGTGCACAGTATGGTACTAAGGGTTGATCCCCCTAAGTACGAGTAGAAAGGTCCATAGTCTTATGACTATTAAAGGTTTCAATTATAACCCTTGATAACCTAGGACATAGTTCAAGGTCTTATGACCCTCAGAATTCTTTTGATTCTTGTTATTCATTCTTGATTCAAAAGTTAAGCTTTTATTCAGATGTCTTTGATTTACTCGTATGTTATTATACTGTTATTTCATTATTATACTTGTGGGCAATAGTGCTCACTCTTGCTTAATAATAACATTACAGTTAAGAACGAAAGAACTGATGAACCTTCCACTAGTAAGGGCAAGGGCAAAGTTAGCAAGTGATGAAGACTTGTTATTTTATTAGTTGATGTATTTATGTTTAAGACTTGAATTAATGATGTTTTTTAAGACTTATTATTTATATTTTCGCACAGATGTTTAAGGGTAGTTCAACCTGGGATGATGTTTATTATTAGGATGTTGTAACCCCCATAAGGGGAAGATTTTATTTCTATCTATTGCATGGTTTGCATTTATTATGGGTAGATAATTAGATGATATTTGTACAGTGAACACCAAATCCCGTGGAATTGAAGTACCCAGATTTGGGGGTGTCACAAGTCTATCTATTGAATCCTCTGGTCTCACCTTCAATTGATGATAACCGCTTCTCAAGTCTATATTGGAAAAGTATCTTGCTCCCTTTAACTGATCAAACAGATCATCGATCCTCGATAATGGATATCTGTTCTTAATCATGACCTTATTCAGTTCTCTATAGTCAATGTAGAGCAGCATCGATCCATCCTTCTTTTTCACAAACAACACCGACGTTCCCCACGACGATATGCTCGGTTGAATATACTTCTTGTCCAGCAATTCTTGTAATTGTACGATTAATTCTTTCATCTCTACTGGTGCCATTCGGTATTGTGCCTTCGATATTGGAGCAGTTCTGGGCGCCAAATCGATCACGAAATCTACCTCTCTATCTGGGGGAAGTCCTGGTAAATCGTTTGGAAATACGTTGACAAAATCCCTCACAATATGTATCTCTTCTACCTTAGGATTCTCTTTTCGACTTTCGACTATGTAAGCTAAGTATCCTACACAGCCTTGTCTTAACAACTTCCTGGCCTGCATCATCGTCAGATAACTCGCTTGTCTAGGCGACTTGCTACCATAAAACACAACCTTTGACGGAGTAATAAGGTTAATGCGCTTCTTTTGGCAATCAATTATAGCCCCGTAATTGAATAACCAGTCCATTCCCAAAACAACGTCAAATTCCCCAAGTCGAATAGGGATAATATCTACGTTCATGATATTACCCTTAATATCCACTCTACAATTCTTATGTACGTACTTAACAGGGATTATTTCTCTATTCGTAATTTCTATGTTCATGGGGTAATCCAATTCAATCTTAGGTAAATCTAAATTCTTTGCAAAATCATCGGATATAAAGGAACAAGTAGCACCCGAATCAAATAATACGTAAGCATTAACTTTATTGATCAGAATGATACCTGACACCACATTACGGGATTGAACTGCATCTTGCACCGTCATATTGAAAGTCCGGGTAGTCGGTCGATTTGTTGCGGTAGGTCCGGTGATGGTTAAGGCATTTACACTGTTATTTCCCTGGTTTCTTCCAGATCCTGATCCTCCCTATCCCTTCATGGGACAATCTCTTGCCAGATGGTCCTTCGAACCACAAGTAAAACAAGCACCCTTCTTTGGGTTTGGACAGTTTGGTGCTATGTGGCCTTCCTGACCACAATTGTAGTACACTCTTTTTCCTTTCATACAAACTCCCAGATGGGCTTTCCCGCAAGTCAGGCATGCTTCAATTCTTTTCTTCTGATTACCTTGCTAATTTCCCGATGATGAGCTGTCGTTCCACCTTTTCTTCTGATTGAAATTTCCACCTCCTGTGCCACTTCCACTAGCCTTGTTATTAATTTCACCTTCACTCTTCTTCTTCTTTTTCTTTTTCTTCTTCTTCTTCTTCTTCTTCTTCTTCTTTTGATCTTGATTGTACTTGGTCACCGCATCGCTCCCACCTTCAGTGAGTATGGCCTTTTCCAAAACTCCGACAAACGTGTTTAACTGAAACATTGATACCTTGTTGTACACCCAAGGCTTTAGTCCTTGTTCGAAGCTTCTGGCCTTTCTCTCGTCAGTGTGTACTTGGTATGGGGAGAACCTTGCCAACTCGTTGAACTTAGCCGCGTAGTCAGGTACACTCATGTTTCCCTGCTTCAGTTCCAGAAATTGAACTTCCATCTTTTTCTGCGAACTAGTTGGGAAATACATTTCGAAAAATATTTCTTTAAATCTCTCCCACGTAATTACACCTTCACCTCCTCGCACTTTGTTTGCTTGCCACCAGTAGCTAGCCTCGGACTTCAACATAAACGTTGCAAAAGCGATCTTCTAGTCTTCTCTAACCCTAGCAACGTCGAAAACCTTCTCCATTTCCATGACCCACGTTTGAGCCTCGATCGGTGTTGGTGAAAATCAATACGCTTAAAAACACGCAAGTGCACGTGGTCAACAAGTAATATAGTAGTGAGTAGAGTATCATTCCCACGAGGACAAAATATCAAGAATCTTAACTTCACAAGTATCAATTTTGTATTAACCCTAATTTTATTAAACTAATCAATTCAATGGTTTTAAATTATATAAAAAAAACTAAATTAATAAAGAAATTAACTATCACAAAACAGTCACCAATAACGAAATCGGGAATTTCAAACAATAATTGGAGAATTAGACTTATGATTTCACCCTGAGCTTCACTCTGATTTTCAAACCTTTATTCCAACTCAATTCAATATTCCAGTTTATTAATCAAGAACATGAACGTAGTAAAAGCCACCTCTCGATGCACTAATACCATATTAACATCAATCCACAATTAAGATAGAAATCTGTTAAGCACCTAAATTAACCAACTCACTATATCTCTATGTGAACTGAAATCAAAAAGGTTGAAGTTTAAGCTCTCTATACGATCACATGCGATGTCAAGCGTATCTCTACCTTAACAATAATCACAAATCTGCTATCGACAAAATTCATGACACATGCTATATTAACTAGGTCTAGATTCGAATATCCTCTCTCGATTCCTTTCAAATCCACAAAGAACTGTTGATCAGGCAATTCATAAATTCACGCACAAATTAACATAGATAAACTGAAAATATCTTATTGAACCGGAAATCAAAGTTATAGAATCATCGTTACGCCCAAAGATCTATCACAAGTCTAATAAATAAATTAGTTCATAACAAATGAATTAAAAAATGAATAATTTTTGGAAAACATCATCCCAATTACAAATAAGACTAAGGAGAAGAAGAATAAAGAAAACCCCTTCACGTCGCCTTGATTCGCAACCGTCATGATAATCTCTGAAAATTACTCCTCCAACGTTGCTCTTCAATCCTTGAAATCGCTCTTGAATTCTTGCCTTTATGTTGTATGATCGTTGTTTTTCTACGTAATAGCAAGCTCTCCTATCTTCTGGACGAATTCTTCTTTTATTAGAGACCAAACGCACCAGCCAAGCCCAACAAACCGAGCCCCAACAGAAGTCAAAACCAAACAGGACAGCTGCAGGAAATGGGACCCCTGCCCCGGCGGGGGGAACAAGCACAAACAGGCCCGCCCCGGCGGGCATAGCCACTGACTTCAAATATTTTAAGCTCCATCTTTTTTCCACTTTTGTTCCAAAAAGCCCACTTTTCCTCACCAATTGCATCCATGACCACCCTACACATAAAATATCATGAAACGAGTAAAAACGAACACAAAACATGAAAATAACTACGAATTTAAACTTGAAATGAATATTGATTCGTGTATATAAAATCCACTTATCAAAATCCCCCAAACTTAAACCGTGCTAGTCCCCGAGCAAAAAACAAACTAAATGCAATGCAATGAAATACAATAACAATATAAATGCCTAAAAATAAAATCCAATAACATCGCATAAACTGATTTATCCCATCGGCCTCAGAGAAAACAAGCAACTCTACAATATGAATTATCAAAACCAATCCACACATACATATTAATTCTCAATTCTTGAACAACAATTACTGGTATAGCGTGTATGTGTGATCAACATCTAAGATAACTGATACTAACCCAAATTCAATACATAAACAACTTCTTAGAAGGAATCATACAGTGCAAACTCAAAAATCTCAAAGATAGGCATGATTCAACTAAAATTAAACTCAACCAAATTCAAGGGTACATGTAGGATACTTGTACTTTCTTTTCTTCCTTCTCTTTTTTTTACACGGGGGCTTTTTGCGCTTTTCCTGTTTTATTCTTATCTCTTTTTTTTCCTAAATATACATAAACGACTGTGTAATGTCTCATCCCATTAGGCTAACAGTGTTACCCCTTAGTGAGCTTTTGACCAATGACTCCCATACCATAGAAGACCTTAGGGCGCTAGGTGTAAAGACAATCCCCTCGGGCGTACTTGCTCAAGTAACAGAGGCCCCAAAACAAGACTAGTCACCATGTATACCCTATGTATTTTTCTTATTTTTTTATATATTTTTTTTAAGCTTATATACCCCACATTTATTCCCCCAAACTTAGGTTCTTGCCTAATTTAAGCCTTCACTGCCTATCCTTGTCATTTTCTGGTTCACCCTAGCATAATCCTTTAGAAACATTTTATGTATCGATTTGAACTGATCGGTCAACAAAGATGTTATAAGTGCTACCCTTTTTATAACAATTTCAAATAAGTCCAAGAATCGATTCATAACAGTAATTATATCACAGTTCTAATAATCCATACTATATTGGTTAACTTGTTCACAATCTCATCATTGGCCAGAATAACCTGTAGAATGCGACACCATTGGACATATGCAAACAAACTATTTAACTAAAACTTTTTTTTTTCTTTTCATCATTTTTTTTGTAACAGAAAAGCAAAATCCTATTCTATAATGTAAAACTAGATATTAAAACTAAAATATAAAAATGCAATCAACTAAACAAACAATTAAATCCCCTAAACTTAACTAAGACAATGCCCTCATTGGATAAAAATAAAATGCAAGAGGACTTCCCTGGAATTGTCTAAGTCTAGGGCGGTGGTTGGTGCTCTTCCTCATCGGAATCACTAGGCAGAAATCGAGGCAATGGACCGGGTTATTGATACGGAAATTGGGCCGCCGAGTTAAAACTCTGAAGTGTTGTGTTGAATGAGGCGAAAGACGCGTTCATGGCATCGAACATATGATCTTGGCACATCGCCAATCGCCACATTTCCCGGCGTGCTGCCCTAGTATGCGCATTTATTTGATTCTAGAGCTCAAGGAACTGAGTACTAGAAAATGCCTCAGTCTGCGGAACCTATTCGGTTCCTTGATCTACCATTGTTTCATCCTCATCCCCCGAGGTATATTCGGCGTCGACTTCATTTTCCGACGCCGATGGAAAAATAAAACCCAAACCCCGTGGATGTGACTCTCCTCCACCCCACACTGAATACCGCGCAATCATGCGTGAATCAAGCAAAGCAATCGGCGGTTGAGTTGGCTCATCATCAAAATAACGCACCCCGGCATTGCGGCACAACGCACATATAAGTGAAGGGTGTAAGACCCCAGTTTTTATAAATAAAGATGAATTTTTATAATTATTATTTTTGAATATTATGGAATAAATTTGATATAATGTTATAGTTGTGGGTAATATTTATAAATTTTGCAAAGTACGCAAGTTGTTATAAAATATTCGTTTGGTCGGGGAATATTCTTTTTGTCGGGGAATATTCGTACGACTGCACAATCATTGGTGGACCCCACAGCGAAAGTATTGTCGTAGTTAGAAAACGACAAAATTATCTTTCTATAAAATAACGGCGGAGGTGTTACCGTTAAAACTGTTGAACTACTCGGTAGTAAAAGTACAGTAATACGCGTTGCTGCATAGTAGCACACGGTTTTGATTATTGATGATTACGTGAGAAGTCACTCAGCTATACTCAATTATTGCTACAGTAATTGCTGCATCATATCTCTTATATTATTGATTCAATTATTGTCACAGTATCATCTGTATAATATGTTATATTATTTAAATAATAATTGAGACGACAAGTTATAAATGATTAATAATTGTTGAAAGATTAAATATGTGTTGATTAAAAATAAAATGATTTCTGGTAATTTTTATTCAATCCTTGATGTATATAAAGAGTCTATTATTAGACGTTTGTGGTAAGTTTAATTATTTATGGGGGGCCATATGTCATCATCTAAGAGTCTCTTTCGAAAATAGTAATTACCTTCGTAAATAGTAATTACCTTTGTAAATATTAATTACCTTCGTCAATAGTAATTACCTTCGTCAATAGTAATTACCTTCGTAAATAGTAAATACTTTCGTAAATAGTAATAAATCTTCTATAAATAGAGGCCTAGGGCTTCATTATTTTTCACGAATTCGTTCAAGCTATAGAGAGAGAAAGTATAGAGAGAGTAAGAGAGAAAGAAGAAGAGTATTCTGTTACTACACTACTGCAGTATTCAATCTCCTAATAAGGTAAGGGGTGTTATTCTTTCTTCTTGAAGAGAACTTATGTTATTCCATTCTTTGTTATTCTGTTAGGAATAACCTGTAAAAGTGGTATACCCTATACATGACCTGTATACGCGGTATACCCTATACTTGGTGAAATCCTTATGTTATTCCATTCATTATTATTCTGTTGGAATAACCTGTAAACGCGGAATACCCTATACTTGGTGACATCCATTTACTATTCTGTCTTTATATTTCTGTCGGAATATCCTGTCTGTGTGTTTTACGCCGGACCTGGTTCCGTTATTTATTATTCTGTTGGAACATCTTGTCGGTGTGAATTTCACCTGACCTGGTTCCGTTATTATTATTCTGCTGGAATAATCTGTCTGTGCGGTCTATCGCATGCATGGTGATTTCTTTTGTTATTCCATTCTTTATTATACTCAGTTGGATAAAACTTTGACTTCTATACTCCATGAAATTAGTGGGATATCCTTAATATTTGCGCTTCATCCAGTATCTTTTCATGGAAATATTCTTCTGAGCATTCTTGAATTTTACACCACAAAACAGTATCGTGTTGACAATTTGGACGTTAATAATTCCTGGATAAAATAATTCTTGAACTTGTTTTATTGAATTCTTATATCATTGTCATCATCCTCATGTTTATATTTTGTTGAAAGTCATCTGTGGCCTGTAGTGCATAGATGGACTTGGTATGATTATGACCAGGAATTATTCGGTGTAATCATGACCGTAATATTACAAATGATGTAAAAATTAAAAATCCTCATTGGCTCGTAGTGCATTGATGGACAGTTGTTGGCATGATCATAACCATTAATGAATACACAAATATTCTTGGCCGTAGTGCATGAATAATTGTGGTCGTGATACTAAAGAATATCTTTGGCCGTAGTGTAGGGGTGATTCGATGATGTGGAATATTTATTAAGCTGAGTCTCAGCTATAACAGTGATGAAAAACCTTTTAAATCATAAAAGATAGTAGATTTTATTTTCTACTTGACTCTTTTAATGGATTGCTGATTCTGCTGCAGTTAAACTTGATGTTTATTTTATTTTATCAGTTTAACATTGTTGAAGGCTAATGATAATTTATTCTGCATTATCTTAGTCATAATATTTCTTACTGGGCTAGTTGAGCTCACCCTTTCTTTCACTGTTCTCTTCAGGAAATGAGAATATAGCTGGGACGAGTCGGGGTACGGAGTGATGGACCAGAGAATAGTATTAGTAGTCCTCATTATTCTGTTAAATAGTGTGACAATAATTGTATTGAGGACTCCTTTTGAGTTTGTATGATCTCTAGTAGACAATTATTGTATCCAAACTCACAGTTGTATTTTGTCGTATTATACACGACAGTGGTATTAGTAAGTTATATTTGAATTCTTTACCATGTATCAGATGACTCAAGATGGGTGATGTATACCTAATTTTGGGGGCGTCACAAAGGGTGTGGAAAACCGCCCAAAAAATTCCCACGTAAGCACCGGCGGATAGAGAAATCGATGATGGCCCCGATGTTGATAATGAAGTCCTGCACAATAGCGTATAACAGTAACGCCTTCTCTTTGGTGACGTCCAAAGTTTGTTGGGACGAAAGCAATTTTGCACATAAAAATGTGTACCATATCTTTCCATACCGGCTTAAGTCCTTGCTATTGAACATTGTTCCTCCCTTCCTCTCTTTGGTCCAAGATGTGTCAGGCTTTGTCAAATTTTTAATAACCTCCTCATAATCCAGGTCAAAATCCCTCATTTGGACATACTGACAATGGCGTGGCACCCACAACTGATAGTAAGTGTTGATTGCATGGTCACTGAACGGAACCATTCTACCCCGCACAAACGCTTTGAAAGGAGCTTTGTCTTCGGCGTTTGCATAGAATTCCTTGACAATATTAACCACTGCGAGTGTCGGATGTTCGGTGAATTTGATCCATCCCTTCTGGTGAATTTAGGACATCATCTCCCCGTCATTCCCCTCGGGGGCCAAGCCACGTTCTGGTGTAAGTGCCTTAGATTGCATGTACTCGTAATGGTCGGCGGCGGCGGCACTCACAAATTTTCGGTGGTCATATATGGTTGGCGGTGGAGCGGCGCTTGAACTCGCCCCCCGTTGACGTTTGGGTGTTGGTTGAGATGTCATTGAGTTTCAGCAGGGAACTCATGCTAGTAACCACTTTCGTACCAAAAAACTTGGTTCAAGCACTTTATCAAACACGTGGCGTGCGGTTGGGTTAAGTTACACAATTTTTGAAATTTGAACTTTGAAGTTAATGTATGTGGTAGAGATGAGATGAAGCCACAAGTACGCACTAGAATTCGCTCTCAAAAACAAACTCTCTAAATGCCCTAATTCAAAAATATGAATGTGGGATGAAATAGATATGAGATGGTATATATAGAGGTGATGTTGGTGGGATTGCAAAGTTTGGGTATTGGAGATCATGGGAATTAGTAGTGGGGATGAGGGTTATGATGTAGTTAATGGGTAGTAGTGGGTTGATATGGAAGCAAGGGAGTGATGTTGAGGGAGAGAGAGCACAAGGAGTGGGAGAGTGTATGTGTGTAGGGACTAAGGCTGGGACGTGCGGTTTAAATGAACAAGTCTGCCTAGGATTTAGGACCCCCACCCCGGCGGGGGGTGCTAGGCCAAAAAGACCCGCCCCGGCGGGCTAGCCCACTGTAAAAAAATTTGGTCAAAAATTTTTGAGATGCAAAATTTTCCGATTTTCCTCCATTTCTTAGGCATTGTTGCTCTAACTCACGTTGGACCTCTCCTGAAACCAAAAACATGCAATACATTAGATTAATGACAACTTGTAGTTTCAATAAGATTTTTAGTACTTTTCGGAGATTTTCAGCAAAACATATAATTGACAAGTCCTAAATACTGCTTCATAAACTATATCCTAACAAATTAAACATGAACTATGAAAAATAAAGAAATGTTGGGTTGCCTCCCAATTAGCGCTTGATTTTACGTCGTTCAGCCTGAGTACTCCCTGTTTTACTGTGTATCGGCGAGGGTGATGTTGTCGGCGTCCCAGTTCGACTCGCCACCCCAGTAGTGTTTTATCCATTGACCATTGACCTTGAATGTTTCTAACGGATTCCGACTGTAGAGTTCAACGGCTCCATGAAGAAATACTCATTTTATTGTAAATGGTCCCGACCATCTCGACTTATGCTTTCTGGGGAACAAACGCAGCTGGGAATTGAACAAGAGGACTTCTTGACTCGGCTCGAATGTTCGTTGCACAATTTTCTGGTCGTGTCATCTTTTAGCTTTTTCTTTGTATAGCTTGGCATTCTCGTAGGCTTTGAGGCGGAATTCGTCAAGCTCATTTAGTTGGAGTAGCCTCTTTTCTCCTACCGCAGCTTGATCAAAATTCAATTTCTGTATGGCCCAGTAAGCGTTGTGCTGTAGCTCCACCGGTAAGTGACATGCCTTTCCGTACAAGAGTTGATAAGGTGACATCCCGATTGGCGTTTTGTATGCAGATCGGTACGCCCATAATGCGTCATCCAATCGAAGTGACCAATCTTTTTGACTTGGATTTACGACTTTCTCCAGTATCCTCTTAACTTCTTTGTTCGATACCTCGGCTTGCCCATTAGTCTGAGGGTGATATGTTGTAGCCACCTTGTTATTGACCCCATACTTAGCCAAAAGAGCTGTAAACGACTTATTGCAGAAGTGACTGCCTTCATCACTGATTATTGCTCTTGGCGTGCCAAACCTCGTGAAAATGTTTTTCTGCAGAAACTTGAGGACCACCTTGGCATCATTAGATGGTAATGCTGTAGATTCAACCCATTTCGAGACGTAATCCACCACGAGCAGAATATACTGATTGCTCAAAGACGACGGGAATGGTCCCATGAAATCGATGCCCCATACATTAAAGATTTCCAATTCAAGAATTGTTTGTAGGGGCATCTCATGTCGTTTCGATATGTTTCCCACCCTTTGACATCTATCACATGTTTTCACAAATTGGTGGACGTCTTTGAACACTGTAGTCCAATAAAACCTAGACTGGAGCACTTTTGCCGCGGTGCGCTCACTCCCGTAATGTCCACCGTATGTCGATGAGTGGCATTCTTGTAATATATTATGGACTTCACTGTATGGGATACATCGTCGAATCATCTTATCGGCGCATTGTTTAAATAAATACGGCTTATCCCACATGTACCACTTGACGTCGTGAAGAAACTTCTTTTTCTATTGTCGTGTAAGATTCGAGGGAAGAATCTTTCTTACCACATAATTCGCTAAGTCTGCATACCACAGAAATTCTGCAGTCAACCAAAATAACTGCTCATCCAGGAATGTCTCGTTGATCATGCATCTATCTTCATCCTTTTTCTCCGGATTTTTCAGTCTTGATAAATGATCGGCAACTTGATTCTCCGTTCCCTTTCTATCTTTAATTTCTAAATTAAACTCTTGAAGTAGGAGAATCCATCAGATAAGGCGTGGCTTAGCATCTTTTTTCGCTATTAAGTACCGAATCGTCGAATGGTTCGTGTAGACTATTATCTTAGTCCCGATCAAGTATGCTCGAAATTTGTCGAACGCGTATACCACTGCAAGCAATTCCTTTTCCATAGTAGTGTAGTTCATTTGAGTCTCTATGAGTGTTTTGTTTGCATAGTATATGGCGTGAAACACCTTGTCTCGTCTTTGGCCCAAAACAACCCCAACCACATAGTTGCTCGAATCACACATAAGTTCAAATGGCATTTTCCAGTCCGATGCGACTATCACGGGGGCTGTAGTTAATTTCTTCTTCAATAGGTCAAACACGGACTTACTTTCTGCAGTAAAGCTGAAAGTGGCATCCTTCTCTAAAAGACTGCATAGAGGTTTTGTAATCTTAGAGAAGTCTTTTATGAATCTCCTGTAGAACCCAACATGCCCCAGAAAACTACGAATACCCTTAACTGAGCTCGGTGGAGGTAGTTTCTCGATCGTGTCCAACTTTGCCTTGTCCACCTCCAATCCTTGAGCTGACACCTTATGTCCCAAAATTATGCCATCTTCAACCATGAAGTGGCATTTTTTCCAATTTAGTATGAGGTTTGTATCCTTACACCGCTGCAATACCATGACCAAATTCTCTAAGCAAGTCTTAAAATTGTTTCCATAGACCGAGAAATCATCCATGAAGACTTCAATGTTCTTCTCCACCATATCCAAAAAAATAGCCATCATACACCTCTGGAAAGTTGCAGGTGCATTGCACAGTCCGAATGACATCCTCCTGAATGCAAAGGTGCCGAAAGGGCAAGTGAATGTTATCTTTTCTTGATCCTCAGGAGCGATAACAATCTGATTATATCCCGAATATCCATCCAATAAGCAGTAAAACTCATGTCCCGCTAAGTTGTCTAACATTTGATCGATAAAAGGTATAGGGAAATAATCCTTCCGGGTTTCCTTATTCAATCTCCTATAATCAATGTATACCCTCCAACATGTTACTGTCCTTGTTGGAATTAACTTGTTGTCCTCATTCTGAATTACCGTTATTCTCCCTTTCTTAGGCACACAATGAATCAGACTTACCCATTTACTGTCAGAAATTGGATATATGACACCGGCATCCAATAATTTCAGAATTTCCTTCTTGACCACTTCCTTCATGATTGGGTTAAGTCGACGTTGATGCTCCACCGATGGACTTGCATTATCCTCCATCAGAATCTTGTGCATGCAAAATGATGGGCTAATGCCTTTTATATCTGTAATCGTCCATCCAATCGCTGATTTGTGATCCCTAAGCACCCTCAGCAACTTTTCTTCATGCAATTCATTAAGTGCAGCAGAAATAATTACAGGTAAAGAATTTAAATCACCTAAATACGCATACCTGAGATGTTTAGGGTGTGGCTTAAGTTCCAATGTCGGTGGCTCCTCCAATGATGGTTTCAATTTTTCTACAACTATCTCCTCGGTGTGCAAAGGTTCAACCGGTGCTCTGAATCGGCTAACTCAAGGCAACGAGTCTAGCATCTATAATAAGTCCACAAATCCTGGGTCATCTTTTTCCTCATCCCCCAGTAAAGTTGTTTCTAACGGATCGTTGATCAAACTCTTACCCATATCTTTGCTGGTAATTTGCTCAATTAAATCCATTCGATTACACTCTTCCTCGTCCGTGGGATATTTCATGGCCTTGAATACATTGAATTTTACTTCTTGATCTTGGACCCTCAATAAGAGTTCTCCTTTTTGCACGTCTATGAGTGTCCTTCCTGTGGCCAAGAAAGGTCTCCCTAGGATGATTGGGATGTTCTTATCTTCATCAAAATCTAGTATGATAAAGTCCACATGGAATATAAACTTATCCACTTTTACCAAAATGTCCTCTACAATGCCTCTCGGATATGTGACTGACCTATCCGCCAACTGCAATGAAATATTCGTAGGCTTTGGCACGGGCAAACCCAATTCTGAATATATTTATAATGGCATCAGGTTTATACTCGCCCCCAAATCACATAAGCACTTGTTAAAAGACATCTTCCAGATCGTGCACGGGATAGTAAAGCTCCCCGGGTCTTTGAGTTTTGGTGGAAGCTTTTTCTGTAACACTGCACTACACTCCTCTATTAGTGCCACTGTTTCGAAGTCTTCCCATTTCTTCTTCCTCGACAGAATTCCCTTCATAAACTTCGCATAACTCGGCATTTTCTCCAGGGCCTCTGCGAATGGGATGTTAATTTGGAGTTTCTTGAACACATCTAAAAATTTTTGCGAATTGCTTATCTGATTTCTGTTTTTGGACCCTCTGCTGAAACAGCGGTGGAGGAAAAATAATCGACTCACTGTTTAACTTTGGTTCCTCGGTCTTGTTCCCCTCCACTGCGTTACTGTCGTCGACCTTTTCATCCGGTGTTGCTGAATTTTATGCACTATTCCCACCGATGTGTTTTCCACTTCTCAACATAACTGCTTGACATTGCTCATGATTACTCTTCGGATTTCTTTCGGTGTTGCTAGGTAATGTTCCTTGTGGTCTATTATCCAATGCCAATGCAATTTGACCTATCTGATTCTCTATATTTTTGATAGCAATAGCTTGATTCTTTATAGCCAAATCGTTGCTAGTTATATACCTTGCCCATGATTCCTCCCCATCGGATTTCCTATCCTGCTATTGAATCTGTTGTGGATGACTATGTAAACCAGGGGGATATGATGGTCGTGGAGCTTGAGTTTGCTGATTATTGCTCCATGAGAGGTTTGGGTGATTCCTATTCCCCTGGTCGGTGTTTTGGTAGGTATTTTGCTGAATTCTGTTGTAGTTGCCTATGAACTGAACGGATGCTAGATTTATTGCACACTGCTCTGTCGGATGATCACCCGGACACAATTCACATACTACCATAACCTGCTGAACTTGTTGAACTTGAGCCCCGCTATCGTAATCACCCTCTCATTCATCGTATCAAACTTCGTGTTAAGTGCAGAAAGAGTTGCTTGTATAGCTTGTGACACCCCAAAATCCGGGTTACCTGACTCCCGAGTTTGGTGTTCATGATCCACAATATAAATAACATTTAACTACCCATATTATACATAGATAGTATCTTACATAAGTTTTTATCAGAGTTTCATAATACATCACCTAGGTTTTCTAACCTTAACTTTACAAACATGCCCTTTAATTATACAAAAAAGGGTTTACAATACAACATAATAAATATGTTCAACATAAATAATTTATAACTACGCCTTTTCCCTTGTCCTTTGCAACACCTCCTGCAACTTCGTCCCTAGCTGAAAAATTTATTTAGCAAGGGTGAGCAACTAATTTGCTCCGCAAGTTAAGACATACAATAAATGTATAAGAATTCAAAACAACAGTCTATCTATTTTGATAGAATGAAACCAAAGTTCAGGGAACTTTGAAATAGCTGAACAAATCGTTATTCAATAACAAGTTTTCTCGTATTCTATACCACAATAATTCAATAATGAAAGAGTACAACGCTTTCAAAGTTTCTACGATATTCTAATGAATAATCAAGAATCAATTCTACGAAATATCAAAGTGGAATGTTTTCCAGATTTATACTGAGCGATCACACAAAATCTTGAACTTATTTTCTCGGGTAGATAGCAAAGATTTACTTTGATAAATACTCAGGTGTATCAGATAACCATAAAGATTAAATCATACCCCTCTGCAAGTACAACAAGTGATCAGCTTATTATACCCTATATTATGCATAATACTCAAAATGCGCGCAAAGGTCGAATTCACGACCAACAAAATGTTCCCTTTATATAAAAGGTTGTTCTTCTCAGTCTTAGAATCAAGATTTTGATTTTACAACGAAATATTGGGATTTCAAATTCTATTTGCTTCTCTTCTCAAACCTAACAAATTCAAACAAATATTCGTCTAACTAGAATAATTAGCTAAGACATTTCTCAGTGTAATTTCATAATAAACAGGAATTATCTGTACTGTCAATTCTAACTTCTACAGATATAAATATCCACAACAGTAATTCTACGAATATATATTTTCTAATTCAATAATTTAATTTTCAATAATAAATCCCTGGACGTGGCATAATTAGCAATAATTATCCACCAACAATAATTGAATGAAATAACTCAAGGTTGAGTTAGGGAACTTGCCTCTTCCGCTGATTACAGCTACACAAAATACTTATCTGCTTTCGAAAGACCTATAACCAATAATATCGGTCTAACAATTAGCAAAATAATTCACATAACACACAACACTGTAATTCACAGTCAAACTTCTCCTAGACACATTACCACATAGCCACAACAGTGTTTATAACCTATATAAACAGTTAACAAGTCAAACTAGTTCAGTCTGGTTGGACTTCGGTCCATTCTCGGTGTTCTGGTCACCCTACCCGACAATTAACACATTGATTGTCAATTAAACTTGGTCTCTAAGCTTCAATATTAATTTAGATAAGTCAATTATCATTAATAATATTTTTCGGAAGCTTTTAATAATTATCAAGCAATTATTATAATTTATAATAATTTTTCAAATATCAGAATCATTTTTAAAAGATTAAATTATCAATTAATCGTACCATTATTAATATTTAATAATATCAAAATATTAATAATATACTTTTCAAAATATTAAAGTTATTATCAATAACTTCAAATATTTTTAAACCATCAATATTATATTTAAAAGATTTTTAAAATAATTAAAATCATTTTTTAACTCATCACCATTAATATATATATATATTAATGAAATTATTATCCAAATATTAAAAGTCATTAATTATAACTTAAAATATTTTTGAACCATTTTTCTCATTTTTAAATTATTTTTAAATCAATAAAACTATTTTTAATTAATTTATTTAATATAATAATTAAATAAATCAAACATCATTAATAGTAATTTATTAATGAAAATTCTCCAAAAATATTGAAAATTATATTTTATAATTTAAAATATTTTCTAACAATTTATTCTCAATTAAAATGATTTTTAAATCATTAAAAATATTTTTATCTTATTTATTTAATTTAATAATCAAATAAATCTAATATCATTAATATTAAATTATTAATGAAAATTCTCCAAAAATATTAAAATTTACATTTTATAACTCAAAATATTTTTAAATACATTATTCTTATTTAAAATGATTTTTCATAATATTAATTTATTTTTCTCTAATTTATTTAATACACTAATTAAATAAATTAAATACCTTCAATATTTAAATAATTATAAATATTAAAGAAAAATATTCCAATTGGTCAAAAATTATTTTATCTAATTTAAAATAATTTTTAAAACCGTTTTGGTAATTTTTAGAATTTATTTCTATTTTTTAATAATTTCCGGAATATTCAGAAATTAAAATAAATAAAACCGTCGCTAAAGAGCTTTAGCGACACAAAGCGTCGCTGTTGGTGTTCTTGAGCCCAAGAACACTGACAGCCGGCAGATCAAGGGGTCATGTTTGACCGGCTTTAATTTCCAATCTGCTCATTTTCTAGGCTATCTAAAACTTTGGTATTGTAGTATTAATGTAACACTACAATACCCAATCAATACTTTGGTAAAACAACATCACAACAAGGAGATAAAAGCTTCCAAAGTTGCTGTTAGACAGTTTCTGGGTTTTCCAGAAACCCAGGCAGTTCTAGCAGGCACTTTCAAGCTTAAATTATTCTATGTTCCCGTTCTCAAATGGCTCAATATTTGGTTCATAACTATAGTACTCATGACAAGGAACAACGAGATAACAATATTTCAATCCAAAAACTACAGATCCACAATGTAACACTTGGTCAAAGTCTGTCAGAAAAATGTTCATACCGATTCTGGGTTTTCCAGAAAAGTTAAAGAACAGATCGGGTGGTCTACTTTGACCATCTTCCACGATTGATCTGAAGACGTTATAAGAGATATAAAGACCTAAAGTTATAGTACACATAACCAGCTACAAAAGTGTTACAACAACAACATCAAATCATTTAAAACCAGACAGATCCGAACCTTAGAACTCATTGTCAGACTCTGTGTTTCTATTTCTGG
Source organism: Panax japonicus (assembly GCA_020205505.1). NCBI lineage: Eukaryota > Viridiplantae > Streptophyta > Magnoliopsida > Apiales > Araliaceae > Panax > Panax japonicus. The sequence continues at coordinate 61,272,608 of CM035096.1, forward strand.
GTTACCCAGAATTCGACCCGGTCATGGCCGGTCAAAGGTCTTTGACCGTTTATATCTCCCGATCCAGACATCTAATGACAGTGATTCAACTTGCAGAAAAAAGATCACATACAAGGCTACATGTAACAACGATTAAACAACAAATATCATATACGAGCAAGGATCTGTGGCGACTGACATTTGGTTGTCAGACCACATTTCAAGCTCAAGAACAGATTTTTAGAACTTGCATTTTTACTCACTTTGATGCTATGGATCCATCATGGATCAACATATATCAACTAAAAACAACTTCTAACACTTATATAAACACAAAAACACAATTTTTACCGTAGCATACAAGATCAAACGTAGGGTTTAGGTTTATACCTCTTCTTATCCAATCCTTGATCTATACTCTCCAATCTAATTTTGGTGTTTTAAGGACTGATATTGTGACTGATCTAACTTTGATTTTCGGAGGTTTTTGTGTGAGAGGGAGTTGGTAGGGGCTTGGAGAGAATTAAACAAAATGGGTACACTTTCTCTCTCTAAACTAATATATAGTGCTTGGATTCATTGAATGGCTAAGGTTGCTGTCATAAGGGGCCTATTTTTCTGAGATTTTATGGCCATAAAGTCAACATGTTAGGTAACCTACTTAAGATTTGGACAGAATTTGCAAGTTAGCTTATAAAAATCCCATAAAGGGCATTTTTGACATTAGCAATTTAATTTAAATGGTAAACATGGAATTTGTACAAATCCTTAGGGTTTGGGGCTTGGATTAGGGTTTAAGATTTGAACCCCTTTAGATATTAAAAATTCTAGTTCCCACAATTTTCAAATTTAGGGTTTAATTAGAAAAATAAATTTCCTAAAATAAAATAGGGTTTCTAAAATAGAAATTTTAACATACAAAAATTTAATTAGAGCTTTCTAATTATATTTAAGTTTAATAACACAGTAGTCTTACCCATTAGGATTAGAATTTCCTAATTTATGGTTTACAAATTCTCAGTTTTGAAATTAGGGTTTCTCGACGTACAATTAGGGTTTTTAACTGTACAATTTATTTTCTAAATTTAACATTAGGGTTTTAAATCCCTTATTAAGGTTTATTAATTACAAAACTTATCCGATCAATTATTGATCAACATTTCTAAACTGTACAAACACATAATCAACAATACAATTATTTTAATTATATTTTCTATCGAATCCCTATCCAAAAATTAGGGTTAGGGTTTTCTAAAGTTGTTAAGCACAACTCTACTCTAAATTTATTAGTCAATACACAAATTGACTTTCTCGAGACTCGTATCACAAATACTTGTCACCAAATTAATATTAATATTAATTAAAAAAAAAATTATTCGCAAATTTTGGATTATTCAAAAACCAGGGTTATCACATTCACCCCTCCTTAAAAGGATTCCGTCCTCGGAATCACTACTTTCTTATTCTTTACAATCTTTTAAAGTCGTATCATCAATTCGTTTTTTTTATCAACACAATATTAAATTGTGTTTCAAATTCTAACCTATGACTTGAATCTATAAAAGAAAACAATTCACAGCCATATTTATCCAATATTAATCGCGTAATTTAAGTATTAAGCGAAATCGTTACCTGCTGCCACCTCCTGAGTAGCTACCGTATCTAGCGCCGCCATGTTAAATGTACGGGCTGTTGGTCTTCCTGGCTGAGCAGGTCCTCGAATCGCCAAGGTTCCACCACCAGGTCCCTTGTTAGCACTTTCTTTTTCTGCATTCTTCTCCGGACAGTTCCGCACTAGATGATCAGTCGATCCACACGCATAGCAACCTTGAATCTTTTTTGGGCTGGGACAATTTGGCGACATATGCCCTTCTTGTCCGCAGTTGTAAGAAACCCCTTTCTTCTTCAAACAAACTCCTGCATGATTCTTCCCACAATTTTCACAAGGCCCTCCTCCTTTCTTATTCCCTTCAGCATTGCTACCAGATTGAGTAATCTCACTCCACTTCCTTTTATTCGGGTTACTACCACCACTACTCCCACCTTTATTGGTATTCTTCTTCTTCTCCTGATGAAAACGAGATGCAGCCTCGCTTCCTCCTTCCGCAATTAATGCTTTCTCCAATAGAGCCGCAAAAGTATTGATTTGCAACACTGCTACTTTGTTGTAAATCCCTGGCTTCAATCCGTTCTCAAACCTTCTTGCTTTTCTAGCTTCGGTATTCACCTGATGAGGTACAAATCGCGCCAATTCGTTGAATTTAGCCGCGTATTCAGAAACAGACATGTTTTCCTGCTTAAGTTCCAAGAACTTAACTTCCATCCGAGCTTGCATACTCGGTGAGAAGTAGTTCTCAAAGAACAATTCTTTAAATCTTGCCCACGTCACCACCGCTGTACCAGCTCTCGCTTGATTCGTCTCCCACCAATAATTGGCTTCTCCCTTCATTAAGTATGTTACAAACGCTGTCTTTTGTTTTTCCGCAACTCGCGCAATCACGAATGCTTTCTCCATTTCTTTCACCCAAGTTTGGGCTTCGATCGGATCCGTAGTCCCCTTAAATTCCGCCGGTCCTACCGCTTTAAAATCCTTAAAATTAGCTAATCTGTCGGCTGGCTGATTCCTTGATCTTCCCCTGGCTGGAGCCTTATTTTCCATAGCTTGGGCCAGCATATCCACAAAATTCTGCATCGGGTCCATTTGACTTCCTTAGTTATTCATTGATTGTTCTTCTCTTTGGTTTTGATTCTGTCGTCTAGGCAACATGATCTAATTTAAATGAAAATCTTATATTAATATTCTTTCTCTATACAAATTCTTAACACAATAAGAATTTAACACATAATTCTCAAGTAATTGCATATTTATTCAAATAGCACATAGTACCTATAGTACTTCACATATTTCTATCCTTTTAAAATAATACTAGGATTAACACACTCAACTTTACAAAAGTTGTAATTCCCCAAATTTACACAAAAAGTTGACATTCTCCAATTTCACATTATTATTTCCAGTTCATCAAACTTACCACACTTAGGAGTTCAGTAACTTGCCACAATCATATGAGTGTATGAACTTATCCTAGTCAGACCTTCGGTGTCCATTCGCTGAGGGGTTCAGGACATTTCATATAATTTATGAGTCATGAACATACCATAAGTATGAGTTTTAAGAACACACAAATTCATTTTAATCTTATATTCATATAGAAAATAAAGATTTTATTCATAAAACATATATTTATATATGTTCAAACATCGTTCTTGATATTACATATCTTAATATCAGAAACTTCTACTAAAAGATATTATAACTTATATCTAAGTTATCTACCGACCACTTCCTTCACCAATCTTCTTCTTGTTGGAACACTTGTTAAATCCATGCCCCGTTTGCCCACAGGGAAAACATTTCCTCATATTCGGTTTAGGACAATGCAAAGAGATATGTCCTTCCTGCTTACAGTTGAAGCATACGTTATTCCACATCATGCATTCCCCCACGTGAGTTTTGCCACACTTACCGCAAGCTTTCTTTTTCTTCGAGTTTGAATTTCCAGAGTTGTCACTATCATTGTTCCTTTTTTTTTTCTTCTTATCCTTTTTGCTGGTTCCTTCAGATGATCCACCACCTTCAGCCTTCATCTTCTCCACATGCGCTTTCAGCTCGTTCCGTTCTTCAGTCATTTCGCGTAACGCCCGCTCCGTCTTCCACAACTCCTCCAAAAGAAATACTTTGCTCCGGAGTTCCTGGACTTCCACAGATAACTGATCTTGCTCACCAACCTTGATCTTATTCTTTAGTTCCACCCTAGCTTCTTCAGACTCCGCCTCCTCATCACCACTTAGATACATCTCAGGATAATCGTCATGATCACTCCCAAGATTAATCATTGGTTCATCTTTCCCCACTTCTTCAACGGATTCGCTCTGTGCTGGCACCTCGGCTACTGGCATTGGTGCGACTACCACTGGCTTCTCCGTACTCATTTCATCTTCTCCCGACATCCTACAATCAGTTTTAAACAACTTGATTAGTACTTCACCAGTACAAATTTCTCACACTACGAATTTACTTATCTCACTATCGATACACTTCAACGATCCCTCACTTAGTACTCTAAATGAGTATTTCTATCTCGCTATGGTCATAATCCTAGGTTTTTTTTCCCCACCCCACTTAAGGTTTATAACCTACAGCTCCACTACCAGCTAGTGGCACCTTGGTCACTACAGCTCTGATACCAACATGTGACACCCCCAAATCCGGGTTACCTGACTCCCGTGTTTGGTGTTCACGATCCACAATATAAATAACATTTAACTACCCATATTATATATAGATAGTATCTTACATAAGTTTTTATCAGAGTTTCATAATACATCACCCAGGTTTTCTAACCTTAACTTTACAAACATACCCTTTAATTATACAAAAAGGGTTTACAATACAACATAATAAATATGTTCAACATAACTAATTTATAACTACGCCTTTTCCCTTGTCCTTTGCAGCACCTCCTGCAACTTCGTCCCTAGCTGAAAAATTTATTTAGCAAGGGTGAGCAACTAATTTGCTCCGCAAGTTAAGACATACAATAAATGTATAAGAATTCAAAACAACAGTCTATCTATTTTGATAGAATGAAATCAAAGTTCGGGGAACTTTGAAATAGCTGAACAAATCGTTATTCAATAACAAGTTTTCTCGTATTCTATACCACAATAATTCAATAATGAAAGAGTACAACGCTTTCAAAGTTTCTACGATATTCTAATGAATAATCAAGAATCAATTCTACGAAATATCAAAGTGGAATGTTTTCCAGATTTATACTGAGCGATCACACAAAATCTTGAACTTATTTTCTCGGGTAGATATCAATGATTTACTTTGATAAATACTCAAGTGTATCAGATAACCATAAAGATTAAATCATACCCCTCTGCAAGTACAACAAGTGATCAGCTTATTATACCCTATATTATGCATAATACTCAAAACGCGCGCAAAGGTCGAATTCACGACCAACAAAATGTTCCCTTTATATAAAAGGTTGTTATTCTCAGTCTTAGAATCAAGATTTTGATTTTACAATGAAATACTGGGATTTCAAATTCTATTTGCTTCTCTTCTCAAACCTAACAAATTCAAACAAATGTTATTCTAGCTAGAATAATTAGCTAAGACATTTCTCAGTGTAATTTGATTATAAACAAGAATTATCTGTACTGTCAATTCTAACTTCTACAGATATAAATATCCACAACAGTAATTCTACGAATATATATTTTCTAATTCAATAATTTAATTTTCAACAATAAATCCCTGGACGTGGCATAATTAGCAATAATTATCCACCAACAATAATTGAATGAAATAACTCAAGGTTGAGTTAGGGAACTTGCCTCTTCCGCTGATTAAAGCTACACAAAATACTTATCTGCTTTCGAAAGACATATAACCAATAATATCGGTCTAACAATTAGCACAATAATTCACATAACACACAACACTGTAATTCATAGTCAAACTTCTCCTAGACACATTACCACATGGCCACAACAGTGTTTATAACCTATATAAACACTTAACAAGTCAAACTAGTTCAGTCTGGTTGGACTTCGGTCCATTCTCGGTGTTCTGGTCACCCTACCCGACAATTAACACATTGATTGTCAATTAAACTTATTCTCTAAGCTTCAATATTAATTTAGATAAGTCAATTATCATTAATAATAATTTTCGGAAGCTTTTAATAATTATCAAACAATTATTATAATTTATAATAATTTTTCAAATATCAGAATCATTTTTAAATAATTTAATTATCAATTAATCGTACCATTATTAATATTTAATAATATCAAAATATTAATAATATACTTTTCAAAATATTAAAGTTATTATCAATAACTTAAAATATTTTTAAACCATCAATATTCTACTTAAATGATTTTTAAAATAATTAAAATTATTTTTTAAATCATCACCATTAATATATAAATATTAATGAAATTATTATCCAAATATTAAAAGTCATTAATTATAACTTAAATTATTTTTAAACCATTTTTCTCATTTTTAAATGATTTTTAAATCAATAAAACTATTTTTAATTCATTTATTTAATATAATAATTAAATAAATCAAACATCATTAATAGTAATTTATTAATGAAAATTCTCCAAAAAAATTGAAAATTATATTTTATAATTTAAAATATTTTCTAACAATTTATTCTCAATTAAAATGATTTTTAAATCATTAAAATTATTTTATCTTATTTATTTAATTTAATAATCAAATAAATCTAATATCATTAATATTAAATTATTAATGAAAATTCTCCAAAAATATTAAAAGTTACATTTTATAACTCAAAATATTTTTAAATACATTATTCTTATTTAAAATGATTTTTCATAATATTAAATTATTTTTCTCTAATTTATTTAATACACTAATTAAATAAATTAAATACCTTTAATATTTAAATAATTATAAATATTAAAGAAAAATATTCCAATTGGTCAAAAATTATTTTTCCTAATTTAAAATAATTTTTAAAACTATTTTTGGTAATTTTTAGAATTTATTTCTATTTTTTAATAATTTTTGGAATATTCAGAAATTAAAATAATTAAAACCGTCTCTATAGAGCTTTAGCGATACAAAGCGTCGCTGTTGGTGTTCTTGAGCCCAAGAACACTGACAGCCGGCAGATCAAGGGGTCATGTTTGACCGGCTTTAATTTCCAATCTGCTCATGTTCTAGGCTATCTTAAATTTTGGTATTGTAGTATTAATGTAACACTACAATACCCAATCAATACTTTGGTAAAACAACATCACAACAAGGAGATAAAAGCTTCCAAAGTTGCTGTCAGACGGTTTTTGGGTTTTCCAGAAACCCAGGCAGTGCGAGCAGGCACTTTCAAGCTTAAATTATTCTATGTTCCCGTTCTCAAATGGCTCAATATTTGGTTCATAACTATAGTACTCATGACAAGGAACAACGAGATAACAATATTTCAGTCCAAAAACTACAGATCCACAATGTAACACTTGGTCAAAGTCTGTCAGAAATATGTTCATACCGATTCTGGGTTTTCCAGAAAAGTTAAAGAACAGATCGGGTGGTCTACTTTGACCATCTTCCACGATTGATCTGAAGACGTTATAAGAGATATAAAGACCTAAAGTTATATTACACATAACCAGCTACAAAAGTGTTACAACAACAACATCAAATCATTTAAAACCAGACAGATCCGAACCTTAGAACTCATTGTCAGACTCTGTGTTTCTATTTCTGGGTTACCTAGAATTCGACCCGGTCATGGCCGGTCAACGGTCTTTGACCGTTTATATCTCCCGATCCAGACATCTAATGACACTGATTCAACTTGCAGAAAAAAGATCACATACAAGGCTACATGTAACAACGATTAAACAACAAATATCATATACGAGCAAGGATCTGTGGTGACTGACATTTGGTTGTCAGACCACATTTCAAGCTCAAGAACAGATTTTTAAAACTTGCATTTTTACTCACTTTGATGATATGGATCCATCATGGATCAAAATATATCAACTAAAAACAACTTCTAACACTTATATAAACACAAAAACATAATTTTTACCGTAGCATACAAGATCAAACGTAGGGTTTAGGTTTATACCTCTTCTTATCCAATCCTTGATCTATACTCTCCAATCTGATTTTGGTGTTTTAAGGACTGATATTGTGACTGATCTAACTTTGATTTTTGGAGGTTTTTGTGTGAGAGGGAGTTGGTAGGAGCTTGGAGAGAATTAAACAAAATGGGTACACTTTCTCTCTCTAAACTAATATATAGTGCTTGGATTCATTGAATGGCTGAGGTTGCTGTCACAAGGGGCCTGTTTTGCTGAGATTTTATGGCCATAAAGTCAACATTTTAGGTAACCTACTAAAGATTTGGACAAAATTTGCAAGTTAGCTTATAAAAATCCCATAAAGGGCATTTTTGACATTAGCAATTTAATTTAAATGGTAAACATGGAATTTGTACAAATCCTTAGGGTTTGGGGCTTGGATTAGGGTTTAAGATTTGAACCCTTTTAGGTATTAAAAATTCTAGTTCCCACAATTTTCAAATTTAGGGTTTAATTAGAAAAATAAATTTTCTAAAACAAAATAGGGTTTCTAAAACACTACAAGAAACTGGGTCATAGGCGACAGGGGGGGAATGTCGACGGCAATGGTCCCGTCTATATTGACATCATTCGCGACGGCGTAACCGTCGTCAATGCGTCCCGTCGACAATAACTTTTCCCGGCCTTAATTTTGGAGGGCTTTTTTTTCGCGGGGGAAGGAAAGTCATAGGCGACGGCTTAAAATTATAGGCGACGGCAGTGCCGTCGTAAGTGAGTTAATAGCGATGGGGTCAATATCGACGGTGAGGCCGTCGAGAATGAGTCTTTTTAACAGCCCTAACCACGACGAGAACGACTATATTTTGTTTTCCCTCTTCCTCTGCTACTGCCTACTGCTATATTTGATTTTCCCTCTATCACTGTTCAGCCCATACCTCCCGGACGCCATTAATCTAAGAAAACTTCAAGGTCAGCTCCCCCTCCTCCCATATTGCCGACGCCGGCGACGGCAACCCACCCCTTCCTTCCATACTCCGGCCACCACGCGGCTCCATCTCTCCTTCTTTCTTCTTTACTTGTGGTTGCAAAAAATTGTAAGTTTATTTATGATTGTGATTGTCTCTTGGATTAGATCTTAAGTATTATTGATTGTGATTGTGATTGTGTCGTGGTATTTGTTATTTACATGACCTGTGTTTTGCCCCTAAAATTGTTAGTATTAATTTTCTAAAGAATGTGCATTTTCTGGCTAATAATATTAATTTTCTAAAGAATTAATATTATTAATATCATATATCTGCACATCTGTAGAATTTTAAGTAGACATAAGCCATTTCAAGTTTCCTTTTTGATTTTTTATGTTCATTTTCAGATTTGATAAAGTATATCTAGAGATTTTGGAAACCCAATTCTGTTCCGGACACAGGGTTATCAGGTAGATGCTCTGAACATAATAATTCTATGATTACTGTATTTGAATTTCTACAGTTTTATTGATTTTATCATGTTTTAAAATGGAATTATATCTTATGTATGGAAATTGGATTGTGAATAATCATTATTCATTGTTGCTGTTCCAACTAGGTGTGATATATATCCTCTGTTTTTTATTTTACCTTTTTTGAATGTGTATATATGTTCAGAAGGTGTATATATGTTCACTTCTCACAGTCAAATGACCTAACATAAGAAAATGTTGGATTAATTACTGGACAGAGGAAAGTGCTGATATACATGAACATAAATGCATAATAAGTTCAGTGGGTATGGTTTCTGAAATGGATTTTTTAACAAGTGGGTAAATGCTATTTGGCACCTAAAACCTTACTAGATTAATCCGACTATTGTATTTCATTTCCCGATATGAAAAGGATAAATTACCCAAAAAAAGAATTATCTAGTCTTCACTATTATGTTTGACCAGGTGCAAATCTGATTTCCTTATTTGATCTTGCATACACTTGGTAAAAGTGTTAGCCTAAATGTATAAAGGTTCTTGTAAAATTTTATCTTCAGTTATAAACATAGGATCAATGTATAGAGGCTGTATTATATAATTATGTCCTTGAACTCTGTATTTGTCTCGACCAACAGTTTGGTGCTTAGTTTGTATATATATGGGGGAGATTTGGGGGAAATTAAAGGGTTGTTTGGAATTTGGATAGCATTTTTAAATCTGTTTTCAAAAATTAGTTGGCATTAAAAACACCAAAACAAATTGGAATTGAAAACACAATGCATTGAAAACCTGTAAAACATTTGTTTATAGTTGTCAATGTTTTTGAGTATGTTGCTAAGAAAATATGAGTAACAATAAAATATGTTGGAACACATTCGTTTATAGTTAACATTGTCAATTTTTTTTACAATTATAAAATGACATAATCTTCTTAATTTATCGTTACTTTTCAATGAATACTTCAATTTCTTGACATGTGCATATATTTTCATATAGTTTAGGAAGCTTAGAAACCCGTTTGAGATTCACTTAGTAGGAGTGAATCTCAAATAGTCCCCGTTTTGGGACTGTTCTTGTATGTTTCGATCTCACTTAGGTCGGTGTTAACGACTTGAGCACGTCTTTATATTTTTTGAATTTTCGGTCAGTATATATCTCTTGATGTTCTTCGGGTGCATATTTAGACTACGATGCGTTAGTCTATTTCGTGTACTTGAAGACCATGGGGAGGTGCTTCCGAAAATTCTGAAAAATGTAAAGATGTGTTCAAGTTGTTGGCATCAGTGAGGCGACACATCCGGGAATGGGATAGAAGCCTGACCCGTTAGAGTGGGAGATGAAGTTAGGAAACTCATAAGCTTGCATATACATTAACTTGGAGACTTGATTGTGTTTGTCTAACTTTCCATATACATAGCAGACAGTTGTCTGAGATGTCTGTTGATCGAAGTTGGATGGAACGTAGGGTAGCCACTGATAGGAGTGGGCTTAGCTCTGAGTATCGTAGTGGGGTTGAACAGTTTCTCAACTTCGCGTTTGAGCAAGTCAGCGGCGATGAGATCAGATGTCCTTGTAAGAGGTGTGTGAATAAAGTGTGGAAGGAAAGGAGTGATGTCATGTGCGACTTATTTGCGTATGGGTTCAAGCAGGGTTATACGACATGGATCTATCATGGGGAAACCTGGTTGGATGAACATGAATCAGAACCAGAATCTAGAGGTGACGAAAACTTTGACTGTACTAACATGATAGTCGAAGCTGCTGGTTCGTACTTTCAGTGGAATACAGACAGGGATGGCAGTAGCGTCGAGCAAGAGCCGAATGATGGGCTAAGGGTTTCTATGAGTTATTGCATGAAGCAGCGACACCACTGTATGATGGGCACGAAAAGCACACCGTCTTATCTGCTGTGACTAAGTTTTTACACTTCAAGAATGAGCATGACTGTAGCGAGAGAGGTTTTAATGAACTGTTAAGCATTGTGAAGGAGTGTTTACCTGCAGGCAATAAGTTACCGGAGTCGTACTATGATGTGAAGAAAATGGTCAAAAGGCTCAATCTAGGGTATGAGAAGAATGATGCTTGTGAGAATGACTGTATGTTGTATTACGGTGATGTCAATAAAGATAAGAGGTCGTGTGATATTTGTGGTACAAGTAGATACTGTGAACAGCGCAAGAAAAAGGGAAAAGACGTGCCGAGAAAGATCTTACGTTACTTTCCTATTGCCCCGAGGCTTCAGCGGTTGTTCATGTCAATACATACCGCCGAGGATATGAGGTGGCACTCTACACGGGACATAGTCGAAGGTCAACTGACGCACCCGGCAGATGGGCTTGAGTGGAAAAATTTTGATAACAAGCACCCCTCGTTTGCTGAAGAGGTTCGCAATGTTAGGCTTGGACTTGCTACGGATAGGTTTAATCCGTTTAACGGGCCTTACACAAAGCCCTACTCAACTTGGCCGGTGATTATTGTGGTGTATAACCTCCCGCCTTCGATGTGCATGAAAGATCCCTACATGTTCATGCCTTTACTGATTCCGGGTGATAAGAGTCCGAGTAAAGACATCAATGTATACCTCAGTGTAAGACCCCGAAAATTTTTAAATAAAAAGGAATTTCCTTTATTTATTTTTTTTAAATAGTAAGGGTGAATTTGATTAATGTGGTTAGTTATGGGTAAAATGCGCAAATATTTTAAATAAGCAGGTGGTTATAAAATATTCATTGTTGTCGGGGAATATTCGTTTGGTCGTGGAATATTCTTGCTGTCGGGGATTATTTGTACGACGACGCAGTCTTTTGTGGGCCCCATAACGGAAAGCGATTGGATGAAGAAAACGACAAGTATAAGTTGTTTATAAAAAACGGCGTAGTTGTTACCGTTAATACTGTTGGAATACCCGGTGGTTAAAAAACAGTAATACGCGTTGTTGCACAGTAGCACACGGTATTGCACCAATTATTGATTCTTACGTAAGAAGGCACTACTCAATAATTGTTACAGTAATTACTGTTCAGTATTTTATGTTATTAATTCAATAATTGCTGCATTGATATTTTATATTACTGTTGTTTCAATAATTGTCACTACACAGTATTTTTCATTGTCGAAGCAATAATTCATATTATCTGAATAATATTATTAGATAACATTATTGGCAATGTCTAGAAAGTTCTGTCTAAGGAGAGGTTTGGTCACCTAATTGGGCGCCAGTAAGGAGAAATTCTTATTGGAAAGCCCCCTCTTTCCTAGGAATTGTCTGGTTGTCAATATTGTGATTCTGTAATATTATTTGTGAATAATTAATTATTGATTTATATGATGAGGAAAATATTGATTTTATGTGGATATAGATGGAGAAAATTTTTAATGTGACAATTGTTGAAAATTAATATTTTATCTTTTTCTGATAAAATAATTCATTTAAATATATTATTTTAATAATATATTAACGGTGATATTCTTATAATGAATGTGGGATATATGAGTATATGAGGAGGAAGAGTATTTTTGGGGCATTAAATGTTTAACACAGATTTTGTGTGTCGGTAGACCTATTTCTTAACTGAAATTTGATTATAGCCTGTAAAATCGTTCGTTTGTGGATTTCGGTCAATTTTTGTTTGGAATTTGGAAAAACTTTCTTCTGCAATGTTGTAGAGAATTGAATTTCCTATAAAAACACGAGAGATTCGAATTTTCTGGTAAAAGGGCTATTTATTATGAATTATTGAAGTTCCGAAGCTCCGAAATAATTGATTTTTGGAAATTTTAATTATTTTAAATAATAAAAACATTTTTTATTTATTTTTCTGGAAGGGAGCATGTGTTCAATGGCTGAAAATCAGATTCATGGGTGGCGTAAATTTTTTTTATATATATTAATATTATATTAAATTTTCTGTTTTGGCGTTCTAAGCAATTTCCTATAAACAGGTGCTTAAGTTAGAATTGAAAATCACACCAGAAACTGAAGTTTTCTCTCTCTATATTATCGAGCGTATTCTTGTGAGTATTTTGAGTATACTTTGAGTATTACTATACGGTGCAAGTCATAGCCTATATCCGGTGTTTCAGCTAGAAGTACTGATCTTTCGAGGTAAGGGATGTTATTTTCTTCTCAAATGATATTATTTCTTCAATATCATTATGCTGAAATGTTGGTTGGAAATTTTTATCAAATTTGGAACTTTTTCATGTCGGGGTTACTATTCATGAGTTACTATTCACGAGTACTATTCATGAAACGTGATGATGTTTTTTGTGAAATTTCTATCTTTTGGTGTCGGAGTTATTATTCACGTATACGGCACTATTCACGAATACGACACTATTCACCAAAAAATGAAGTTTCTTCTTTTTGTCCAAAATATCTATTCTGGATACTAGCTTTGATTGTATCCATGTTTTGATCATTCTTGAATTTTACTTCAGTATGATTATTTATGAAGTATTTTTGAACTCAAATTGTTTAAAGTACGAATCCTTAATACTTGTTATTTTGTTTCACTGGATTCGTTTTCTTTAAAATATTTTTCATCATACTCAGTCCTAAATGATGGTGTTACTGAATATCTTTGGCCTGTAGTGCAAAGATGGTTGGTTTTATTATGAATATCTTTGGCTCGTAGTGCAAAGATGTACAGGTGTTGAGATGAACATGAACAATTGATGAATATCTTTGGCCCGTAGTGCAAAGATGAACAGGTGTTTAGATGAACATGACCAACTGATGAATATCTTTAGCCTGTAGTGCAAAGATGAATATTTGATTTGATTTGAGATATATATTGATTGATGTTACAGGGATAAAATATTGATGATGGACTTTTAAATTCATAGATGTTAGTAGATTTTATTCTCTACTTAACTCTTCTAATGAATTGTTGTTTCCGCTGCAGTTGTTGATCTAAAACTTGTTGTCTATTGTATTCTATCAGATTTTTCCCTGTTGAAGACTAAGGATAATTTGTTGTACATTATCTTAGTCATAATATTCTTTACTGGGCTAGTTGAGCTCACCCTTTTTCTTGTTGTTCTATTTTTCTTCTCAGGAGACGAGAATATAGCGAGTACGAGTCGGGGGATATAATGATGGTTCTAGAGAGAGTTGTTTAGTAGTCCTCACCATTTTTGTAAAATAATGTATCAATAATTATGATGGGGATTTATTTGTATGTGGATATTGTCTAGACGGCAATAGTTTATATGTTGTAATAATAAAGTTGTAGTTATTTCTGTACCATGTATTTGGCGACTCAGAATGGGTTGGATGGAATGGACCTATTTTGGGGGCGTCACAGTTGGTATCAGAGCTATAAGTAAAGAGCCCCGAGCCTCTCGCTGGTGACTTCCTGTTGATGGGGGATGCACCGAAGCCAGACTCTCCGTAGGGGACGCCGTTCTGCGGTGGCAAACTGATAGGTACCATTGTGAGGTGCTGACACATGATGGTGTCCCGAGTCACAGTTGGTATCAGAGCTTAGGGATATGATCTCTGGCGGAGATCGGGGAATAGAACTAGGAGGGGAGAGATGAGTAAATCCTTCGCTAGTGTGTCCTACCTAAGCTTATTTGTTAGTTGGTCACTATATTGGGATATTATGTGATTTATTGATTTCCTTAATTAACCCTTGTTTTATGACAGTATTTGAGAATGTCGACTGAGAATGTTAACAGTGGAGTAAATGAGACCGTAGAGACGCCTGTACTCACCAACGAGGAGAACGTGCAACATGCTGACAATGTTCCTCTTGTGAACAACGCCACTAAGTAGACGATAAACGTCGGGATGTTTAGGAGCTTTTTGCAGTTCTTGTAAAACAAGATGAGGGAGACTCGTGTTCAAAATACAGGAGGAAATGATAGCAATTCACGAGTTGTCACAGCCAAGCAGTTCAAAGAGTTGGGACCACCAGAATTTAAGGGAAAGCCCGATCCGATCATGGCGGAAACATGGGTCAAGCAAATTACCAAGATATTCAATGTCTTGGGATGCACGGAGGAACAGAAGGTTCCATTCGCCACCTTTATGTTCCGTGGCGAGGCAGACTACTAGTGGGAGTCTGTGAAGCGTACACATCCAGCCGCACTCAGCATGTCATGGGAGACGTTTCAGAAACTTTTTAACGAAAAATACTTTCCTGAAAGTATTCTCCATATGAAGGAAGTGGAGTTTATTAGACTAGAGCAGAATAACATGACGGTGTCCCAGTACGAGGCGAAGTTCGCGGAGTTATCCAGGTTTGCACCTCATTTGGTGGAGAATGAGGAACGTATGACGCGGATGTTTTTGAGAGGTTTGAAACCCGGCATACGTCAGTATCTCATTTCTCATAAATTTTCTATCTATTCAGATGTTGTCAACAGGGCTCAGTTGTTAGAGCGAGATAACGAGTACGTTCAACCGAGGGACCATAACTAGGATCATACCGAAGATAGCAGTCATCATAATAACGATAACCAGCGGAGAAAGAAGAATATGGACAAAGGCGGTAACCACTTTGGTGGTAATCGTGGCCATGAAAATAGAAGAAGCGAGTCGGGAGGAGATTTTAAAAAGAGGAGATTTAACAACGACTATGTGAAGACGACAGTGCCAGCAGCAACTGGTTCCAAGGGAGGAGAAAGATCATCGGTCGTATGTTACAAATGTGGGAAAGAGGGACATATCAGCCCAAACTGCCCACAATAGTTTAAGGTATGCTATAATTGTGGAAAGGAAGGACATATCGCTCGAGAGTGTACGGTAGCGAAACCAATTCCAGCGGGGATGGTGATTCAAAAGGCTGTCCCAGAAAAGTCAAAGTCAACGGTTCCTGGAAGAGCGTTTGTTGTGACCGGTCAAAACGCGAGGAACCCGAACGAAGTTAGCACGGGTTAGTTAATTATAATTCTTGCCAAGTTTATACCTTACTAGGTACCGAATCTACCCATTCTTTTATCTCTCTTGCTTGCGCTCAACGTTTGAACTTGACTACGAAGAAATTAGACTTTGACCTATTTATGGAGACTCCGTTAGGAGAAACTTTCATTACATCCGTTGTTTAGAAATCTTGCTTGATTCAAGTTGGCACTATCACATTACCTGTTAACCTTATTTCTATAGAGATATTTGTTTTTGATGTGATTTTAAGGTTAACTACTCATCATGCCAAAATTAATTGCTTTTGTAAGGTTGTTAGTTTTCATATTCCTAAGCAACCTGATATTCGAACTCAAGCAATCAAACCATTGAAGTCAAACATTTTTATATCAAGCCATAAAGTCATTCGTTTATTGAAAAATGGATGTCATGTTTTCTTAGCCCATGTCATGGACTTGAACAAAAGTACATCAGATTTGAATGATATTTCTGTTGTTAGTAAATTTCCTGATGTATTTCCTGAAGAATTTCTTGGCCTACTCCCAGAGCGTGATATTAAATTTTGTATCGACTTTGAATCCGGTACAAAACCCATTTCTAAAATCTCATATCGAATGACTCCTATTGAACTTCAGGAATTAAAAACCCAACTGTAGAAGTTGATACCCGAGCCTTTATCTGGTGACTTCCTTTGTGGAATGCAACGAAGCCAGACTCTTTGTAGGGGACGTCATATTCGTGCGGTAGTAAACTGATAGGTGCTGTTGTGACGTGTTATCCAAGGTTAAGATATGAGTCATAGTTGAGAATAACCTAAGTCGGTAATCGAAATACGTAGCTTTCTAGGCTTAGTTGATTATTATCGGAGATTCGTTGAAGGATATTCTCGAATCGCTATTCCATTAACGCAGCTGACTCGTAGAGATACAAAATTCGAATGGAGCAAGGAATGTGGGAAGAGCTTCGAAGAACTCAAGAGGAGACTCATTTCAGCACATGTTCTGACCATGTCATCCTGGAAAAGCGAACGTGGTAGCTGACGTGTTGAGTAGAAGATCGTATACAAGTACGAGTACGATATTGTCAAAGACTCATTTCGAATAATTTACAAATAATAGAGATGGAGATGAAAACTCTAGGTACCCACGTGATGATATACGAGTATAATCGACTTTAATCGATAAAGTTAAAGCTGTTCAAGCTACACACCGGAGCTGGTGAATATGAAGAAGCAGGTACAAGAAGTTGTTATTCCAAAAGCGAGAATTGGCGATGTGAGCAAAGCTCAAACCTTTGATTTATTAATCCATTTGAAATTCTCGATCGAATAGGAACTGTGGCGTATAGACTCATTTTACCGCCAAGTATGTCGCGTGTTTATAACGTTTTGTACCGATGTGGACGACTCGAACCATGTTATTGAGTTAGAACCGGACAAAATAGCCGAAGACTTAACGTACGAGGAGGTACCTGTCAAGATGTTGGATGGGAAGGAGCATGTCCTACGCACGAAGGTCATACCACAAGTTAAAGTTTTGTGGAGGAATCATGCTATAGAGGAAATGACATTGGAGTTGGAAACGGAAATGAAAGCGAGGTATCTTTACCTTTTTGAAACACCAGTTATGTACGTCAATTTCGAGGACGAAATTTCATAAGGAGGGGAGGTTGTAAGACCCCAAAAATTTTTAAATAAAAAGGAATTTCCTTTATTTATTTTTTTAAATAGTAAGGGTGAATTTGATTAATGTGGTTAGTTTTGGGTAAAATGCGCAAATATTTTAAATAACCAGGTGGTTATAAAATATTCATTGTTGTCGGGGAATATTCGTTTGGTCGTGGAATATTCTTGCTGTCGGGGAATATTCGTACGACGGCGCAGTCTTTTGTGGGCCCCATAACGGAAAACGATTGGATGAAGAAAACAACAAGTATAAGTTGTTTATAAAAAACGGCGTAGTTGTTACCGTTAATCCTGTTGGAATACCCGGTGGTTAAAACACAGTAATACGCGTTGTTGCACAGTAGCACACGGTATTGCACCAATTATTGATTCTTACGTAAGAAGGCACTACTCAATAATTGTTACAGTAATTACTGTTCAGTATTTTATGTTATTGATTCAATAATTGCTGCATTGATATTTTATATTACTGTTGTTTCAATAATTGTCACTACACAGTATTTTTCATTATCGAAGCAATAATTCATATTATCTGAATAATATTATTAGATAACATTATTGGCAATGTCTAGAAAGTTCTGTCTAAGGAGAGGTTTGGTCACCTAATTGCGCGCCAGTAAGGAGAAATTCTTATTGGAAAGCCCTCTCTTTCTTGGGAACTGCCTGGTTGTCAATATTGTGATTCTGTAATATTATTTGTGAATAATTAATTATTGATTTATATGATGAGGAAAATATTGATTTTATGTGGATATAGATGGAGAAAATTTTTAATGTGACAATTGTTGAAAATTAATATTTTATCTTTTTTTGATTAAATAATTCATTTAAATATATTATTTTAATAATATATTAACGGTGATATTTTTATAATGAATGTGGGATATATGAGTATATGAGGAGGAAGAGTATTTTTGTGGCATTAAATGTTTAACACAGATTTTGTGTGTCGGTAGACCTATTTCTTAACTGAAATTTGATTATAGCCTGTAAAATCGTTCGTTTGTGGATTTCGGTCAATTTTTGTTTGGAATTTGGAAAAACTTTCTTCTGCAAAGTTGTAGAGAATTAAATTTCCTATAAAAGCGCGCGAGATTCGAATTTTCTGGCAAAAGGACTATTTATTATGAATTATTGAAGTTCCGAAGCTCCGAAATAATTGATTTTTGGAAGTTTTAATTATTTTAAATAATAAAAATGTTTTTTATTTATTTTTCTAGAAGGGAGCATTTGTTAAATGGCTGAAAATCAGATTCATGGGTGGCGTAGAAAATTTTTATATATATATTAATATTATATTAAATTTTCTGCTTTGGCGTTCTAAGCAATTTTCTATAAATAGGTGCTTAAGTTAGAATTGAAAATCACACCAGAAACTGAAGTTTTCTCTCTCTATAGTATCGAGCGTATTCTTGTGAGTATTTTGAGTATACTTTGAGTATTGCTATACGGTGCAAGTCATAGCCTATATCCGGTGTTTCAGCTAGAAGTACTGATCTTTCGAGGTAAGGGATGTTATTTTCTTCTCAAATGATATTATTTCTTCAATATCATTATGCTGAAATGTTGGTTGGAAATTTTTATCAAATTTGGAACTTTTTCATGTCGGGGTTACTATTCATGAGTTACTATTCACGAGTACTATTCATGAAACGTGATGATGTTTTTTGTGAAATTTCTATCTTTTGGTGTCGGAGTTATTATTCACGTATACGGCACTATTCACGTATACGGCACTATTCACGTATACGACACTATTCACGAATACGACACTATTCACCAAAAAATGAGATTTCTTCTTTTTGTCCAAAATATCTATTCTGGATACTAGCTTTGATTGTATCCATGTTTTGATCATTCTTGAATTTTACTTCAGTATGATTATTTATGAATTATTTTTGAACTCAGATTGTTTAAAGTACGAATCCTTAATATTTGTTATTTTGTTTCACTGGATTCGTTTTCTTTAAAATATTTTTCATCATACTCAGTCCTAAATGATGGTGTTACTGAATATCTTTGGCCTGTAGTGCAAAGATGGTTGGTTTTATTATGAATATCTTTGGCTCGTAGTGCAAAGATGTACAGGTGTTGAGATGAACATGAACAATTGATGAATATCTTTGGCCCGTAGTGCAAAGATGAACAGGTGTTTAGATGAACATGACCAACAGATGAATATCTTTGGCCTGTAGTGCAAAGATGAATATTTGATTTGATTTGAGATATATATTGATTGATGTTACAGGGATAAAATATTGATGATGGACTTTTAAATTCATAGATGTTAGTAGATTTTATTCTCTACTTAACTCTTCTAATGAATTGTTGTTTCCGCTTCAGTTGTTGATCTAAAACTTGTTGTCTATTGTATTCTATCAGATTTTTCCCTGTTGAAGACTAAGGATAATTTGTTGTACATTATCTTAGTCATAATATTCTTTACTGGGCTAGTTGAGCTCACCCTTTTTCTTGTTGTTCTATTTTTCTTTTCAGGAGACGAGAATATAGCGAGTACGAGTCGGGGGATATAATGATGGTTCTAGAGAGAGTTGTTTAGTAGTCCTCACCATTTTTGTAAAATAATGTATCAATAATTATGATGGGGATTTATTTGTATGTGGATATTGTCTAGACGGCAATAGTTTATATGTTGTAATAATAAAGTTGTAGTTATTTATGTACCATGTATTTGGCGACTCGGAATGGGTTGGATGGAATGGACCTATTTTGGGGGCGTCACACTCAGGCCGTTAGTTGATAAATTGAAGATGTTGTGGGAAAAAGGGGTTCAAACTTATGATGTATCTCTTAAGCAGAACTTTGACATGAGGGCAGCTTTACTGTGGACAATAAATGACTTCCCGGCGTTAGGAATGATCAGCGGATGGTCGACTCATGGGGGCTTATCATGTCCCGTGTGCATGGGGTCAGTTAAAGCTGTGCGGATCAAACATGGGGGGAAAATGAGTTTCTTCGCAACATCCAGACAGTTTTTGCCGATTGAACATCGTTATCTACGGATGAGTAGACAATTCAATCGAAAAACAGAGAAACGTCAAGTACCTGGCCGTCTTTCTGGGTCAGCAGTGTTGAGTTGGATTAGTCATTTGAAGTTTCCACCTCCAGGGAAGAATCAAAGATTAGAGCGAGCTTATGGTTACGGTAAGGTTCACAACTGGACACACAGATCCATGTTCTTTGACCTGCCTTATTGGGCTACACTCTGCATCCGTCATTGTTTAGATCCGATGCATACTGAGAAGAACGTATTTGATAATATTTTTTATACAGTCATAGATGCCACTGGTAGAACAAAGGACAACAACAAGTCGAGGCTTGATTTGGTAGAAATGAACATTAGGGAAGATTTGTGGCTGTATCAGGAGGGTAGTAAGACGGTTACGCCTAAAGCTAAATATACTTTGACTAGGGAACAGTTGATATTGATATGTAATTGGATCAGTGGACTGAAGCTCCCAGATGTATATTCTTCGAATATAGCAAGCTGTTGTAAAGTTGAAGAGCTGAAGTTTCGGGGTCTCAAAAGTCATGATTGTCACGTATTCATGCAGAAGCTGATCCCTGTGGCATTTATCGACTTATTACCGAAACGTGTGGTTGAAGCAGTGACAGAGCTTTCTAATTTCTTCAGAGATCTATGCTTGACGGAGCTTCAGGTCAAAAACATAGATAAAATGGAGATGCAGATAGTGGAAATAATGTGCAAGTTAGAAATGATCTTCCCTCCATCATTTTTTAATTCAATGGAGCATTTACCTATTCACTTGCCATACGAAGCTAAGTTTGGCGGTCCCGTACAATATAGATGGATGTATCCATTCGAGAGGTAATGACATTAATGTTTTTAGTACGGTAAAATGTTCATTATTTCTTGTTAATCTATATATCATATAGGTATATGCGACGTCTAAAGCAAAAGGTGAAGAATAGAGCCCGTGTAGAGGGGTCGATTGCTGAAAGTTATGTTATGGAGGAACTTGTTAATTTTTGCTCGTTGTACTTTGAGCCGAATGTTCATACAAAGCACAATCGCTTACGTCAGAATCAGGATGTTGCGCACGAGGAAAATGGAGAATTAACTGCCTTTAGTCATCCTGTACGCCCATTCGGCGGTAAAAAAAGGCGATTCTTGACCGATAGTGAGTATGCAGCTCCCACATTGTATGCACTTGTCAACATGAATGAAGTAACGCCATACATTAAGTAAGTAGTCATAACTATATATGTCTGGTGTAATTGTGTCAAGTTCCTTTCCAAACACATTGAGTATATAACTGTGTTGCAGTCAATATGATGTTGAAGTACGTGAAGCGAATCCGAGTATATCAGACGAGAATTTACAAACTTTGAGAAATGGAGAATTTTTGCAATGGTTTAAGGATCATGTAAGTCTAACCTTTAAACGTTCAATGAATCTACCATCATAGACTTATTCTTATGGCGTAATTAACTTTAGAATATGTTGTGTTAATGTACATTAGGTCCTCGCAGATGAGTTAGCTGACAATCGACTAAAGCTTATAGCCGACGGCCCCGAAAGATCTGTAGATACTTATACATGTTGCATTGTCAACGGTTACAGGATTAAGTGTTGCGATATTGGGGAAGTCGCTTCTGCTGATTTTGGTTTTGTGGTGAAAGGTAGCTGCTACGATAACATTTGGGATGACTGGTATAGACGATTGCTAGAAGTTGTCGTTCTCAAATATTGGGGTCATAAAGAATTAGTTTGCTTCAAATGTCATTGGTTTGATGTTCAGAATGGAGTTAAAGTAGATAAAAAATCAGGACGGGTGACTGTTAATGTTAAGTCAAAACTAAGACTGATGAGTGGTATGGATGAGCCTTTTATTTTAGCAAGTCAAGCGACACAGGTGTACTACGCACAGAGTGTTAAGACTCCTGCATGCCCATGGCATGCTATTATAACCACCAAAGCCCGTGGTTTTCAAGGCACAACTCCTCGTCCAGACGATGAACCTTTACAAGTCGAGTCTACTAGTGTCACACCTGCTGATGTGACAATTATTAGTGAGTCTAGTGAAGAAGAGGATGATGTTGTCGCTGTCAAAAGTGAAGATGATGTTGTTGAGGAGGTAAATATAATTGAAGAAATCATTGAAGACGACGAAGATGGTGATGACAACGATAGTGAAGATCTACTGCTCGAAGATGCCGATTCTGATATTGA
This sequence comes from Panax japonicus, assembly GCA_020205505.1. Lineage (NCBI taxonomy): Eukaryota > Viridiplantae > Streptophyta > Magnoliopsida > Apiales > Araliaceae > Panax > Panax japonicus. Next base: position 61,295,463 of record CM035096.1, read on the forward strand.
TGGCTTTGACGATATAAATGATTAGGAGTATGTACTATTTGTGTCAGTTTAGTTGTATTCAAATGTAATAGTTTGTAGTAGTGCAATCATTATCTTCAACTTATATTAATCTACTAAATAAGGTGTTGAGTTGTTTTAGGAGTATGTACTATTTGTGTCAGTTTAGGTTATTATTTATGTTGTATCCTTATAGGTTACTATTTATGTTGCATTCTTTTAATTGTATTTGTATGTAGGTTACTATTTATGTTGCATTCTTTTAATTGTATCTGTATGTTATCCTCTATGTTATCCCTCTTTTACTGTATGTTGCATTCTTTTAGTTGACAGTATACATACATATGGCGCGCACACCACACGGCGATCGTGGTGGGCATGCAGGTCGTGGGGGCCGTGGAGATTCTACGCGTGATGATCAGGCGGGATCGTCAGGTATAATTATATATGTTATTGGGATACACCTTATTATTTTAAATTTTATATTCTATTGACATTATATTCGTTTATATAAATATTGATGTATTTCAATACATAGGTGATCGACGTAGGCTTCCGCGGGGACTAGCACGTGGCTTGCTAGGGAATCCCCCCCCAGGCGCCTCTTATATGTTGTGTTGGGAATTATAGGTAATTTTGTAATCCTATATAATATTACTATAATATAAGTATTTAGTTCTTATATATTCTTTGTAATTTGCAATTTCAATTGCAGTATCCTTGACGCCACGCCAAGGAACACGTTGCTTGGGATCGTCCGCAACCGATTCTCAAGCCCGTGGATGAGGTGGGCAGATGTGGATGATCGTACACGTCAGTTGATTATTGCTGAATTTAAGGTAGGATGCCAATCATTCATATGCTAGTTTTATTAGACATTTGAATATGTTGTTACCTCTTTGATTTATGTTATCTCTTTGATTTATGTTGTCTACTAAACTTCTTAATGTGTGATGTGCAGAGATATTATCGTTTTGAGGACGGGTAGGAAGCCCATGGCATGACTGTTCTGCACAGATACCTAGAGATAAATTGGCACAAGTGGGTCTACGATTGGAAGAAAAAGGCCCAGACGAAGATGGCTGATGGACAGACCCTTAAGGATGTCCGGCCAGATTTCATATCTGCTGCGGTGTGGGACCAGATGTGCAGCATTTGGGAAAACGAGGCCTTCAAGAAGATGTCGTCACAGCATTAAGCTGCCCGACAGTAGAGTCGTCTCCCACACTGCACTGGGTCTCAGTCGTACGACCTATACCGGGAGAGACTTGAGGTGAGTTTAAAGCATGCACCCTCCCGCTTGGAGTTTTGGTGGCACGCCCACCAAAAGAAAGGTGACGGTGGTTATATCTCACCTGAGGCAGAACGCATTGATGTAAGTTATTTAATTCTCTTATTTAATATGTATTTAAAATTTGGATATTCTTTTATATTATTTCATTTTATACTTTGCGTATCATCCACTAATGTGTTTTTTGTCAGCGACGGTTCGAAGATCTTGCAGTGGCCCGGAGCAGCCAGAGAGGTGACACTCCAGTAGACGAGTCTACGCGTGCAGACGAGGAGATAGAGGACTAGCTGCAGGCTACAGGGGGACCGAAGAAGGGTAGAGTTGTGGGCATTCCCCATGTCCCAGCTTACACCCTAGTCCCTGCTGCGAGATCTCGACAACGCCCACCCACTGGAGGTAGTGGTGCGAGTGGATCGGGCGACGGCCCTTCATTATCCGACGACTTCTTCTGGCGGATCATAGAGGGGTGCATGTCGAGCGGTGTTGTGCAGTCAGGCGCACCATCACGCGAGCGGATCTATCAGCTGGCTCAGGAGGTTGTCCACGGCTCTATCGATCCTACAGCTGCCGTTGACGATCTCATGGGTGTAGTACGGGAGGAGGCCATCCGCGTGTGTGCAGTTGTCTTGGCCAACATCTTTCCACCACATATTCGACAAGTAAAAATAATTAAATTCTGTATTTCCTTATTTAATTTATGTAATTTGTAATTGTATGGCTTAGATAAACATAAGATAAAACCCTAACACCATTATACACACACAGAACGCCATGCAAACACACACATAGCGCCGCGTAGGTATTAGACACGCGTTACAACTGACGGTACTCGATTCCGACATACGGAGACCGAGTTATCGCCTAGTTTGCGAAACTGAACCACACTTAGCCAAAAAGCCGAAAAAGAGCCCGAAACCCGCATCGTCTGTCCGAACGCCACACAAACACACACACAGCACCGCGTAGGTATTCGACACGCGTTACAACTGACGGTACTCGATTTCGACATACGGAGATCGAGTTATCGCCTACTTTGCGAAACTGAACCACACTTAGCCAAAAAGACAAAAAAGAGCCCGAAACCCGCATCGTCTGTCCGAATGCCACGCAAACACACACAGAGAACCGCGTAGGTATTCGACACGCGTTACAACTGACGGTACTCGATTCTGACATACAGAGACCGAGTTATCGCCTAGTTTGCGAAACTGAACCACACTTAGCCAAAAAGCCGAAAAAGAGCCCGAAACCCGCATCGTCCGTCCGAACGCCACACAAACACACACACAGCGCCGCGTAGGTATTAGACACGCGTTACAACTGACGGTACTCGATTCCGACATACGGAGACCGAGTTATCGCCCTATTTGCGAAACTGAACCACACTTAGCCAAAAAGCCGAAAAAGAGCCTGAAACCTGCATCGTCCGTCCGAATGCCACGCAAACACACACACAGTACCGCGTAGGTATTCGGCACGCGTTACAACTGACGGTACTCGATTTCGACATACGGAGACCGAGTTATCGCCTAGTTTGCGAAACTGAACCACACTTAGCCAAAAAGCCAAAAAAGAGCCCGAAACACGCATCGTCCGTCCGAACGCCACGCAAACACACACACAGTGCCGCGTAGGTATTAGACACGCGTTACAACTGACGGTACTCGATTCCGACATACGGAGACCGAGTTATCGCCCTGTTTGCGAAACTGAACCACACTTAGCCAAAAAGCCAAAAAAGAGCCCGAAACCCGCATCGTCCATCCGAACGCCACGCAAACACACACACAATACCGCGTAGGTATTCGGCACGCGTTACAATTGACGGTACTCGATTCCGACATACGGAGACCGAGTTATCGCCTAGTTTGCGAAACTGAACCACACTTAGCCAAAAAGCCAAAAAAGAGCCCGAAACCCGTATCGTCTGTCCGAATGCCACGCAAACACACACACAGCACTGCGTAGGTATTTGGCACGCGTTACAACTGACGGTACTCAATTCCGACATACGGAGACCGAGTTATCGCCTAGTTTGCGAAACTGAACCACACTTAGCCAAAAAGCCGAAAAAGAGCCCGAAACCCGCATCGTCCGTCCGAACGCCACGCAAACACACACACAACACCGCGTAGGTATTCAGCACGCGTTACAACTGACGGTACTCGATTCCGACATACGGAGACCGAGTTATCGCCTTGTTTGCGAAACTGAACCACACTTAGCCAAAAAGCCGAAAAAGAGCCCAAAACCCGCATCGTCCGTCCGAACGCCACGCAAACATACACACAGCACCGCGTAGGTATTAGACACGCGTTACAACTGACGGTACTCGATTCCGACATACGGAGACCGAGTTATCGCCTAGTTTGCGAAACTGAACCACACTTAGCCAAAAAGCCAAAAAAGAGCCCGAAACCCGTATCGTCCGTCCGAACGCCACACAAACACACACACAGCACCGCGTAGGTATTCGACATATGTTACAACTGACGGTACTCGATTCCGACATACGGAGACTGAGTTCTCGCCTTGTTTGCGAAACTGAACCACACTTAGCCAAAAAGCCAAAAAAGAGCCCGAAACCCACATCGTCCGTCCGAACGCCACGCAAACACACACACAGCACCGCGTAGGTATTAGACACGAGTTACAACTGACGGTACTCGATTCCGACATACGGAGACCGCGTTATCGCCTAGTTTGCGAACTGAACCACATTTAGCCAAAAAGCCAAAAACGAGCCCGAAACCCGTATCGTCCTTCCGAATGCCATGCAAACACACACACACACACACAGCACCGCGTAGGTATTCGGCACGCGTTATAATTGACGATACTCAATTCCGACATACGGAGACCGAGTTATCGCCTAGTTTGCAAAATTGAACCACACTTAGCCAAAAAGCAGAAAAAGAGCCCGAAATCCGCATCGTCCGTCCGAACGCCACGCAAACACACACACAGCACCGTGTAGGTATTCGGCACGCGTTACAACTGACGGTACTCGATTCTGGCATACGGAGACCGAGTTATCGCCTAGATTGCGAAACTGAACCACACTTAGCCAAAAAGCCGAAAAAGAGCCCGAAACCCGTATCGTCCGTCCGAACGCCACGCAAACACACACACAGCACTGTGTATGTATTCGGCATGCGTTACAACTGACGGTACTCGATTCCGACATACGGAGACCGAGTTATCGCCTAGTTTGCGAAACTGAACCACACTTAGCCAAAAAGCCGAAAAAGAGCCCGAAACCCGCATCGTCCGTCCGAACGCCACACAAACATACACACAGCACCGCGTAGGTATTCGACACGCGTTACAACTGACGGTACTCGATTCCGACATACGGAGACCGAGTTATCGCCTAGTTTGCGAAACTGAACCACACTTAGCCAAAAAGCCGAAAAAGAGCCCAAAACCCACATCGTCCGTCCGAACGCCACGCAAACACACACACAGCATCGCATAGGTATTCGACACGCGTTACAACTGACGGTACTCGATTACGACATACGGAGACCGAGTTATCGCCTAGTTTGCGAAACTGAACCACACTTACCCAAAAAGCCGAAAAAGAGCCCGAAACCCGCATCGTCCGTCCGAACGCCACGCAAACATACACACAGCATCGCGTAGGTATTCGACACGCGTTACAACTGACTGTACTCGATTTCGACATACAGAGACCGAGTTATCGCCTAGTTTGCGAAACTGAACCACACTTAGCTAAAAAGACAAAAAAGAGCCCGAAACCCGTATCGTCTGTCCGAATGCCACGCAAACACACACACAGCACTGCGTAGGTATTTGGCACGCGTTACAACTGACGGTACTCAATTCCGACATACGGAGACCGAGTTATCGCCTAGTTTGCGAAACTGAACCACACTTAGCCAAAAAGCCGAAAAAGAGCCCGAAACCCGCATCGTCCGTCCGAACGCCACGCAAACACACACACAGTACCGCGTAAGTATTCGGCACGCGTTACAACTGACGGTTCTCAATTCCGACATACGGAGACCGAGTTATCGCCTTGTTTGCGAAACTGAACCACACTTAGCCAAAAAGCCGAAAAAGAGCCCGAAACCCGCATCGTCCGTCCGAACGCCACGCAAACATACACACAGCACCGCGTAGGTATTCGACACGCGTTACAACTGACGGTACTCGATTCCGACATACGGAGACCGAGTTATCGCCTATTTTGCGAAACTGAACCACACTTAGCCAAAAAGCCAAAAAAGAGCCCGAAACCCGTATCGTCCGTCCGAACACCACACAAACACACACACAGCACCGCGTAGGTATTCGACATGTGTTACAACTGACGGTACTCGATTCCGACATACGGAGACTGAGTTCTCGCCTTGTTTGCGAAACTGAACCACACTTAGCCAAAAAGCCAAAAAAGAGCCCGAAACCCACATCGTCCGTCCGAACGCCACGCAAACACACACACAGCACCGCGTAGGTATTAGACACGAGTTACAACTGACGGTACTCGATTCCGACATACGAAGATCGCGTTATCGCCTAGTTTGCGAACTGAACCACATTTAGCCAAAAAGCCAAAAATGAGCCCGAAACCCGCATCGTCCTTCCGAACGCCATGCAAACACACACACACAGCACCGCGTAGGTATTCGGCACGCGTTACAATTGACGATACTCAATTCCGACATACGGAGACCGAGTTATCGCCTAGTTTGCGAAACTGAACCACACTTAGCCAAAAAGCCGAAAAAGAGCCCGAAATCCGCATCGTCCGTCCGAACGCCACGCAAACACACACACACAGCACCGTGTAGGTATTCGGCACGCGTTACAACTGACGGTACTCGATTCTGGCATACGGAGACCGAGTTATCGCCTAGATTGCGAAACTGAACCACACTTAGCCAAAAAGCCGAAAAAGAGCCCGAAACCCGTATCGTCCGTCCGAACGCCACGCAAACACACACACAGCACTTTGTAGGTATTCGGCACGCGTTACAACTGACGGTACTCGATTCCGACATACGGAGACCGAGTTATCGCCTAGTTTGCGAAACTGAACCACACTTAGCCAAAAAGCCGAAAAAGAGCCCGAAACCCGCATCGTCCGTCCGAACGCCACACAAACATACACACAGCACCGCGTAGGTATTCGACACGCGTTACAACTGACGGTACTCGATTCCGACATACGGAGACCGAGTTATCGCCTAGTTTGCGAAACTGAACCACACTTAGCCAAAAAGCCGAAAAAGAGCCCAAAACCCACATCGTCCGTCCGAACGCCACGCAAACACACACACAGCATCGCATAGGTATTCGGCACTTGTTACAACTGACGGTACTCGATTACGACATACGGAGACCGAGTTATCGCCTAGTTTGCGAAACTGAACCACACTTAGCCAAAAAGCCGAAAAAGAGCCCGAAACCCGCATCGTCCGTCCGAACACCACGCAAACATACACACAGCATCGCGTAGGTATTCGACACGCGTTACAACTGACTGTACTCGATTTTGACATACGGAGACCGAGTTATCGCCTAGTTTGCGAAACTGAACCACACTTAGCCAAAAAGCCAAAAAAGAGCCCGAAACCCGCATCGTCTGTCCGAACGCCACACAAACACACACACAGCAACACGTAGGTATTCGACATGTGTTACAACTGACGGTACTCGATTCCGACATACGGAGACCGAGTTCTCGCCTTGTTTGCGAAACTGAACCACACTTAGCCAAAAAGCCAAAAAAGAGCCCAAAACCCACATCGTCCTTCCGAACGCCACGCAAACACACACACAGCACCGCGTAGGTATTAGACACGAGTTACAACTGACGGTAATCGATTCCGACATACGGAGACCGCGTTATCGCCTAGTTTGCGAAACTGAACCACACTTAGCCAAAAAGCCGAAAAAGAGCCCGAAACCCGTATCGTCCGTCCGAACGCCACGCAAACACACACACAGCACTGTGTAGGTATTCGGCACGCGTTACAACTGACGGTACTCGATTCCGACATACGGAGACCGAGTTATCGCCTAGTTTGTGAAACTGAACCACACTTAGCTAAAAAGCCGAAAAAGAGCCCGAAACCCGCATCGTCCGTCCGAACGCCACACAAACATACACACAGCACCGCGTAGGTATTCGACACGCGTTACAACTGACGGTACTCGATTCCGACATACGGAGACCGAGTTATCACCTAGTTTGCGAAACTGAACCACACTTAGCCAAAAAGCCGAAAAAGAGCCCAAAACCCACATCGTCCGTCCGAACGCCACGCAAACACACACACAGCATCGCATAGGTATTCGGCACGCGTTACAACTGACGGTACTCGATTACGACATACGGAGACCGAGTTATCGCCTAGTTTGCGAAACTGAACCACACTTAGCCAAAAAGCCGAAAAAGAGCCCGAAACCCGCATCGTCCGTCCGAACGCCACGCAAACATACACACAGCATCGCGTATGTATTCGACACGCGTTACAACTGACTGTACTCGATTTTGACATACGGAGACCGAGTTATCGCCTAGTTTGCGAAACTGAACCACACTTAGCCAAAAAGCCAAAAAAGAGCCCGAAACCCGCATCGTCCGTCCGAACGCCACACAAACACACACACATCACCGCGTAGGTATTCGACATGTGTTACAACTGACGGTACTCGATTCCGACATACGGAGACCGAGTTCTCGCCTTGTTTGCGAAACTGAACCACACTTAGCCAAAAAGCCAAAAAAGAGCCCAAAACCCACATCGTCCTTCCGAACGCCACGCAAACACACACACAGCACCGCGTAGGTATTAGACACGAGTTACAACTGACGGTACTCGATTCTGACATACGGAGACCGCGTTATCGCCTAGTTTGCGAACTGAACCACATTTAGCCAAAAAGCCGAAAAAGAGCCCGAAACCCGCATCGTCCTTCCGAACGCCACGCAAACACACACACAGCACCGCGTAGGTATTCGGCACGCGTTACAATTGACGATACTCAATTCTGACATACGGAGAGCGAGTTATCGCCTAGTTTGCGAAACTGAACCACACTTAGCCAAAAAGCCGAAAATGAGCCTGAAACCCACATCGTCCGTCCGAACGCCACGCAAACACACACACAGAACCGCGTAGGTATTCGGCACGCGTTACAACTGACGGTACTCGATTCTGGCATACGGAGACCGAGTTATCGCCTAGTTTGCGAAACTGAACCACATTTAGCCAAAAAGCCAAAAAAGAGCCCGAAACCCGCATCGTCCGTCCAAACGCCACGAAAACACACACACAGCACCGCGTAGGTGTTAGACACGCGTTACAACTGACGATACTCGATTCCGATATACGGAGACCGAGTTATCGCCCTGTTTGCGAAATTAAACAACACTTGTAGAACACAAACTAAAATAATATAAATATGATCTATTTTGGGGACTCCGTTATTAATATTTTAATTTTGTAGGGTCTTGTTGATGAGACTCGTGGTGGTGGAGATGGCGGCACAGGTGATGCTCGTGGAGGAGATGGTGATGATCTCCGAGCTGATGCTGATGAGACTATGGAGGATGGGACCGGCGATGGGACAGAGATTCCTGATCTTGGGCAGTAGTTGTTTATATTTATATTTTGACTTTCATGTATGTATTTAGCTTTTGAGTTATATAAATTTGAGTTTGGTATCTAATTTTATTAATTATTGATAGTAAAAGATATGATTGTTATTGATATGCGTATATTGTCATTATTTATTTTTCTTAGTTTATAACAGGTACAATGTATATGTAAATGAACATGAGAATTTTGCAATTTTATTATTTTTTTTAAAGTGGGTCATTGGCGACGGGGCCATTGGCGACGGTCATGCCGTCGGCAATGACTTATTGGCGACGGCACGCCGTCAGTACTAACCCCGTCGCCAATGACCCACTTACCGACGGCGAGCGACGGGAGAACGGGGCGACGACCCATACGGCTACGGGAAGGGCGACGGACAGTGCCGTCGCCAATGACCTCATTGCCGACGGCAATAGGATCATTGGCGACGGTACTATCCGTCGGCAATGACCTTATTTTTTGTAGTGAAATAGAAATTTTAACATACAAAAATTTAATTAGAGCTTTCTAATCATATTTAAGTTTAATAACACAGTAGTCTTACCCATTAGGATTAGGGTTTCCTAATTTAGGGTTTACAAATTCCCGGTTTTGAAATTAGGGTTTCTCAACGTACAATTAGGGTTTTTAACTGTACAATTTATTTTCTAAATTTAAGATTAGGGTTTTAAATCCCTTATTAAGGTTTATTAATTCCAAACCTTATCCGATCAATTATTGATCAACATTTCTAAACCGTACAAACACATAATCAACAATACAATTATTTTAATTGTATTCTCTATCGAATCCCTATCCGAAAATTAGGGTTAGGGTTTTCTAAAGTTGTTAAGCACAAGTCTACTCTAAATTTATTAGTCAATACACAAATTGACTTTCTCGAGACTCGTATCACAAATGCTTGTCACCAAATTAATATTAATATTAATTAAAAAAAATTTATTCGCAAATTTTGGATTATTCGAAATCCAGGGTTATCACATAGCTGTTACTCTATCTAATTCCAAGATCCCAGCCGCCTTTGCCTGTGTCATTCTTGCTGTGGGCCACTGGTAGTTATTTGCCGACATTATTTCTATCAAATTGTAGGCTTCCTCGTAACTCTTAGCTATGAATGCACCGCCCGATGCCGCATCAATGCTAGTTCTGACATTTCTATGTAGCCCGTTATAGAAGGTGTTCATTTGTATCCATTTGGGCAATCCATGATGTGGGCACTTTCTGAGTAATTCCTTGTATCTCTCCCATGCCTCATATAGTGACTCTCCATTCTGCTACTCAAACATTGTGATGTTATTCCTCATTTTCGCAGTCTTTTGCCGGTGGGAAAAATTTGGCAAGAAATTTTTGAGCCAAATCCTCCCACGTAGTGATCGAACCCTGCGGTAAAGAACGTAACCAACTCTTTGCCTTGTCCTGTAAAGTGAATGGGAACAAGCAAAGTCTCACTGCCTCTTCCGACACCCCATTGTACTTGAATGTGTCGCACATCTCCAAAAAAACTAGTCAAATTCTCATTCGGATCATCGTTTGCCATTCCCCCAAACTAACATGAGTTCTGCATCATCTGAATGGTCCCAGGCTTTATTTCAAAAGTGTTCGCAGCTATTACAGGCCTAGTAATGCTTGACTGCAGATCAGTCACCCTAGGTGTGGCAAAATCCCTCAATGCTTTCTAGTCTTTGGCAGCCATCGTTTCTTCCTTATCAGAATTTTTGAATTCGTTTCTCGTTTCCTCAATCCACTTACTCAACTTTTGAAATCGTCTGTCAATGTCGTCCTCAAAAGGTAGCAAGTCTGGATGTTTAGATCGTGTTTGCATAAACCAATGTCAAAAACCTGAAATAGAGAAAACAAAAATAAAAATGTTTAAGTAAAACTGTACTAATTAAACTGATATTGTAAAAACAAATATTAAAATCTCGGCTAAATTGTCCCCGACAACGGCGCCAAAAACTTGTTGGTGAAAATCAATACGCTTAAAAACACACAAGTGCACGTGGTCAAGTAATATAGTAGTGAGTAGAGTATCGTTCCCACGAGGACAAAATATCAAGAATCTTAACTTCACAAGTATCAATTTTGTATTAACCCTAATTTTATTAAACTAATCAATTCAATGGTTTTAAATTATATAAAAAAACTAAATTAATAAAGAAATTAACTATCACAAAACAGTCACCAATAACGAAATCGGGAATTTCAAACAATAATTGGAGAATTAGACTTATGATTTCACCCTGAGCTTCACTCTGATTTTCAAACCATTAATTCCAACTCAATTCAATATTCCAGTTTATTAATCAAAAACACGAACGTAGTAAAAGCCACCTCTCGATGCACTAATACCATATTAATATCAATCCATAATTAAGATAGAAATCTGTTAAACACCTAAATTAACCAAATCACTATATCTCTATGTGAACAGCAATAAAAAAAGGTTGAAGTTTAAGCTCTCTATACGATCACATGCGATGTCTAGCGTATCTCTACCTTAACAATAATCACAAATCTGCTATCGATAAAATTCATGACACATGCTATATTAACTAGGTCTAGATTTGAATATCCTCTCTCGTTTCTTTTCAAATCCACAAAGAACTGTTGATCAAGCAATTCATAAATTCATGCACAAATTAACATAGATAAACTAAAAATATCCTATTGAACTGGAAATCAAAGTTATAGAATCACCGTTATGCCCAAAGATCCATCACAAGTCTAATAAATAAATTAGTTCATAACAAATGAATTAAAAACTGAATAATTTGTGGAAAAAATCATCCCAATTACAAATAAGACTAAGGAGAAGAAGAATAAAGAAAACCCCTTCATGTCGCCTTGATTCGCAACCGTCGTGATAATCTCAGAAAATTACTCCTCTAACGTTGCTCTTCAATCTTTGAAATCACTCTTTAATTCTTGCCTTTGTGTTGTATGATCGTTGTTTTTCTACATAATAGCAAGCTCTCCTATCTTCTGGGTGAATTCTTCTTTTATTAGAGACCAAACGCACCAGCCAAGCCCAACAAATCAAGTCCCAACAGAAGTCGAAACCAAACAGGACAGCTACAGGAAATGGGACCCCCGCCCCGGTGGGGGGTACAAGCACAAACATGCCCGTCCCGGCGGGCATAGCCACTGAGTTCAAATATTTTAATCTCCAACTTTTTTCCACTTTTGCTCCAAAAAGACAAACTTTCCTCACCAATTGCATCCATGACCACCCTACACATAAAATATCATGAAACAAGTAAAAACTAACACAAAACATGAAATTAACTACGAATTTAAACTTGAAATGAATATTGATTCGTGTATATAAAATCCACTTATCAATCGGGTTCCTGGAACCTTTGAACTCTGGCGGTCCCACCGCCTTGAAATCTTTAAATGTTGTGTTTGGTGGAGCTTGCGGTTGGTTATTCATAGCTCCAGTCAGTAAGTTAACTAACTGCTGTACGGAATTTGCGTTGGAATTATTGTTATTATTGGTTGACTCTTCATGAGCCGGTTGACGTTGTTGTCTTCTCCTTGGCGGCATATTTCTATTAAATAAACGCTTATTAGAACTTTATTTATTTCTCTAAATAGTTAAGGCATTACTCAATAATTTAACATATCACTAAACACATTATCTCAAACAACTTGATATATATATTCATTCAAACAAAAAGTTTTAATATTAAACGATAGCATAACTGCTATTTACATCAACTATTCTGGAATAAAGAATTCACAGGATTAAAAATATTAACATATTCCTTCGTTCATAACCACATCGAAATTTCCATATTAAAACTAAATAAGTCTTTCACAAAATTAAATAGATTCTATTCCTGTCTATCAAGGTGCTGAATAGCCTTGCCACGCTCCTCATTCATGATACGAGACATCGTCCTGTGATCCAGCATATACGATGGAAGTCCTTCGAACTGAATGTGGTACCTCAAAACTCGATCTTGGGCCTCATCCATTGCATGATTAAGTGTAGTGTATGTCTCTTCAAGCTTTGCCTTCTTTGCACGACTATCATCTTCTGCACGATCAGCTCGACGTGATTCTCTTACCCATCCCTCTTCTGCTATGTTCAGTCTTTCGGAGGTTTTCTTCAGTTCCTTCTTCAGATTTTCTATCTCCTCGGTCTTATCTTCAGTTTGACCCTTCTCATGGACCAAATCCCATTCTACATTTTCCAGTCGAGAGTGAAGAGTCGAAATCTCCCTCTCCTTCTCCCCTAGAGTAATATATGCTGAATAACCGCTCGCTCAATCAAATCCTACACCTCATCTCGTAACTCCACGTTATGGTCGTATAACGTGTCATACATCTCAGCATCAACTGTGTACCGTGGTAACTCCTTTTCTTCTTCTTCCTTATCAAATTCCTCCTCAGGATCAGTCTCAGGTTCATGCTTCTGACCAACAACGGTGATCAATGGAGATGACTCCCTCTGTACCAGCTGTTCCCTAACGACATGGATGTCTCGGGGTTCCTCATCTGTAGGTACTATAGGTACACAGGGTTCTTCCTCCCCAGCTTGTCTAGCTTCTCCAACATTCGACATCCTGACAACAAAATTTTAAGTTTTAATTACTAAGTCGTACTATCTAGTGCATACTTTAACTCATAAACACATAAAGTATTTTATTATCTTCAATGAATTACAGAAATTCATTTCTTATAACTCGATAAGTGTTTTCCATTACTATCTTCTTTTTATAAGGCTACTACCTAAGGTTGTTCCCCCACCTAAGGTTCAAAACCTACTGCTTTGATACCAACTTGTGACACCCCCAAATTTGGGTACTTCAATTCCACGGGATTTGGTGTTCACTGTACAAATATCATCTAATTATCTACCCATAATAAATGCAAACTATGCAATAGATAGAAATAAAATCTTCCCCTTATGGGGTTACAGCATCCGAATAATAAACAGCATCCCAGGTTGAACTAACCTTAAACATCTGTGTGAAAATATAAATAATAAGTCTTAAACAATATCATTAATTCAAGTCTTAAACATAAATACATCAACTAATAAAATAACAAGTCTTCATCACTTGCTAACTTTGCCCTTGCCCTTACTAGTGGAAGGTTCATCAGTTCTTTCATTATTAACTGCAATGTTATTATTAAGCAAGAGTGAGCACTGTTGCCCACAAGTATAATAATGAAATAACAGTATAATAACTTACAAGTAAATCAAAGACATCTGAATAAAAGCTCAACTTTTGAATCAAGAATGAATACAAGAATCAAAAGAATTCTTAGGGTCATAAGAACTTGAACTATATCCTAGGTTATCAAGGGTTATACTTGAAACCTTTAACAGTCAAAAGACTATGGACCTTTCTACTCGTACTTAGGGGGATCAACCCTTAGTACCATACTGTGCACAATATCTTAACGCTAACGCATAAGTAAATCCCTTTGCAGGGTGGTTCATCTTAGTTTGACATTCGAGTCCGCACCAAAGGAAGTTTGGTTTGGATAATTCAATAATCTGAAATTTAGAACGTTCATCAACTAAGGACTAGTTGAATCAATAAAGTTCACTAGTCTAATAAGGTTCTACAATAATGATATTCAATTTGAATAATAATCTCAAGAAGTATACAATAGAACAATTATTGTATAACTGAATCATACTTTGAAAAGATGATCAATCTTTAATATAATAATTCGAACTTGAATAATAGTAATGATAATTACTCAAGGTAAATAATAAACTTGAACAATAATGACAAGTAGGGTTTAGAAACTTGCCTCGTGCGTAGATTACACTTTAACTAAGCACGTTCTTTGAATTAAATCTTACATACCATTCACATTCACAATACCAGTTAATTATAACTTAACTAATTGTCAAAACTCATTCTCTTTGTCTACTTTGATAATTAACTATACTTAGTCAAATTATCATATTTACTGTCACATAATAACACTTCATGAATAATAATTTAATTATGTATTAAATAATTCAATCCGCATGCAATTATATTATTTACATGTTAAACAACTATTTTATCATCACATTATACTTCAAACATGTTCACATGTTCATTACATTAATTCACTAACACATTGTTAGACTTAAACATTTTAAGAAGCTCATTTCTGAACTTTCTAGAGAGTGGCGTTGCGGCGCCATTGTTATACATGATCTTCGCGTTGCGGCACGATGGCGCTGCGACTGGACACTTGGTGCTGCGGCGCTGTGGCGCTACGGCTCGAGTCATGGCACTACGGCGCGGTGGCGCTACGGCGCTGCGGGGCGGGACTTCAGTTCTGGAGTTGGCGTCGCGGCGCGAGACTCCAGACTTTGATTTCCAGTTCGCGAAGAACATAAAGTTCAGCGAAAAAGGACACTAAGTAATCATTAATTTCACTAAATTAACATACCCACACGTTAATAATTCATGTATAAACATAACCCAACATTTATATACTGACATTAACCAATTTAAACACTTAATAACAGATTTAAGGCATGTGAATTTCACTGACTTTGATGTTCATGAAGGTTTTGAAAATAATACATGAAAATTATCAATACGGATTCGTTACAACACCGAATCCGTTTATTTAAACTTTGGTCTCTTCGTATCAAATGCATAACAATATACGAGTGAAAAGTTTAGGGATAATATATGATCAATACATAAAATATCACGTATAAGGCCATCAGGCCAAAACCCATACTCTGTAATTTTGTAGAAATCATATACGACATGTTTTCATGAATTTGATGTTATGGTTTACAACATATATATAATTAAATACGATTTGATAAATCATAACACATATACAACCCATAATCATTACTCCTACCCCAATTACAGAGGTTTAAACCAAAAACTATGAAGGCCATATTCATGAAACTTGAACAACGTAAATTAGAAAATTTTGAAGGAGAAGATTACCCTATACAGTATAATTTAATAGACTTAGATACTTCACTATCAATTCTCTTTCACAGATATAAATTTCTCTTTGAATCTCTCAAATACTCCCTGACTATATTTTAGACATAGAAAAATAAAGAAAGAAAGAAAGAGAAGACGTCAATTAAAATAGAACTGACGCGATGTGGTCAGTTGGCCAAATCATGGGTTAACTGCAATAACTCCCCTTAGGGCCTTGTTTGGCTAGTTAGGATAGATTACAAAACCATTTAATTTAATAAAACCTTTACAATATAGTTTAAATCATGTCACACCCACTTACACAATAATTCATATATCTTATTTAACATAAATAAAATATAATAACTTCTCATAAATTCACATAGTCATATATTTAATTTTCTCATTAATTAATAATTAATGTCAAATTATTAACTCTCTAACTAATAATTAAATTAATTAAATAACATCATGCTTAATTAAATATGTCATTTAATTCAATAAGCTCACATAAATACATACTTGACTAATAATTATTCTTTACATTAATTTAATAAATGTAACACATATAATTAAATTAATCTACCACAATTACATCAAATAATTATTTAATCCAATAATTAAATCATCGAAAAATATTTATTTAATTCAATAAATATTAAAATTAAATTACAAAATTCTCGTTCGTCACATCTTTCCCCCCTTAAAAGGATTCTGTCCCCAGAATCACGACTCAATAAATTCAACCCGTTATAAGAACTTTCTAGACATTGCCAATGATGTTATCTAATAATATTATTCAGATAATATGAATTATTGTTTCGATAATGGAAAATACTGTGTAGTAGCAATTATTGAAACAATAGTAATATAAAATATCAACGTAGCAATTATTGAATCAATAAAATAAAATATTGAACAGTAATTACTGTAACAATTATTGAGTAGTGCCTTCTTACGTAAGAATCAATAATTGGTGCAATACCGTGCGCTACTGTGCAACAACGCGTATTACTGTGTTTTAACCACCGGGTATTTCAACAGTATTAACGGTAACAACTATGCCGTTATTTATAAACAACTTATACTTATCGTTTTCTTTATCCAATCGCTTTCCGTTATGGGGCCCACACAAGGCTGTGCCATCGTACAAATATTTCCCGACAGCAAGAATATTCCACGACCAAACGAATATTCCCCGACAACAATGAATATTTTATAACCACCTGCTTATTTAAAATATTTGCGCATTTTACCCATAATTAACCACATTAATTAAATCAACCCTTACTATTTCAAAATAATAAATAGAGGAATTAAATTTTATTTATTAATAATTTGGGGTCTTACAGAAATAGTGATTAAATTGTTGCATGATAAATTAGAATTAACACCTTTCTGCGTGGATCAATACTTTTCTTACTTTGTACTACTTGTTGACCCATGTATACTTATATGAGTTAGATTCCTTTTTATTAGACTAAAAAGGAGGCAACAATCTTACCTACAAAAGGTGGATAGTATATTCCTATTAAACATTAACGGTATGTACGCCGTGCAATGTGTTAGTTTTAATATTTTCCTGCAAAATAAAGGTCAGCTGTTTGAATGACAGGATAGTATGACAGGATTTGATATTTGTACATTAAAATTGACAGGGCATGGTTATTTACATTTAATTAAAATTTACATGGAATTAAAAGGGAAAGGCATGAAGAGACTTTCATTTGCGTTTGGTTTATCTGTGGCTGACCTATCTCAGAGATACTCTCACAGGCTTTTCGGCATGAAGGTTCCCAGATCATCACAATCTACTTGTTGGGAAGTTAATCTGATCTTTCAATTAGAACGGATCTGATGTGGCACCCCCAAAATAGGTCCACATAAACCATTCTGAGTCGCCAAATACACGGTACAGAATCCAAATACAAACTTTATTTATACAACTATCGTGCAAAATACGACAACATATAAGCTGTGAGTTTTGAAACAAATATTGTCTCGTAAACAATATTCAAACTCAAATAAATTCCTTATTACAATTATTGTCATACTATTTCACAACATAGTGAGAACTACTATAATAACCATCTCAAACCATTAGTCCACTCCCCGACTAGTCCCGGCTACATTCTCGCCTCCTGAGAAGAACAATGGAACCAAAAGGAAAAGGGTGAGCTCAACTAGCCCGGTAAAGAATATTATGACTCAGATAATGTAGAATAAATTATCATTAGTCCTTAACAGGGAAAAAACTTGATAGAATACAATAGACAACAAGTTTTAGATTAACAACTGCTGCGAAAATAGCAATCCATTAGAAGAGTCAAGTAGAGCATTATGTCTACTATCTTCTATGACTTAAAAGTCCATCATCAATATTTTATGCATGTAACACCAATCAATAATTATTTTCAATCAACGAATTATCTATGCACTACGGGCATAAGATAATCGTTTATATCACCAGTGGTCATGATCATGTCAAACACTTGTCCGTCTATGCACTACGGGCCAAAGAGGACTTTCACCACAAACCTTTATATGTAACATTAAAGGTCATGATTATACCAATACACAATTCCTTGTCATAGTTATACCAATCAACAGTCCATCTTTGCATTACGGGCCAAAAATGACTTTCAACACAATATAAGCATGAGGATGATGACAATGATATAAAGAATCAATCAAGTGAGATCAAGGATAAATATTAGAGATTTATAATTCAATTTATCCAGAGTTCAAGAATATCCAAATTGTTAACATGATAACTAATTGTGGAGTAAAATTCAAGAATGATATTCATGTATCAAAAATAATTTGGACAGAAAAAGAAATCAATTTTATTGTGACAAGTACCCTGAATGAATAGTACTCGAATGAAATGTACCCCGAATGAAAAGTAATCAAATTAAAAGTACCCCGAGTTACTATTCATGAGTTACTATTCACGAATACTATTCACGAAGCATGATGATTTTTTTGTGAAATTTCTATCTTTTAGTGTCGGAGTTAGTATTCACGTATACGACACTATTCACGTATACGACACTATTCACGAATACGACACTATTTACAGAAAAATTAAATTTTCTTTTCTGTGTCCAAGATTGTCTGTTATGATTCCTATCTTTGATTAGATCTATGTTTTGCTCTTCATTCTTGAATTTTACTCCACTCTGGTAATTTATGAAGTATTTTTGAACTGGGATTGTTTAAAGTACGAATCCTTAATATTTGTTCTTTTGTTTCACTGGATTCGTTTTCTTTAAAATATTTTTCATCATCCTCAGCCCTAAATGATGATATAACTGAATATCTTTGGCCTGTAGTGAAAAAATGAATGATTTCTGATGAATATCTTTGGCCCGTAGTGCAAAGATTAACAGGTGTTTAGATTAACATGACCAACTGATGAATATCTTTGGCCTGTAGTACAAAGATAAATATTTGATTCCAGATATATATTGATTGATTTTATAGGGATAAAAGATATAAGATGAACTTTTAAATTCATATATAGAAGATAGTAGATTTCATTCTCTACTTAACTCTTCTAATGAATTATTATTTCTGCTGCGATTATTGATTTAAAACTTGTTGTCTATTGTATTCTATTAGATTTTTCCCTGTTGAGGACTAACGATAATTTGTTGTACATTATCTTAGTCATAATATTCTTTACTGGGCTAGTTGAGCTCACCCTTTTCCTTGTTGTTCCATTTTTCTTCTAAGGAGGCGAAAATGTAACGAGTACTAATTGGGGTATGGAATGATGGTTCTAGAAGTGGTTCTAGTAGTCCTCACTATTCTGTAAAATAGTGTATTAATAATTGTAATGAAGACTTATTTGAGTGTGGATATTGTCTAGATGACAATAATTGTATTTAAACTCACAGTTTTTATGTTGTATTAATAAAGTTATAGTTGTTTCTGTACCATGTATTTTGACGACTCAGAATGGGTGTTGTATACCTATTTTGGGGCCGTCACAGTTGCTATCAGAGCTTAGGGATATGGTCTCTGGTGGAGATCGGGGAATAAAACTAGGAGGGGAGAGATGAGTAAATCCTTTGCTAGTGTGTCCTACCTAAGCTTATTTGTTGGTCAGTCGAAGCATATGGTTAATATGTGATATGTTAATTAACCCTTGTTTTGTGGTAGTACTTAAGATGATAGCTGAGAATATTAACGGTGGAGTTACTGAGACCGTGGAAACACCTTTAATCACTACCCAGGGGAACGTGAAACATGAAGGCAATATTCCTCCTGTAAACAACACCATTGAGCAGACAATGAACGACGGGATGTTTAGGAGCTTTTTGCAGTTCATGCAAAACTAGACGAGGGAGACTCGTGAACAGAATACGGGTGGAAATGATAGCAACACGCGGCTTGTCACAGCCAAGCAGTTCAAAGAGTTAGGACCACCAGAATTTCAGGGAAAGCCGGATCCAATCAAGGCGGAAATGTGGGTCAAGCAAATTACTACGATATTTGATGTCTTGGGATGCACGGAGGAACAAAAGGTTCCATTTGCCACCTTTATGTTTAATGGCGAGGCAGTCTACTAGTGGGAGTCTGTGAAACGGACCTAGCCTGCCGCACTCAACAAGTCATGGGAAACATTTCAGAAACTTTTCAACGAAAAATACTTTCGTGAAAGTATTCGCCATATGAAGGAGGTAGAGTTTATTAGACTAGAAAAAAATAATATGACGGTGTCCCAATACGAGGCGAAGTTCGCAGAGTTATCCAGGTTTGCACCTTATTTGGTAGAGAATGAGGAACGAATGACGAGGATGTTCCAGAGAGGTTTAAAACCCGAGATTCGGCAATATCTTATCTCTCATAAATTTTATTTATATTCTGATATTGTCAACATGGTTCAATTATTAGAGCGAGATAGCGAGTACGTTCAACCAAGCGATCACAACCAGGGTCATACCGGTGGCAGCAGTCATCAGAGCAATGAAAACCAGTGGGGAGAAAAACATTCAGACAAAAGCGGTAACCACTCCGGTGGTAATTGTGGCATTGAAAATAGAAGAAGTGAGTCGGGGGGAGATTTTAAAAAGAGGAGATTCAACAATGACAATGTGAAGACGTCAGCACCAGCAGCAACTGGTTCCAAGGGAGGAGAACGACCACCGGTCATATGCTATAAGTGCGGAAAAGAAGGACATATCAGCCCAAACTGCCCATAACAGTTTAAGGTATGTTATAATTATGGAAAGGAAGGACATATCGTTCGAGATTGTACTATAGCGAAACCAAGTCCAGCGGGGATGGTGACTCAAAAGGCTGTCCCAAAAAATTCAAAGTCAACGGTTCCTGGAAGTGTGTTTGTTGTGACTGGTCAACATGCGAGGAACCCAAACGAGGTGATCACGAGTAAGCTAATCATAAACTCTTGCGAAGATTATACCTTATTAGATATTGGTTCTACCCATTCATTTATCTATCCTACTTGTGCTCAACATTTAAAATGACTCCGGAGAAATTAGACTTTGACCTATCTCTGGAAACTTCGTTAGGAGAAACTTTCATCACATCCACTATTTATAAATCTTGTTTGATCCAAGTTGGAACCATCACATTACCTGTTGACCTTATCTCTTTAAAGATAATTGCTTTTGATGTGATTTTAGGGATTGATTGGTTAACTACTCATCATGCCAAAATTGATTGTTTTCGTAAGGTTATTAGTTTTCATATTCCTAAACAACCTGTTGTTCGAATTCAAGCAACTAAACCATTAAAATCAATCACTGTTATATCAAGCCATAAAGCCATTCGTTTATTAAAAAACGGATGTCAAGCTTTCTTAGCCCATGTTATGGATTTGAATAAAGACACATCATATTTGAATAATATTCCTGTTGTTATTGACTTTCCTGACGTATTTTCTGAAGAACTTCCCGGTCTACCCCCAGAACGTGAAGTTGAATTCTTTATTGACCTTGAACCTGGTACAAAGCCCATTTCTAAAACCCCATATCGAATGACTCCTATTGAACTTCAGGAGTTAAAGGTCCAACTACAGGAGTTGTTGGACATCGTTTTCATTCATCCTAGTACATCTCCTTGGGGTGCTCGTATTTTATTTGTAAAGAAGAAAGATGGAAGTATGCGACTTTGTATTGACTATCGAGAATTAAACCATGTCACCATCAAGAATAGGTATCCGCTAACTCGTATTGATGACCTGTTTGACCAGTTACAAGGAGCGCGATTCTTTTTAAAAATCGATCTTCGTTTTGGATATCATCAGCTGAAGGTTAAAACTTAGGATATTCCAAAGACTACTTTCAAAACTCGGTACGGGCATTATAAATTCTTAGTCATATCTTTTGGATTGACTAATGCTCTTGCTACTTTCATGGATATGATGAACCGAGTATTCAAGGAATATTTGGATCAGTTCGTTGTTGTCTTTATTGATGACATCCTCATCTATTCCAAAAGACGTGAAGATCATGAACGCAATTTAAAGCTGGTACTGCAAAGGCTTTGTGATAAAAAGATATATGCCAAGCTGAAGAAATGCGATTTCTGGCTTGAGGAAGTAGCATTCCTTGGGCACATGGTGTCAAAACATGGAGTGTCTGTTGACCCGGCGAAGATTGAAGCAATACAAAGTTGGGAACAACCGAAGACGATGACCGAAGTACGTAGCTTTCTGGGCTTAGCTAGTTATTATCTAAGATTCGTGGAAGGATTTTCTCGAATCGCTACTCTGTTAACTCAGCTGACTCGTAAAGATACAAAATTCGTATGGATCGAGGAATGCGAGAAGAGTTTCCAAGATCTCAAGAGGAGACTCATTTCGGCACCTGTTTTGACAATACCATCTGGTTCGGATGGATTTGTTATCTACAGCGATGCTTCAGGCAAAGGGTTAGGGTGTGTTCTCATGCAACGTGGGAAATTCATAGCGTATGCCTCGCGACAACCTAAAGAATATGAGAGGAATTATCCTACTCATGATCTAGAGTTGGCAGCAGTCGTTTTCGCGTTAAAGATCTGGAGGCACTATCTATATAGGGTGAAAGTGGAGATATATTCAGACCATAAAAGCCTCAAATATTTCTTCACCCAAAAGGAACTCACTATGCGGCAAAGACATTGGCTCGAGCTGTTGAAAGACTACGACCACACCATTTAATACCACCCTGAAAAAGCGAACATAGTAGCTGACGCGTTGAGTAAAAGATCATATGCGGGAACGAGTGTGATGTTGTTAAAATAAAAGAAGAAGATAGAATTCAAGACTCCAGGGACCCATGAAATGATGTCAAGTATATGTATAGAACCAACTTTAATCGAAAAAGTTAAAGTTGCTCAAGCCACAGACCCGGAGCTGATGCGTATGAAGAAGAAAGTGCAGGAAGGTGATATTCCAGAAGCAAGAATCGATGAAGAAGGAATACTTCGAGTCCACTCCAGACTTTGTGTTCCTAACAATTCTGATTTGAAGTACAAGATCATGATGGAGGCACATAATACACCGTTTACAATTAATCCTGGAAGTACCAAAATGTATCGTGATCTTCGACATACATTTTGGTGGAACAATATGAAGAGAGAGATTATAAAGTTTATCTCGATGTGTTTAATTTGTCAACGTGTAAAGGTGGAGCATCAATTACCTAAGGGTCCATTTCAACCACTTGAGATTCCAAAATGGAAGTGGGAACACATTACCATGGATTTCGTTACGGGTCTTCCCACAGTTTCTCAAGGCATAAAAGCTATTTGGGTTATTGTTGATAGATTAACCTAATCTGCTCATTTCTTGTCGATATGGGAGACTTATTCCCTTGAATGTCTTGCTAGTATATACGTGAATGAGATTGTGAGGTTGCATGGCATGCAAGTATCCATAGTCTCGGATCGTGACCCAAGATTCACTTCATGATTTTGGGTTAGCTTGCAAAAAGCTATGGGGACGGATTTACGATTTAGTTAGCATACCATCCTCAAACGGACGGATAATCAGAGAGGACTATTCAAACTCTTGAAGATCTATTAAGACTCTGTGTCCTAGACTTCAAAGGGAGTTGGGATAAGTATTTACCGTTGGTGGAATTCTCCTACAACAACAGTTATCTGGCAAGTATAGGTGTGGCTCCATTCGAAGCATTGTATGGACGAAAGTGTCGCTCTCCAATATGTTAGGATGAGGTGGGTGAAGTAACATTGTTGGGACCCGAGTTGGTACGTATGACTACGAAAAAGATCCAAATGATTCGACAACGTATACAAACGACACATGATCGACAAAAGAGTTATGTGGATCTTTATCGAAAGGACGTGGAATTTAGTATTGGGGATCATGTATTGTTGCGTGTTGCTCCATGGAAGGGAGTTACAAGATTCGGGAAGAGAGGAAAGCTCAATCCACAATTTATTGGTCCATTTCAGATTCTTGAACGAGTAGAAAATGTGGCCTATAGACTCGCATTACCTCCAAGCATGTCTCGTGTTCATAACGTTTTTCATATATCTGTGCTTTGTAAATATGTGAAGGACCCGAACCACATTATTGAGTTAGAACCAGACGAGATAGCCGAAGATTTAATGTACGAGGAGGTGCCTGTCAAGATCTTGGATAGGAAAAAGCATATCCTACGCACAAAGGTTATACCACAAGTTAAGATTTTGTGGAAAAACCATGCTATTGAAGAAATGACCAGGGAGTTAGAATCAGAAATTAAAACGAGGTATCCTCATCTTTTCGAAACACCAGGTACGTACGTCAATTTCGAGGATGAAATTTCATAAGTAGGGGAGGTTGTAAGACCCCAAATTATTAAGAAATGAAATTTAATTCCTCTATTTATTATTTTGAAATAGTAAGGGTTGATTTGATTAATGTGGTTAGTTATGGGTAAAATGTGCAAATATTTTAAATAAGCAGGTGGTTATAAAATATTCATTGTTGTCAGGGAATATTCGTTTGGTCGTGGAATATTCTTGCTGTTGGGGAATATCCGTACGACAGCGCAACCTTGTGTGGGCCCCATAACGGAAAGCGATTGGATGAATATAACGGGAAGTATAATTTGTTTATAAATAACGGAGTAGTTGTTACCGTTAATACTATTGAAATACCCGGTGGTTAAAACACAGTAATACGCGTTGTTGCATAGTAACACACAGTATTGCACCAATTATTGATTCTTACATAAGAAGGCACTACTCAATAATTATTACAGTAATTACTGTTCAATATTTTATTTTATTGATTCAATAATTGATACGTTGATATTTTATATTACTATTGTTTCAATAATTGTCACTACACAGTATTTTCCATTATCGAAGTAATAATTCATATTAACTAAATAATATTATTAGATAACATCATTGGCAATGTCTAAAAAGTTCTATCTAAGGAGAGGTTTGGTCACCTAATTGCGCACCAGTAAGGAGAAATCCTTATTGGAAAGCCACCTCTTTCATGGGAACTGCCTGGTTGTTAATATTGTGATTCTGTAATATTATTTGTGAATAATTAATTATTGATTTATATGATAAGGAAAATATTCATTTTATGTGGTTATAGATGGATAAAATTTTTAAAGTGACAATTGTTGAAAATCGATATTTTATCTTTTCTGATAAAATAATATTTTATTATATTATTATAATATAATAATGATGATATTTTTACAATGAATGTGAGATATATGAGTATATGAGGAGGAAGAGTATTTTTGTTGCAAAAGTTGTTTAAAACATGTTAAACATGTCCGTGGGCCCATTTCTTTATTGAAATTTGATTATAGCCTATAAAATCACCCGTTTGTGGATTTCGGTCAATTTTTGTTTGA
The DNA here is from genome assembly GCA_020205505.1 of Panax japonicus. Lineage (NCBI taxonomy): Eukaryota > Viridiplantae > Streptophyta > Magnoliopsida > Apiales > Araliaceae > Panax > Panax japonicus. Next base: position 61,321,141 of record CM035096.1, read on the forward strand.
AATTTGGAAAAACTTTCTTCTGCAAAGTTGTAAATAATGGAATTTCTTATAAAAAGACATAAGGTTCGAATTTTTCTGATAAAAGATCTATTTATTATGAATTATTGAAATTCTGGATTAATTAATTATTATTATTTGGAGTTTTAAATAAATTAATTGAGAAAAATGTTTTTCATATTTATTGTGGGTGGGTGGCTGATGTTGTAAAGTCCCCGAACCCGGATACTTGAAACCCGAACTCGGTACTTCACGATACCATTTCTATGAGCGGAATACTACTAATAATAATAACAATAATATAAAACTTAAACTTAAATTTATAAATACATCAGAGTCTTTCTCCCAAGTACGTAACCTTTAAACATTCATTACATGTCATATCATATATAAATATATATATCATAGTCTTCATAATCTAAAACTATTACAAATAGTATCATAAAAAGTCATTCAGCAACTCTCCCATTTCTCTTGTTCTTGACAGATCCTTCTGGTCCTTCACACTTAGCTGAAAACATTTAAATTAAGCAAGGATGAGCATTTGAGTGCCCAACAAGTATTATATATATATAGGCTGAAAGAATTTAAATGTTTTCTTTATAATATCCTTCTACAACTAGTCAGTAGTTGTGAAGTAATCTGTACCAATAATAATAACATAACAACCCTCTTTCAAATATTTGAAACTACGTATTGACTATACATGGGGTTTCTGTGACATACTATGAACATTGTTTTCATTTTTGAAAAGGTTTGAACAGAAATTCATCTGTAAACCGTCATGACTTACGGGCACGGAGGGTGATCAGCCCCATTGTACCCTGTATTGATCAATACTACATGTATAAGAATGATGTTATCGTTCACTCTGTCCGCCTTGGGCGCATAAAAATTTTCTCATTATCGGGATGTTCATACCTGTCGGGTTTTTATAACAAAGGTATTATCTTGTTCAACAATTATCTATAGTTCAACATATTTGTATATCAAAGGTGTATCAACATGCGATTAAATACAATCATTATCCAAGTGGGGACACTTGTATAATCATTTATAGAAATTAACGAACAGAATATATATAACTGAATTATCATATACTAGCATGTTGATAATCAAAGGGCATACATAATATAAGTTTAACAATCTGTACAATAATAACAATAATTCTGAACTTCTCACTTCTGTCCATTGCATAAAGAAAATGCAAAGTTAGGATACTTGTCTGATGCGCTGCTTACACTTACGCAACTTAGATCTACTCTTTTCTATCACAACCTATCATTAATCAGATCATTTTACTGATTAGTACAACATATCTTACGCATAATACTGCCTATTGCAGTCAGCACATTTCCTATTCACATTATTACACATGTTCAATAATCGTTGACTCATAATCAAACATCAACACCTTCCTAATCACATTGTCATACAACCTTAATAACCATTGAATCACAAATAAACAGTTAATTAACCAATTTATCTAAGTCCATATCAATTTCTGATCTATGTCGGTCTACCAACAGCTTTATCGGTTAAATATCGAGTCTAAGACTCTAATCCGTAGTTCAATATCCATTTGGATAACTTAAACATTAGTCGCACTATTTTTCATGGCCTTATAATAATTATTATCATTTATCATATTTTTGAAATATCAGAATCATTATTAAATGATTTAAACAATTCTATTATCATTAATATTTAAGTAATATTAAACTATTAATGAAACCATTGCCAAAATATTAAAGTTATGTATAATAACTCAAAATATTTTTAAAGTATTTATAATACCCTTAAATGATTTTTAAAACATTTAAAATCATTATTAAATAATTACCACTAATATTTAAATATTAATGAACTATTTATCCAAATATTAAAAGTCATAATTATAACTTAAAATATTTTTAAATCATTAACATCCTTTTTAAATAATTTTTAAATAAATAAAACCATTTTTAAACTATTTATTTAATATAATTATTAAATAAATTTAATATCATTAATCATTAAATATCATTAATATTAAATTATTAATGAAATATCCTTTAAATATTAAAAGTTATATTTTATAACTTAAAATATCTTTAAACACTTTATTTTCATTTAAAATTATTATTATAATATAAAAAAAATCATTTTAAAATAAATTATTTAATATATTTATTAAATAACTTTAATATCATTAATAATAATTAATTAATGAAATTTAACTTTAAATATTAAAAGTTATATTTTATAACTTAAAATATTTTTAAATACCTTATTATTATTTAAAATGATTTTTAATATAATAAAATCATTTTTAATTTATTTATTTAATTCATTTAATAAATAACTTAATTATCATTAATATTAATTTATTAATAAAAATTATCACATAATATTAAAAGTTATCAAAAATAACTTAAATTATTTTCTTATACCATAATATAATTTTAAATGATTTTTCATGAATTAAAATCATTTTTAAATAATTTATTTACTATTATAATTAAATAAATTAATTATTTTTAATACTCCAAAAATATTAAATACTTATGAAATATATTTAAAATAATTAAAAACTAATTTTCAGAATTAAAAATAATTTTTCGAAATTTATTTGATATTTTAATAATTAAAATATTTTTTTTTTATTAATTTCAGGAAATTTAAAAAAATCTGTCGCTAAAGACCACCTATAGCGACAGAACCGTCGCTATAGCTGTTCTTCATGTTCTTGAACATTCATAGGCAGTCACCGAGTATGCTAGTTTGACCATCAATAATTCCGTGTGTGTTGTGTTTCTGGGTCTGTTGTTCATCAAACAAACTGTCAGATCTAGCTGCTTGAACATGTTGTCAGATACTGAAATAATTTTTTGGTTACCCAGATTTCTGTGCAGTCAACGTCGGTCAATGGTGTTTGACCTTAAATAACTTTAAGTCCAGACATCAAATAGCTATTCTACCACTTACAGATTAAAGACAACATATCAGGCTATATATTAACACTTTAATACAACAAAAATACTAAACACTTAACGATCTACAGCCTCTGACATTCGATGTCAGAGAACAAAAAACTTAATTTCCAGATTTTTTAAAACATCAAATCCGAGCTTCTAGATGTTATGGATCTAACATCTACCAACCTAGATCATCTCTAGACAACATAAACAATATATTCTAACACTTAAACACAACATCTAACAACAAATTTTGGACAGAAATTCAAGGTAGGGTTTTATAACTTCTTGACCGATTTTGATTTCTATGCTTCTGATTTGTTAGGGATGGACATGGGGCTGTCTTTAAGGACTGAAATACTTGCAATTTTCGTTGGTTTGAAAGAAAATGAGAGTTGGTTGAGTATTGATAAAAATAACTAGCAAAAACCACTTTTTCTCTCTCTCAACTTATTTATAGGCCATCAAGGTGCATGAATTGGCTGAGTTGTTGCTTGTTGCTGTCATTAAAGAGCACATGGGGTTGTTGGTTTGGTGACCAACTTCACCAATTTTGTCAAAACCTATAACTAGCTTCATAAATGCTAAAAAGGGACATAATGGTCATTTGTTTTCTAATTTAATGGCTAAATTGACATTCTTGCAAACCCTTAGGGTTTAACCCTTAGGATTTAACCCTAAGGTTTAGCACAAATTATAAGATTTTTCAACTAGGGTTTGCACAATAAATTAAATTAAATTAAATAAGATAACTAAATTTTAGTTTCTAAATTTTAAAAATAATTACTTTATTAATTAAAGTAAGTTTGTAATTATTTAACAAACGGACATTAGGGTTTAGATCATATAATTATTGTTGACTTTACTAATGTAACAATTAGGGTTTACTCTTTCAGTAATTAGGGTTACCAAATTACAATTAGGGTTCTAATTACTAAATTAGGGTTTAATAATTTAGGGTTGCTAAAATTAACAATTATAATCGTAATACTTGTGAATTAATCACATTAATACAATAACCAACAATCTCAAACTCTAATTTTAAATTAGTGTTACTAATTATAGTAATTAGGGTTTCCAGAATTTAAATTAGGGTTTACCTAATTAATACATTAATACCCGATATAATTAATATTACATTATTATTCTAATACCTTGACAGTAATCCAAAATTAGGGTTTGGATTCCATATCTGATTATTCTTTCATATTTAACCTTAATAATTAAGGTAAAATAATTAACTTAATAATCTGTACAAATATTCATATAATAAAATAATTATTATATTTATTCTAAAAAAAATCACTTCATATATTATTTAAATAATATATGATTATATATTCATGGAAAATAATTAATAAAAACATTTCTATTTTAAAATTAATTATTATAAAAATATACTTTATAATAATCAATAATTCTAGAATAAATTTACTTGTAAATATTCATTGTAATAAATATATTTTTATTTATCACATAAATTCATATACACATAATCTTGTACAAATCCTCATCCTTAAAAAAAAATTTATATGCAAAATTTAAGATTTATTTATATAGAAAATATCGGGTTGTCACATTCACCCTCCCTTATAAGGATTCCGTCCCCGGAATCACCACTTAAATACCTACACATAACTGGGTACATAGCATACATAATCTTCGCAAATAGATCTCGATCAACTTTGATCGAACTGATCTTTAACTAATCACATTAAGCTTGTCTTTCTGATTAAACGGAAATTTGATTCCTAAAAGAACTCAAATTCCTCCCTCAAATTTCTTTATAAAACAATTTACTATAAATTAGAAAAATTCTAATTACGCAAATAAAAGTTATTCGAACATTACCTGGAACTGCATTGCCAGCTGCCACCGTGTCTTGGACCGTCATATTGAAGACCCTTGATGTTGACTTTGTTGGTTTGCTTGATGATGTCGGTCCCGTGATTTCTAATGTTCCACTACCCTTACCAGTATTCACACTACCAGCCTCTATCCTCCTGTTTGGACAATCCTTCACCCTATGCTCCAATGATCCACAAACAAAACATCCACTATTCATTCTAGGATTTGGGCAGTTGGGAGAGATATGTCTCTCCTGCCTGCATTTATAACACACAAATTTTCCCTTCAAACACTCCCTAGAGTGGTTCTTTCCACACGTTTTACACTGAATCCCTTGCTTCTTAATTCCTTCTTGCTTCACCTGCACGTTTCCAAAATAGTTTCCCTTCCTTTTTCCGTCAACACTCCTGCTTCCACTATTAGTCCTCACCTTCTCAGCTCCCTCGACCTTGCTCTTGTTTTTCCTCTCCTTATTGTAGAGGCTCATAGCCTCACTCCCTTCCTCCGCAATTATCGCCTTCTCCAAGAGTGTTGCAAATGTTGGAATCTGCAACACTGCCACCTTGTTATAGAGCCAGGGTTTTAATCCCAGCTCAAATCTCCTCGCCTTCCTAGCCTCCGTATCGACTTGATGCGGAGCAAACCTAGCTAACTCATTGAATTTTGCGGCATATTCTGCCACTGACATATCCCCTTGCTTCAACTCCAAAAATTTTACCTCCATTCTAGACTGCATACTGGCTGAAAAATAGTTCTCGAAAAATAAAGTCTTAAATCTATCCCACGCTACCACACCTGCTCCTGCCCTCACCTGATTCGCTTCTCACCAGAAATTTGCCTCACCCTTCATCATATAGGTGACAAAAGAGGTCTTTTGCCCCTCAGCTACCCTAGCTATTATAAACGCCTTCTCAATTTCCTTAACCCAAGTTTGGGCTTCTACAGGGTCAGTCGTACCTTTGAATTCTGGCGGTCCTACAGCCTTAAAATCTTTAAAATTCGCCAAGTGATTATCCGGCTGGTTTCCTTGTTGCATAGCCTGGGCTACCATATTCGCAAAATGCTGCATCGGGTCTGCTTGTTGTTGTCCTTCAACATTGATGACAGACTCTTCTGCCCTTTTATTCCGAGTTTGACGTCTTCGCGGCATTATCTGGTTAAGTAAAAACCATAAATTAACTTATATTCTAAACTTTATCATATAAGTTTAAACTTATTAAACTTGTTTCATAACTCAAACTTTGATTCATATTCATTCATTGATTTCCAAAATATTTTACATATCATAGCACATAGTGCTTTAAACATCAGTTATCCCATTGTGACTACAAAAGTCGGGATTTACATCACCAATTGTACAAAAGTTTTATAATAATGCATTACACAGACATACTAAGCACACATATAATATTAAACACGCTATAACCTATACTACCTATTTACTAAGTCTTCTTTCTTGGACAGCTTCTCGCCTGATGATCTTCCTTTCCACAGACAAAACATGCTCCTCGTTTATAGTCAGGACAATACAGAGTAGTATGCCCTTCATAGACGCAAAGATAACATATTCTTTTCCATTTCTTCTTCCCAGGTTTTCCTAAATCATGGTCTTCTACCTTCCTTTTTCCCTTATCTTTTGGAGCTGCAAACGAAGTGTTGCTTGAGGCTCCCATCTGATTGATTTGGATTTGAAGCTTATCTTGCTCTTCCATTGTTTCTATTAACGCTTGACGCAATTGACTGTTAAGCAGTTTTTCTGTCTTCCACAACCCTTCTAGAGAAGAAACATTGTTCCTCAATTCCTGCATCTCCATTGATGCTTCACCAGCTTCAACTTTAAAGTCTGAATCATTATCTGTCAGATCCACTATTTCCGGATCTGGTACTATGTTTTCCACGATAACCACCTCGTCCGAGTTGGTTTCATTGTGAGCTTCTATTTCCGCTATTGGCTTCGATATTAGCTCCTTCTTTACGATCCGTGGGTATCTTAGTTCTTTTTCACCTGACATCTACACACAGCAATTATCCTGATTAGCATATAATATATACACATAACACATAAAGGTTTCATATAAGTTATCTTTTAGTTTGTTTGACGATGAATTTATCTAATCCATCTTTATTTAAACTCTATATGAGTTATTTATATTTTCAACGTTGCCCTCTGTTCTAAGGTTATAGCCTAAGGTCTAACCCACCTAAGGTTTCTAACCCTATAGCTCTGATACCATTCTGTAAAGTCCCCGAACCCGGATACTTGAAACCCGAACTCGGTACTTCACGATACCATTTCTATGAGCGGAATACTACTAATAATAATAACAATAATATAAAACTTAAACTTAAATTTATAAATACATCAGAGTCTTTCTCCCAAGTACGTAACCTTTAAACATTCATTACATGTCATATCATATATAAATATATATATCATAGTCTTCATAATCTAAAACTATTACAAACAGTATCATAAAAAGTCATTCAGCAACTCTCCCTTTTCCCTTGTTCTTGACAGATCCTTCTGGTCCTTCACACTTAGCTGAAAACATTTAAATTAAGCAAGGATGAGCATTTGAGTGCCCAGCAAGTATTATACATATATAGGCTGAAAGAATTTAAATGTTTTCTTTATAATATCCTTCTATAACTAGTCAGTAGTTGTGAAGTAATCTGTACCAATAATAATAACATAACAACCCTCTTTCAAATATTTGAAACTACGTATTGACTATAAATGGGGTTTCTGTGACATACTATGAACATTGTTTTCATTTTCGAAAAGGTTTGAACAGAAATTCATCTGTAAACCGTCATGACTTACGGGCATGGAGGGTGATCAGCCCCATTGTACCCTGTATTGATCAATACTACATGTATAAGAACGATGTTATCGTTCACTCTGTCCGCCTTGGGCGCATAAAAATTTTCCCATTATCGGGATGTTCATACCTGTCTGGTTTTTATAACAAAGGTCTTATCTTGTTCAACAATTATCTATAGTTCAACATATATGTATATCAAAGGTGTATCAACATGTGATTAAATACAATGATTATCCAAGTTGGGACACTTGTATAATCATTTATAGAAATTAACGAAAAGAATATATATAACTGAATTATCATATACTAGCATGTTGATAATCAAAGGGCATACATAATATAAGTTTAACAATCTGTACAATAATAACAATAATTCTGAACTTCTCACTTCTGTCCATTGCATAAAAAAAATGCAAAGTTAGGATACTTGCCTGATGCGCTGCTTACACTTACGCAACTTAGATCTACTCTTTTCTATCACAACCTATCATTAATCAGATCATTTTACTGATTAGTACAACATATCGTACACATAACACTGCCTATTGCACCTTCCTAATCACATTGTCATACAACCTTAATAACCATTGAATCACAAATAAACAGTTAATTAACCAATTTATCTAAGTCTAGATCAATTTCTGATCTATGTCGGTCTACCAACAGCTTTATCGGTTAAATATCGAGTCTAAGACTCTAATACGTAGTTCAATATCCATTTGGATAACTTAAACATCAATCGCACTATTTTTCATGGCCTTGTAATAATTATTAAATAATTATTATCATTTATCATATTTTTGAAATATCAGAATCATTATTAAATGATTTAAACAATTCTATTATCATTAATATTTAAGTAATATTAAACTATTAATGAAACCATTGCCAAAATATTAAAGTTATGTATAATAACTCAAAATATTTTTAAAGTATTTATAATACCCTTAAATGATTTTTAAAACATTATTAAATAATTTCCACTAATATTTAAATATTAATGAACTATTTATCCAAATATTAAAAGTCATAATTATAACTTAAAATATTTTTAAATCATTAACATCCTTTTTAAATGATTTTTAAATAAATAAAACCATTTTTAAACTATTTATTTAATATAATTATTAAATAAATTTAATATCATTAATCATTAAATATCATTAATATTAAATTATTAATAAAATATCCTTTAAATATTAAAAGTTATATTTTATAACTTAAAATATCTTTAAACACTTTATTTTCATTTAAAATGATTATTATAATATAAAAAAAAATCATTTTAAACTAAATTATTTAATATATTTATTAAATAACTTTAATATCATTAATAATAATTAATTAATGAAATTTACCTTTAAATATTAAAAGTTATATTTTATATCTTAAAATATTTTTAAATACCTTATTATTATTTAAAATGATTTTTAATATAAAAAAATCATTTTTAATTCATTTAATAAATAACTTAATTATCATTAATATTAATTTATTAATGAAAATTATCACATAATATTAAAAGTTATCAAAAATAACTTAAATTATTTTCTTATACCATAATATAATTTTAAATGATTTTTCATGAATTAAAATCATTTTTAAATAATTTATTTACTATTATAATTAAATAAATTAATTACATTTAATATTCCAAAAATATTAAATATTTATGAAATATATTTAAAATAATTAAAAACTAATTTTTAGAATTAAAAATAATTTTTCAGAATTTATTTGATATTTCTAATAATTAAAATCTATTTTTTTTTATTAATTTCTGGAAATTTAAAAAAATCTGTCGCTAAAGACCACCTATAGCGACAGAACCGTCGCTATAGGTGTACTTCATGTTCTTGAACATTCATAGGCAGTCACCGAGTATGCTAGTTTGACCATCAATAATTCCGTGTGTGTTGTGTTTCTAGGTCTGTTGTTCATCAGATCATGTAGTACAAATACAAGACTACACGATCCACCAACAAACATGATCATAACACATAATACAAGAGAGATCTGAGCCTCCAAAAATGTTGTCAGGACTGTTCTTCATTTTCTGGGTTACCCAGAAATGAAGAACAGATCATAGGTCATACTTTGAACCTTTACTACACGCAATCCTTGTAATTGATTTGTGATCTATAAGCTGCAGTGTATTGCCAACATGCAACACTACAAATCTATCACAAAACATAACCATAACATCAAAAGATCAATCAGATCCACGCCGGTCAAACCATGTCAGAAGTAATACTCATATGTTTTTCGGGATTACCCAGAAAACATATTTTGTGAACTTCATGCCTAGTTTGACCATACACCCAATACAACCTGCTTGAGATATTTATGAACTAAGGGTCCAAAAATAAAGTCCATCTAACATACTATAATCTAGAATCAAGAATAATAATAAAACATCAAACAAACTGTCAGATCTAGCTGCTTGAACATGTTGTCAGATACTGAAATAATTTTCTGGGTTACCCAGATTTCTGTGCAGTCAACGTCGGTCAATGGTGTTTGACCTTAAATAACTTTAAGTCCAGACATCAAATAGCTATTCTACCACTTACAGATTAAAGACAACATATCAGGCTATATATTAACACTTTAATACAACAAAAATACTAAACACTCAACGATCTACAGCCTCTGACATTCGATGTCAGAGAACAAAAAAAAAAATTCCAGATTTTTGAAAACATCAAATCCGAGCCTCTAGATGTTATGGATCTAACATCTAGCAACCCAGATCATCTCTAAACAACATAAACAATATATTCTAACACTTAAACACAAGATCTAACAACAAATTTTGGACAGAAATTCAAGGTAGGGTTTTATACCTTCTTGACCGATTTTGATTTCTATGCTTCTGATTTGTTAGGGATGGACGTGGGGCTGTCTTTAGGGGCTGAAATACTTGCAATTTTCGTTGGTTTGAGAGAAAATGAGAGTTGGTTGAGTATTGATAAAAATAACTAGCAAAAACCACTTTTTCTCTCTCTCAACTTATTTATAGGCCATCAAGGTGCATGAATTGGCTGAGTTGTTGCTTGTTGCTGTCATTAAAGAGCACATGGGGTTGTTGGTTTGGTGACCAACTTCACCAATTTTGTCAAAACCTATAACTAGCTTCATAAATGCTAAAAAGGGACATAATGGTCATTTGTTTTCTAATTTAATGGCTAAATTGACATTCTTGCAAACCCTTAGGGTTTAACCCTAACGTTTAGCACAAATTGTAGGATTTTTCAACTAGGGTTTGCACAAAAATTAAATTAAATAAAATAAGATAACTAAATTTTAGTTTCTAAATTTTGAAAATAATTACTTTATTAATTAAAGTAAGTTTGTAATTATTTAACAAATGGACATTAGGGTTTAGATCATATAATTATTGTTGACTTTACTAATGTAGCAATTAGGGTTTACTCTTTCAGTAATTAGGGTTACCAAATTACAATTAGGGTTCCAATTACTAAATTAGGGTTTAATAATTTAGGGTTGCTAAAATTAACAATTATAATCATAATACTTGTGAATTAATCACATTAATACAATAACCAACAATCTCAAACTCTAATTTTAAATTAGGGTTACTAATTATAGCAATTAGAATTTGTAGAATTTTAATTAGGGTTTACCTAATTAATACATTGATACCCGATATAATTAATATTATATTATTATTCTAATACCTTGACAATAATCCAAAATTAGGGTTTGGATTCCATATCTGATTATTCTTTCATATTTAACCTTAATAATTAAGGTAAAATAATTAACTTAATAATCTGTACAAAAATTCATATAATAAAATAATTATTATATTTATTCTAAAAAAAATCACTTCATATATTATTTAAATAATATATGATTTTATATTCATGCAAAATAATTAATAAAAACCTTTCTATTTTAAAATTAATTATTATAAAAATATATTTTATAATAATCAATAATTCTAGAATAAATTTACTTGTAAATATTCATTGTAATAAATATATTTTTATTTACCACATAAATACATATACACATAATCTTGTATAAATCCTCATCCTTAAAATAAAAAAAAATTTATATGAAAAATTTAAGATTTATTTATATAGAAAATATCGGGTTGTCACAGATGTTGTGAGCTGGTGGTGTGCGTAGGAAAATTTAATATATATATATATATATATATATATATATATTAATATTTTATTAAATTTTCTGCTTTGGTGTTCTAAGAAATTTCCTATAATTAGGGTGCTTAGGTTAGAATTGAAAATCACACCAGAAACTAAAGTTTTTTCTCTCTTTCTCTCTCGATATATTGAGCGTATTTTTGTGAATATTTTAGTACTTTGAGTATTACTATACGGTGCAAGTTTTTCAGCACTTTATCCAGTAGAAGTACTATCCTTTTGAGGTAAGTGATGTTATTTTCTTCGTAAGTGATATTATTTTTTCAATATCATTATGCCAAAATATTGGTTGGAACTTTTTATCAAATTTGAAACTTTTCATGTCGGGGTTACTATTCACGAGTTACTATTCATGAGTTACTATTCACGAGTTACTATTCACGAATACTATTCACGAAGCATGATGATTTTTTGTGAAATTTCTATCTTTTAGTGTCGGAGTTAGTATTCACGTATACGACTCTATTCACGTATACGACACTATTCACGAATACGACACTATTTACAGAAAAATTAAATTTTCTTTTCTGTGTCCAAGATTGTCTGTTATGATTCCTATCTTTGATTGGATCTATGTTTTGGTCTTCATTCTTGAATTTTACTCCACTCTAGTAATTTATGAAGTATTTTTGAACTTGGATTGTTTAAAGTACGAATCCTTAATATTTGTTCTTTTGTTTCACTGGATTCGTTTTCTTTAAAATATTTTTCATCATCCTCAGCCCTAAATGATGATATAACTGAATATCTTTAGTCTGTAGTGCAAAAATGAATGATTTCTGATGAATATCTTTGGCCCGTAGTGCAAAGATTAATAGGTGTTTAGATTAACATGACCAACTGATGAATATCTTTGGCCTGTAGTAAAAAGATAAATATTTGATTCCAGATATATATTGATTGATTTTATAGGGATAAAAGATATACGATGAACTTTTAAATTCAAATATAGAAGATAGTAGATTTCATTCTCTACTTAACTCTTCTAATGAATTATTATTTCCGCTGCGATTATTGATTTAAAACTTGTTGTCTATTGTATTCTATTAGATTTTTCCCTGTTGAGGACTAACGATAATTTGTTGTACATTATCTTAGTCATAATATTCTTTACTGGGCTAGTTGAGCTCACCCTTTTCCTTGTTGTTCCATTTTTCTTCTAAGGAGGTGAAAATGTAACGAGTACTAATTGGGGTATGAAATGATGGTTCTAGAAGTGGTTCTAGTAGTCCTCACTATTCTGTAAAATAGTGTATTAATAATTGTAATGAAGACTTATTTGAGTGTGGATATTGTCTAGATGATAATATTTGTATTTAAACTCACAGTTTTTATGTTGTATTAATAAAGTTATAGTTGTTTCTGTACCATGTATTTTGACGACTCGGAATGGGTGTTGTATACCTATTTTGGGGGCGTCATAATTTCTATGTGCTTAAACGATGAATTCACAATTAAATTGAATTCAAAATTAATTAACGAAACAAAAATTATAATTACTAAATTGATGTAATCAAATTAGAGAAGAATGAGATTCTAATTTCATTTAATGTTTCATCTAAATTGCAATCCTCATGTCATGTTTGATTATTTATCATAGAAAGCTAGTCAAGAGCACAAAAGTAGAGCATAACCAATTTTCAATGAACTATGTCTAATTTACACAAAATCCACAATCGATAGAATTCATGTAAGCATCGCAATTACCAAAATCACTATATGTCTATGTGAAATTACAAAAAATAATGAATTAAAGTGCAGGCTCTTTCATGAATACACATGGTGGACCGGTATATGTCTATCCGATTCACGAATCACAAAGCTTAAACAAATCAGTCTCATGAACATATGCCATTATGATATAATCTATACTTATATTTCATTTTCCAAATCCGTACAAGCAATTAGTGTGAATGGTGATCAAGCATTCAAGCATTTTGCACAATCATAATGGGAAATCCAACAATAAATATTCAACAAGACATTTAGATAAACATATTTAAACTACGCATCAAAATCCATTAGAATCCCATAATGGAGTTTAGTTCATTTCTGAACCAAAAGCCATTATGGGATTGTAGCAAACCATTAAAATGGAAATGCAAACAAAAGTTATGAAGAGATGAGAGAATCAAATCTGCAAATTCATGCTGCAAGTTCTGTTTCCAGGCTTGTCCAATACAGCAACAATCTCTAGAAATGAAAACTAGATTTTATTTTATAATCTAGAATAAGAGAAGAGCAAAATATAGTAATCCTCTGCTCAAACCCTCCCTAGAATAGTCTAAAAACCTAAGGATCATAAAACTGATAATAGAAAACATGTATGGTACCAGCCATATCATTTCAGTTGAGAAAAATATGCTCAAATTCAAATTACAAAAAGTCAGCAAAAATTAACTGAAGAAGACTCGCGCGGCCGCGCGATATTGTACTTCATTACGAGCGCGAGTGCGCTATGGAGGTGTCTACCGAGTGTATGGCGCGGGCATGCCATAATCCTTTATTGTTGGAGCACGGCCGCGCGATGCCTGATCTGCCTCTGTCTTGTCTTAAGCGCGGGCACACCATGTAGAGCTTGGATAGCAGCGCGGCTGCGCTGCTGCACTATGTCTTCCACTGTCTCTATACTTGCTATTGCTGCTACTAACTTGCTTCTTCATTTCTTTTCTTCTACATTGCATTCCTTCACTTCCCCAGTTCCTCATCTGCTCATGTTCACCTTGCCATGCTTTTGCTAGCTTCATGCCATCCATACCAATCCATGCTAGTCCATGTTAATGCCTTTCCATGCCATTTCTTGCTTTCAATTGTTATTGGAGTTCAAACTACAACTACTGCAAAATAAACATAAAATGAAAATAAAACATAATAAAAACTACTTGAGATGAGCATAATTCTAGTGAGTTAGTACCCAATAAGTAGGTATAAAATCTACCTATCAAATACCCCCAAACTTGAATTATTGCTTGCCCTCAAGCAATGCACACGAAAATAAACAAACAAACTATACTATGATGCATGTGAGTCCCAAGTTTTCTAGCCAAATTGAAATTCCAATCAAGTATACCTCAGAGAATTATCCGAATTTAAGAATAAAATATCAACTTAAGCAAGAGATATTACACAATACAATCAAATAATCCAAACTCACTATAAAGATGTTGTGTGCGTGTGATGTGTTCATAAATAAGCTTGACCAAGGCAAAGATTACACATGTTAAACTGCTAAAGACAGAAAATTAAAGTTTAAATCAAGAATCATATATACTAATGAAACAAAAACTATTCCAACACTTTAATACAAACCGAGGTTAAACAATGGGTTTAATCTGCTTTATTTTTACTCACGAGGGCGTTTTCGCACTTTACCGCGGTGTTTATTGCTCTTTTTATTTATTTATTTTTTATACAGTGAGTGCGTTTTACGCTCCATCTCGCCCCTTCACATGATTCAATAATTCAACTCGGGAAGGTTCTAAGATGGATTTCTCTCTCTCTTTTTTATATACAATAAGCATACCCATGTGTTCCCAAAGTTTGATTATTGTTGTTTTCATAGTTCATGTTCACTTTTCTATACAATTCCATTTTTAAAACAACATTTTCTACTCAGCAGTTAAAACACATTATTCTTATACCAACAAGCATATATGAACACCTACATGTTAACTGAAAGCATCTAAAAAACAAGCATGAATTAAATCATGTCAAACATTATAGTTGAGCTCATGTTATCCACTAAATTCAAAAATCCATCAAAATTCTAATTCCTCACCGGCTAGATTAAAATTCTACACAACTAGATACTTGGGATATGCAGCTAAACACATAATTAAAACACATATTAATCACTAAAATACAAAAAATTTCTGCAATTATTAACTAACACATACTAAACATATAAACATGCAAAAATTAAACTAAAAATGTAAAAATGATGCAAATTAACTCTACATGCAACTACACTACTCTACTACGCACCCAATACCCCTAAACTTAAATTATTTAGTGTCCCAATTGAATGAAGGTAAAGGGTTTAAAGGAACTCCCATAATTATCAACTGTACCACCCTCTTCGGGTGGTGAATTCGACGGTGGAAATGGCGTTGCTATGCTGAATTGTGGTCACTCAAGCATTGCTCCTTGCTGCGCAAAAGCCTCAGCTAGGGACCTCGTTAAACCATTGGCAAATGCTGAAAAATTATCATACATTGTGTCGACCTTCCTCTCCAACCTTCAGAGACGATGATCATCATGGATAGCAGTGGCTTGGGTTGACGTGCCTGTTTCAGTTGCCTGAGTGGGCTGTGGTGAAGGCACCGATGATGCGGCTGGTGGAATAAATCCTTTGCCCCTCGGGTGTGACGTACCTCTTGCCCAATCCTCGAATTTGGCAATAGTCGCATGGGTGATATCTTGGCTAGGGTACAACATTTGTTCATTACCCCAAGTGACCCCTTGTTGTGCACATAGACTAGAAACAACGGACGCATGTGGGATACTTCATGTAGTGCTCCCCCTCATATAACGTAGTATATTTTAATGAATAAGGTGGCCCACATTGATGTACTTACCTATGACTATTCCCCACAAAATAATTGTACGTTCAATTGTGATCTCATGTTGATGTGATGATGGCATAAGCTTTGCACATATAAACAAGTTCCAAGCCTTAGCATAGCGATTGAGGGTTGAGGCTTGGAAGGTTCTAGGCTGATTCGTTCCTGGCCTGTAATTCCACTATTTCTATGGTATGCACAAGCCAGTGACGACTATGTCTAAGTTAGTCTTGAAGCGTGCAACCTCGACCTAATTAGCACGTCCAGTTGGTGGTGTGTCGAGTATCCGGAAAATTGCTCTGATCGATTTTGGCCGATAGTCCACTTGAACTCCTCTGACCCTAGATATCCCACTCATAGTGTCTTTGGCATTTGCATAAAACTCCCGAACAATTCCCATTGGTACAGGCATAGAAGTAGCAGTCACTCCCACCCATCCTCTTTCACGTATAATATCCCATAACTGGCCATCTTGCTTCTCAGGCTTAAAACCTCGTTTCTTCACAAAGGTTTTTGCTACTATCCTGTAGTACTCTATATGGGCATCAAGGCTGATAAACATTGTATGGTACAGTACATCCTCACTCTGACTACTGGAGGAAGACGATGATGACGGAGTAAAGGAGCGTGCTCTTTTTGGCCCAATTGCACTTGATGAAAAAGAACCATTAATCGAAGAGAAGAATTTGACTCAGAAAAATATACTCTCTGTATAATATCTCCCCCACACTTGTTGTACTGACAAATTTTGGCAAACCCTAGCTTTATCTTTATAACTTAATGGAGAATCAGATGAAGAGTTTGAATTTTGAGAATGAGAACTGAACGCGTATAATGCGTAGTGGTGAGAAGTTATGAATTTGAAAAGGAATGGTTTTGGAGAAGAGAAGAGACGTGCATAGATTTTGTAGATATAGGAAGATGCATGTTTTCAAAGTAACTGATATAAGAAATTAGAATGAGACAATTCTTTAAAAACTTCAAAAAAAAAAATTTGACTCTGGTATCAGACGCGGTCACACGCCTTTTAAACTGGCTAATGGCGTGGCCGTGCCGATGTCCTGGCGTGGGCGCGCGACTTTTGAACTACTGAATTGCGCGATCGCGCGACCCTGTATCCTGCCAAAAATTTAGCTGCACTTTGAAATTGAAATCAGTAGCTACTGACATTTTTTAAATCACCTGCAGATATAACATTAACAAAAATGAGATATAAAAACTCTCCAAGATCAAAATGTGACACCCCCAAATCCTGGTACTTCATTTTCTCAAGATTTGATGTTCACTTAATCAAAACATTCATTTTTAACTACCCAATTATAATAAGATTGAATAATAAAAACCTGCCCATACAGGATTAAACTTATATAAAAATCTCCCAGGTTATCTAACCTTTAACAACAATCATTCAAATGCGGAAATTTAAATAAACTTTATTACAATCTTTAAACCAAAGTCTGAAAGTAAACCATGAAAACTATTACAAGCCTTCAGTATTTATTCATCTTTCCTTTTCCCTTACTGGTGCTAGGTACGCCACTTATTTCAACTTTAGCTGTAAGAAATTTTACAGGCAAGAGTGAGCAAACAAGGCCCACTTGAAATTATAATAAATAAATCTTTAAACTTTTACATCAATTGCCAATATTAGGCTCAATAGAACTGAACAATATTTTCTATTAACTTTCTGAAAATTATAACATTCACTGAGGGTCTAATGACCACGAATCATGTCCACAGTTATAAGTAATCTTTGAACTTTAACTTTAACAGTCATAAGACTATAAGGACTCCACATACTTAGGGGGATCAACCCTTCGTACAATGTATTGTGCACAACCATTTCAATGCTAAGCGTAAACCTCTATTAAAAGAGTTGTTCATCTCAGTATTTAGAGTACAAGTCCGCACCTAAGGAAGTTTGGTTTGGATTAGCTTTCAAGGTAATTTGGAATTCAACGAACATCAACTAAGGAGTAGTTGAATAAGACAAATAACACTATACTATAGAATAATAGTGCTTGCATCAATCATAGTAAACTAAAGTCATACATTAGGAATAATCTAATAGCATACAATTTGAATAACTATAGCATACCTTGCTTGAACAACACTAAGCCAAGGTTAATTAGAATTGAATAATAAGCATGCATAACATATATAGTTGTGCATGCTAAACAACAGGTTAAATACAAGAATAACTTGCTCCAAATAACTTACATCATTATATTGTAATCAAATTGAAAACAGTAATTGAATTAACAAGATAATAGATTAGAAAACTTGCTCAAGATTAAACTATAAGATTTGGGATACTTGTATCGTCATGAGCAACTAGATACAATGACTTACTCAATAATAGGTAACCTAGCTCTACGAAAGTGTAGTGGTAGCAACTTACTCAATTGTAATTGAATTTTAAAATAATAATGTACCAAATGAAATTAAACTCACACAATGAAGTTTTGAGTTAGAGAACTTGCTCAATTATAAAATAGAGTTAGAAAACTTGCCTTTAGCACAAGCTAAATCTTACAACTTGAATCAATACCCTATACATATGCCATATTGACATAGTTAGTCATTACCAACATTGTATATTTATATAAATAAATATATACATCATATAGGTTAATTTACCCTTTCACATAATCAACTATGTTACAAATAGGTAACACTTGATAACATGTTCATTCATAGCTTAATACTACTGAAATTATCATTTAACATTCCTATTATTAACACATAATATTTATTTTCAAAGTTCGTGTAATAAACTAAAATTGTCAGACCATTCTGCTAACTCGCGCTGCGGCGCCACAGTTTACACTGTGGTTGGCGCTGCGGCGCTGAGTTGGCGCTGCGGCGCGGGTCACAAGCCATTGGTTGGCGCTGTGGCGTGGCGCCGGCGCTGCGGTACTTCGGCGCGAGATTTGTACTGTTGAGCCGTGTTGCGGCGCCAGAGTCCAGAACAAAAGCCAAATTGGCCTAAAAGCCCGAATCTAATATACTGATTAACATGTAATACACATATAGACTTCATATAAACATATTGTGAAGACTTCTAACATGTTTCTACTCATAAAATAACATAAACATCAAATTTACAACACCCAATTTCAATATTTTTTTGGCAAAAACTCCATTTTTGATGTTTTCAATGAAGATCAACAATGTGATTTTGTTTTTCAACCAAAACATTAATTTCAAAACACCATAGTTATGATTATACATACCCTGTCAATTCCAATAATCAATTTATATATTTTAACAACTAATTAAACCTTAATAATTTGTATTTTAAATTAGGCCATATTCATGTATATTTTCATGTAAACACTATAATATATTTTCTTCATAAAACACATACATACATAAATTAATTTCTCTATAATCATATATAAACTCATGAAATAACCGTATAATCAATAATCATACAAAACTATATACATAACAATAATTTATCTTTTATAAAAATTTCATAGAGAACTTTTTAGGAAGAGGAAAACTAAACTTTTAAAGAAAAAGGTTAAGCCCCTACCTTTGATTAAGAAGATGATGGCTACTTTTGATTATCAATTTCTTTTCTCCAATTCCTTTCTCAAACCTGTTAGAAATCGCCCACTCTCTAGAGTTTTTTTCAATTCTCTCTTGTTTTCTCTCTATTTCTTCAACTAAGCTTTTCTCCCAACTCAACTCTAACTTACGTAATAAAAATATAACGTATATAGTAATAATTATATAATATAAATCTAGATATAATGATATCAGTTATATAATTTTTGAAAATCAAAAGCCATAAGGCTTGTTTGGTTAACCTAATAAAAATAACTCATTAACCCTTACACCTTGTTTGGCAATCTAACTAAAACAAATGGATTAATCCTTATACCTTGTTTGATAAAATACTATTAGATTAAAGACTTAATATGCATTAAGACTTGTTTGGCCAAAACTAAATTAAAGTCCTTTAATTTATTTTAATAACTCCTTTATAGCAAGGTTATTAGTTACACTTTTATTTAATTAATTAATCAATTAAAACATTAATCTATTAAATTACTTTAGCACATAATTTAATATCACATAACTATAATTTCTTTTATAATTGTAATTTTATCTAACCAACTAACACTTTATTTTAAATCACAAATTCCAATTAGAATATTATAATTCATTTAATCATTATTATTTCTCTAACTTAATTATTAAATTAAATTAAATTAGTATATAACCTCATAACAATTAATTTTCTTAGCTCCTTAATTATTTATTCAACAAATAATTAACTAAACCACATCAACTCAAATTGCCATTAAATACTTATATAATTCAATAAATATTTAATATTACAAATAAATATTTAATTTTTAATATTTAATTATTTATTCAACAAATAATTAACTAAACCATATCAACTCAAATTGAACAATTATTTATTCAACAATAAACATATCCATTAAATACTTATATAAATCAATAAATATTTAATATTACACTTTAAAATTCTGGAATGTTACATCATTCCCTCCTTACAAGGATTCTGTCCTCAGAATCACAGCTCAAACAAATCATTCGTTACACAAAACATGACTAAGTAACGTACATGAATGAATATATCCCAACATAATGCTTTATATGCTACTCCTTATCAAAATGACATTCACAAGCAGCTCTAACAAAACTTATATAACAAAATATGTGCTATCAAGAATTAAACATGCAGATACGAAATAGACATGATTCAGAAGAATTAAACATGATGTAAGGATAGAAATAATGGGGTGCCTCCCATCGAACGCTAAGTTATAGTCAATTAGCTTGACTATCTCTAATTCAATCATGTAGAGGAAAGAATTGAGGTGACCTTATGCCTGTCAACCTCACCACCATAATAATGCTTAAGCCTCTGTCCATTGAACTTGAAAGGCTTGTTCGAGAACTTATCAAATATCTCGACTGCACTGTGTGGAAAAACCGTCTTCACAGTAAATGGCCCAGACCATCTTAACTTGAGTTTCCCTGGGAAGAGTTTAAGTCTTGAATTAAACAATATAACTATTTGCCCCGGTTCAAACACTCTTTCCATAATCTTTCGGTCATGCCATCTCTTCACCTTTTCCTTGTATAGCTTGGAGTTCTCGTAGGCTTGCAATCTGAATTCGTCCAACTCATTGAGTTGGAGTAGGCATTTTTCTCATGTAGCCTTTAGGTAAAAATTGAGCTTCCTAATTGCCCAATACTCTTTGTGCTCAAGCTCCATGGGAAGGGGTGACAAGCTTTTCCATATACTAGCTGAAATGATGACATTCCCAATGGTGTCTTATAGGCAGTCCTGTAGGCCCATACAAAATCATCTAACTTCAATGACCAGTCCTTCCTTGTGGGGTTCACTATCTTTTCCAAAATTCTCTTAACCTCACGATTCGAAACCTCTGCTTGGCCAATAGTCAGGGGATGATAAGCTATAACAATGCGATGATTCACCCCATACTTAGCTAACAGAGCTGTGAACTGTCGATTATAGAAATGGTTGCCCTCGTCACTAATGATGGCTCTTGGCGTCCCAAACCTTGTGAAAATACTTCTTTATAAAAATCTTAGGACCACCTTAGCATCATTTATTGGAAGAGTCGCCACTTCCACCCACTTAGAAACATAGTCAACTACTAATAAAATATATAGATTCCTACATGAAGAAATGAAAGGCCCCATGAAGTCAATCCCCCACACATCAAAAATTTCAACCTCAATAATTGTGTTCAAGGGCATCTCATTTTTCTTTGATATATTACCGACTCTTTGACATCTGTCACATCTCTGGAAAAAACTGTAAGCATCTTTAAAAATCGTCGGCCAATAGAATCCTACTTACAACACTAGCCGCTGTCCTTTCTCCACTGTAGTGACCTCTATACAATGACGCGTGATAATCTTGCAAAATACCCTCTATCTCGCTGTAGGGGATACATATCCTTATCATCTTATCGACATATTGCTTAAACAAGTACGGTTCATCCCATATAAAAAACCACTTCACATCATGCAAAAATTTCTTCTTTTGATACCCAACCAAGTTACAAGGAATTATCTTAATCACTAAGTAATTAGCAAAATCTGCGAACCATGTCACTCCACCTTTCACCACAAACAACTGTTCATCTGGGAAGGATTCATTAATCACAATCTTGTCATCAACATCCCTTCCCGAATTTTCCAGTCAAGATAAGTGGTCCGCCACTTGATTCTCAATACCATTTCTGTCCTTGATCTCCAAATCAAATTCTTGCAATTGAAGTATCCACCCGATTAGAAGAGGCTTTACATCTTTCTTTGCCACCAAATACTGAATTACCGCATGATCTGTGTACACTATCACCTTAGTCCCAATCAAATAGGCTCGAAATTTGTCAAAAGCATACACAACTGCCAAAAGTTCCTTCTCTATGGTGGTATAGTTCAACTGAGCATCAGTAAGGGTCTTCCTCACATAGTATATCACACAAAAGATCTTTTCCATTCTTTGGCCCAAAATAGCCCCCATAACATCATCACTGGCGTCACACATCAATTCGAATGGTAGGTCCCAATCTGGTGCTGTAGTTAACTTCCTCTTTAAATGCTCAAATGCAGACATGAAATCTTCATCGAACTTGAACTGTGCATCCTTCTCCAGTAAGATGAAAAGTGGCTTTGTGATCTTGGAGAAATCTTTAATGAGCCTCCTATAGAAGCCTGTATTCCCTAAAAAACTGCGCACACCTTTAACAGAAGTAGGTGGAGGCAAATTCTCAATGGTCTCTAGCTTCGCCCTGTCCACCTCTAACCCTTTCTTCGACACCTTGTGTCCTAATATTATTCCTTCTTGTACCATAAAATGGCACTTTTCCCAATTCAAAACCAAATTCGTTTCAACACATCTTCTTAATACCATCACCAAATTTTCTAGTCATAAGTCAAAAGAATCACCGAATACTGAGAAGTCATCCATAAACACCTCCACATTGTGCTCCACCATATCCAAAAAGATTGCCATCATACACCTCTAAAATGTGGCTGGGGCATTGCACAAACCAAAAAAGACATCCTTCTGAAGGCGAATGTACCATATGGACATGTGAAAGTTGTCTTTTCCTGATCTTTTGGAGCTATCACAATCTGATTGTAGCCTGAATACCCATCCAGAAGGCAATAAAATTCGTGACCTGCTAGTCTGTCCAACATATGATCAATAAACGGAAGTGGGAAGTGATCTTTCCTTGTAGCTTTATTAAGTCTACGGTAGTCCATGCAGACTCTCCACCCCGTTACTGTCCTCGTCAGTATCAGTTCATTATTCTCATTGGAGACTACAGTCATTCCACCTTTTTTCGGTACACACTGCACCGGGCTCACCCACGAGCTGTCTGAAATTCGATATATTATTCCTGCATCAAACCATTTCAGAACTTCCTTCTTGACCACTTCTTTCATAATTGGATTAAGTCTCCGCTATTGCTCCACTGAAGGTTTACTGTCATCTTTCAGTAGGATCTTGTGCATACAGAAAGATGGGCTGATCCCTTTGATATCTGCTATAGTCCATCCAATCGCTGACTTGAACTCTCTGAGAACTCTTAGCAGTTTTTCTTCCTGAAAAGATGTTAGTGCAGAAGAAATAATCACATGTAATTTTGAATTATCATTTAAAAATGCATACCTCAAATGGTCTGTAAGTGGTTTCAATTCAAGTTCTGGAGGCATCTCAAGAGATGGCTTAAGTCTCATTGATGCCTCCCCAACATTCTTTACTGGCTCAACAGGAGTCTTGAATTTTCTGAAGTGTGGTGCTGTGTCAAGAATTTGAACTAACTTTGTAATCTCCTCATCTTCAATCTTAGAATTACCCAGAATAGCACTTTGTAAGGGTTCATTATCCACTAAATGCCCTACTTCATCAATCAACACCTTATCCACCATATCAATCTTGAAACATTCCTCTTCGTCTATAGGGAATTTCATAGCCTTGAATACATTGAAGGTGACTTCTTGATCATGAACCCGCATTATCATTTCACCTTTCTAAACATCTATCAAGGTCCTTCCTGTGGCTAGGAATGGTATTCCAAGAATGATCGGTATAATTCTATCTTCTTCATAATCTAAGATGATGAAATCAGTCGGGAAGATGAATTTATCCACTTTAACCAACACATCTTCTACAATACTCCGTGGATAAGTAATGGACCTGACAGCTAGCTATAGAGAAATATTTGTCGGCCTTAGAGCTGGCAACCCCAACTGGTTGAACACTGACAATGGCATTAAATTAATGCTTGCCCCTAGATCGCACAAACACTTATTGAAACTCATCTTTTCAATTGAATAAGGTATTGTGAAACTGCCCGGATCCTTTAGCTTTGGAGGTAACTTGCGTTGGAGCACTGCACTGCACTCTTCACTTAAAGCTACTGTCTCAATATCTTCAAATCTCTTCTTCCTTGATAATATCCCTTTCATAAACTTTGCAGAACTTGGCATCTTCTCCAATGCCTCAGCGAAAGGTATATTTATCTGTAGCTTCTTGAACACCTCCAAAAACTTACTGAACTGCTTATCTTCCCTATGTTTCTGTAGTCTCTGTGGATATGGAACAGGCGAATGAAAAACTAGTATTCTACTTTCTGATTTCTCAGGTAACTCTTTACTCTTCTTCTTCATTTCCCCTTTCTCAGAACCTTCTTTAAACAAAGCATCTTCAAAACCATTCTCTTCGATGCACGACCGCGCGTCTTCCCCTTGTAAAAGTGGCATGTGCACGCCATGCTGTGAACTTACCTGTTTCCCTGAACTGAGAGTTATGGTCTGACATTGTTCTTTACCCTCCCTTCTTGGATTTGCTTTTGTTGTACTTGGCAATGTCCCTTGTGGCCTGTTATTCAGTGTATTGGCCATTTGGCCCATTTGAGTCTCCAAATTCTTTATAGCCACTACCTGGCTCTTGATCATTACCTCGGTATTCGCTAAGCATCATCTCCTCCATCTCTGACTTCTTTTTTAGTTGAGGTGCAGATGGTTGACGATATTGTGGTTCCTGTTAAAATCCTGGAGGGTAGGGTGGTTTTGGTGCAAACTATTGGTGATATGGTTGTGACTGAAACTGATGTTGTGGTTGAAACTGTTGACTTTGTTAATTTTGATTGTTTGACCAACTCAAATTTGGTTGGTTGTGGTTGTTAGGGTTATAGGAATTCTGGAACTGATTCTCATTCTTCTGATAGTTGCTCATATACTGTACTGATTCTGAACTGATTGGACATTGATCAGTTGGATGCGACCCTGCACAAATCTCACATACAAAAGCAATTGTCTTCACTTTACTTTCTACCAATGAATCAATCTTCTTTTCCATAGATGCCATCTGAGCTGTCAACTGTGTGATATCATCCACCTCTAACACTCCTACAACTTTAGGCTGTTGCATCCTAGCTATAGGATTTTGGAAGTCATTTATTACCATAGTCTCTATAAGATTATAATCCTCTTCATAACTCTTAACCCATAAGGCTCCTCCTGCTGTAGCATCTACAATCCATTGTAAAATGTATTTATCACCATCAAATCCGGCATTCCATGATTGGGACATTTCCTTAGCATCTCTTTATACTGTTCCCAAGCTTCATATAATGACTCACCCTGCTGTTGTTTAAACTGGGAAATCGTTGTCCTCATTTTAGTAGTCTTAGCCATTAGAAAAAATTTGGCTAAATTTTTTTGTCCTAAGTCCTCCCATGTTGTGATAGACCCCGCTGGCAAAGAATGAAGCCAACTTCTAGCCTTGTCCCACAAAGAACATGGAAATAATCTGAGCCTGATTGCATCTTCTGACACCCCATTATATTTGAAGGTATCATATATCTCTATGAAGCTCAATAGTTGTTCATTCGGATCATCTGAAGCAGCACCCCAAATTGGACCATATTTTGAACCATTTGAATAGTTCCTGATTTGATCTCGAAGGTGTTAGCTGCTATAGCTGGCCTCACAATGCTTGACTGTAACAATTTATTTTTGGCATTGAATAATCTCTTAAGGCCCGATGTTCCTCTCTTTGCTCTTCTGCTGCCTCGCTGGATGATGAAGTTTCAAAATCTACTTGTATATTTCTACGTGCTCTCGATCTCCAAGCACTACCGTTGATATTTTCATGTGCAGGAATCAACTTAGGATGTGATGACCGAGTACGCATATACTATGCACAAGTACCTGAAATTCAAACAAAAATAAAATAGAAATAAGAATAAGAATAGAATTATCTAAGTCACACAAATCTAAACTTAATTGATGACGACAATATTAATAATAAACGCCTTTCCCCGGCAACGACGCCAAAAACTTGTTGCGTCCTTTCTAGTCTAACAAAAAGGACTCTAACTCATGCAAGTATACATGGGTCAACAAGTAGTACAAAGTAAGAAAAGTATCGATCCACGGAGAAAGGTGTTAATCCTAATTTATCGTGCAATAACTTAATCACTATTTCTATGTGCTTAAACGATTAACTCAAAATTAAATTGAATTTTAATTCATTAACGAAACAAAAATTATAATTACTAAAGTGATGTAATCAAATTGGAGAAGAATAGGATTCTAATTTCATTTAATGTTTCATCTAAATTGTAATCCTCATGTCATGTTTGATTATTTATCATAGAAAGCTAGTCAAGAGCACAAAAGTAGAGCATAACCATTTTTCCATGAACTATGTCTAATTTACACAAAATCCACAATCGATAGAATTTATGTAATCATCGTTATTACCAAAATCACTATATGTCTGTTAAATTACAACAATAATGAATTAAAGTGCAGGCTCTTTTCATGACTACACATGGTGGATCGGTATATGTCTATTCGGTTCACGAATCACAAAGCTTAAACAAATCAGCCTCATGAACATATGCCATTATGATATAATCTATACTTATATTTCATTTTCCAAATCCATACAAGAAATTAGTGTGAATGGTGATCAAGAATTCAAGCATTTTACATAATCATAATGGGCAATCCAATAATAAATATTCAACAAGACATTCAGATAAACATATTTAAACTACGCATAAAAATCCATTAGAATACCATAATGGAGTTTAGTTCATTTCTGAACCAAAAGCCATTATGGGATTGTAGCAAACCATTAAAATAGAAATGCAAACAAAAGTTATGAAGAAATCAGAGAATCAAATCTTCATATTTGTGTTGCAAGTTCTATTTCCAAGCTTGTCCAATACACCAAAAATCTCTAGAAAGGAAAACTAGATTTTATTTTATAATCTAGAATAAGAGAAGAGAAAAATATAGTAATCCTCTGCTCAAACCCTCCCTAGAATAGTCTAAAAACCTATGAATCGTAAAACTGATAATAGAAAACACGTATGGTACCAACCATATCATTTTAGTTGAGCAAAATACGCTCAAATTCAAATTACAAAAAGTCATCAAAAATTAACTGAAGAAGACTCGCGCGGCCGCGCGATATTGTACTGCATTATGAGCGCGAGTGTGCTATGGAGGTGTTTGCCGAGTGTATGGCGCGGGCATGCCATAATCCTTTGTTGTTGAAGCACGGCCGCGCGATGCCTGATCTGCCTCTGTTTTGCTTTAAGCTCAAGCGCACCATGTAGAGCTTGGATAGTAGCGCGGCCGCGCTGCTGCACTATATCTTCCACTGTCTCTATACTTGCTATTGTTGCTACTAACTTGCTTCTTCATTTCATTTCTTCTGCATTGCATTCCTCCACTTCTCCAGTTCCTCATCTTCTCATGTTCACCTTGCCATGCTTTTGCTAGCTTTATGCCATCCATGCCAATCCATGCTAGCCCATGTTAATGCCTTTCCATGCCATTTCTTTCATTCTATTGTTATAAGAGTTCCAACTACAACTACTGCAAAATAAACATAAAATGCAAATAAAACATAACAAAAACTACTTGAGATGAGCATAATTTTAGTGACTTAGTACCCAATAAGTAGGTATTGTTGCCTCCTTTTTAGTCTTAAAAAAAGGACTCTAACTCATGCAAGCATACATGGGTCAACAAGTAGTATAGAGTAAGAACATTATCGATCCACAGAGAAAGGTTTTTAAAATTAAACTATCATACTCCAATTGTATCACTATTTTTTTTACATGCTTAAACGAACAATTCACAATTATGCTTAACCTATATTCAATTGATGAATAAAACACAAGAATAATTTAAAGAAATCAAATTTGGAAAGAATGGGAATCTAACTTCGTTTCATATTTCATCTAAACATTGCCATCATGCACAATCATACATTTATCATAGAAAGTTAGCAAAGAGCACAATTGTAGACATAATCATTTTTCAATGAATTATGACCTATTTACATAACATCCACATTGCGATTGAAATCATATAATCGACAATAATGCCAAAGTCACTATATTTCTATGTGAAATTACAGCAGTATTGAAATTGAAGCACAAGCTCTTGTATTACTACACACGGTGAAACAGTATATTTATATCTGGTTCACGAAATATGAAGCTAACATTTTATCCTTATAAACACATTCTATTACGATTACATCCATGCTCACATATCATTTTTCAATTCCATATAAGCATATGAGATGAATGGTGATCAAACATTCATGCAATCCAATCAAGCATAACAGAATTCCAATTGATAAACGAGCAATCAAGCAATCAGGAAATTAATTATAGATTACATATCAAAATCCGTTAGAATCCCATAATGGAGTTTAGTTCATTTCTAAACCTAAAACCATTGTGGGATTATAGTAACACAAGTAAAATAAATATCACAAGAGAGAGAGAAAAAATAGAATTGATCAAACCCAATTGTAAAATTTGTTTCAGAATGCTATCCAAATCTCCATTAATTTCCAGCAAAATAAAATGAATACTTATATAATAACTGAATTCAAGAGAAGATGTAGAAAATCTTGAGTTTATGCTCAAATCCTCTTTAGGATTAGTTATATGCTTAGAACCCTAGTTACCTAATGAAAAACTGATAAAAACGTACTCCATCCTCGTCTGGTACCAACTAGGATAGTTTTAAATAAGACCACATTCAAATTTCAAATTCAAAAAATAAGTCAAATAACAGCTAAAGATAACGCGCGCGGCTGCGCGTGATCACCATACAAAATGAGCGCGAGCGCGCGACTCTAGCACGGGCACGCGAAAGTTAGCTTGTTCAGCCACGCGGGCGCGCGATGTGTGCTTTCAGCCTCAGCCTGCCTCTCGCGCGGGTGCACAAGAATTCCTTTGTTAAGCAGCGTGGCCGCGCTGCTTCTGTCTGCTGCATACTGCTATCTGCGACTATGGCTTTTTGTTTGTTCTTCACCAATACTCAGTTCCTTATCAACACACCTTCCATTTTCCACGCCTTTGTTAGATCCATACCACAACGCCAACGCCAAATCAGGCCATTTCTTGCATTTCTATACCTGAGGAGATCTACTCAAGTAATGAAAAATAAACACAAAATGCAATTAAAAACATACTAAAATTCACTTCAAATAAGTATAATTCTCGTGAATTGATATTCAATAAGTAGGTATAAAACCTACTTATCAAATACCCCTAAACTTGAACTATACAACATTAAACACGGAAAATGCAACTACATGCTATGCAACTAAATTACGGTGCCAATGAGTCCCACATTTTTCCAGCCAACATAGAATTCCAATCTAATATGCCTCAGCGAATTATCCAGATTCAAGAATAAAACTTCAAACTGAGCTATAAACATAATATCATACACTCAAATAAGCCATACATGCTATAAAGATTCTGTGTGTGTGTTTTGTTCACTAAAACTTGATTAAAGCACATAATACATATGCTAAACTGTTCAAAACAGAAAATTACAGTCTAAATCAAGATTCATGTATACTAATGCAACAAAGACTACTCTAACATATCAATACAAACTAAGGTTCAACAATGGGTTTAAACTGCTTTATTTTTACTCACGAGGGCGATTTTCGCTCTTTCCCGTGGTGTTTATATATTTATATTAATAAGCATACCCATGTGTTCCCAAAGCTTGATTATCAATGTTTTCATAGTTTAAGTCCATTTTCCACACAATTCTATTTTTAAAACCATATTTTCTATCCAACAATAAAACACATAACCCTTATGCCTACAAGTATTTGTGAACACATCAGTGCAAACTGAAAGCATCTAAACAACACTATGGATTACATCATGTAAAACGTTATATCTAAGCTTATGTTATCCATTAAACTCAACAATCCTTCAATACTTAAATTCAGTATTGGCTAGACATAAATTCCACATAGCTAGAAATGCGAGACATGCAACTAAACATATAATGCAACTAACATACTAACACATAATATAATGACTAAAAAAAATAAAACAGAGAAAAATGAAATGCAAACATGCAAAATTAAAAATTTAAACTAACATGCAAAGACTACATGCAACTACCTACTACCCAATACCCCCAAACTTCAAATATTCAGTGTCCCAATGAATGAAGGTATAAGGTTAGGAGAACTCCCCTACTGATCAGCTGCACCACCCTCTTCGGGTGGTGAATCCGGTGGTGGAAATGGCACGGCTGTCCCAAATTATGGCCACTCGAGTGTAGTACCCTACTGTGCAAATGCCTCCACTAACGAACATATCAACCCCGTAGCAAACGCTGCAAAGTTATCATACATAGCATCGACCTTCCGCTTCAACCTTTAGAGATGACGGTCATCACAGACAGCAGTGGCTTGAGTGACTTATGTTGATGTTCCTGCTTCGGTTTCATGTGTAGCCTGTGTTGGAGGCACCGAGGATGCTGGTTGAAGGATGAAACCTTTTCCCTTTGGGTGTGGCTCACCTCCTGCCCAATCCTTGAATTTGGCAATTATCACATGAGTGATATCTTGACTAGGCATTTGCATTTATCCATCATCCCAATGGACTCCTTGCTGTGCACACAAACTCGCAATAATAGACGCATATGGGATATGTCCCGTAGTACTCCCCCTCATGTAACGTAACATATTTTGATTAATGAGATAGCCCACATCGATTTATTTGTCTGTGACTATTCCCCACAAAATGATAGCCCTCTCAGTTGTGATTTCATGCTAATGCGTTGAAGGTACAAGCTTCGAACATATGAACAAATTCCAGGCCTTGGCATAGCGATTTAGGACTGAGGCTGGGAAAGTACGAGGATGATTCCTTCCTGCCCTACAAGTCCACTGTATTCCAGGAATGCATAAGTCAGTGATGACTTCGTCCAAATCCGTCTCAAAACGGGCAGACTCAACCCAATTATCATACCCAGTCGGTGGAGTGTCGAGTATTCTGAATGCAACCCTGATTAATTGAGGACGATAATCAACTTGAACTCCTCGAACCATTGATAAACCACTCATAGTTTCTTCGGCATTATCATAAAATTCTAGAACAATACCTATTGGTGCAGGCATAGGGGTTGCAGTAAATCATCCCCATCCTCTTTCTTGAATCATATTCCACAGTTGCCCATCCTGCTTCCCAGGCTTGAAGCCTCGTTCCTTCACAAACGTCTTTGTCACTATTTGATAGTACTCTATTTATGCCTCTAGACTGAGAAATTTTATATGATCCACAATATCCTCGTCTTTACTACTGGAAGAAGAAGATGATAATGGAACGACATATCGTGCAAGCTTAGGACCCATTTGAAATTGTTGAAGAAGAAGAAAACTTGTTTGATACAATTGTGAGTGATATAATCGCAGTGAACCCCCAAACTTATATTGCACAAGCCCACTAAAACCCTAGTTTTATCAGTGTGGATGTTGAACATGGGTAGGAGAACTGATGCGATAATCAAGCAATGGAGATGAGACGTTACACCTTCAATTTGGAACGATTTGGAAAGGAAGAGTCATGTGTGCTTTGGAGAAGAATAAGATACACTCTCTGTTATTTCAAATAATGGCAGATATGGGGCAAGACACATTTTTAAATCTAATTTTTTTTTTCCAAGTCCGGTGTCGAGTGCGGCCGCGCGATTTCTAAATAAGGAAATGGCGCGGGCGCAGGACTTTAGCGCAGGCACGTGGTTCCTCAATGCTTTCTTGGCACGGCCGCGCGACCTTGTATTCTGCATTGACATCTTGCATACTAAATACATCAAAGCAGTAATGAATCCATCCCAATATACCTGTGCAATCAGCAACTATCCTTATTAGATATCATGCTTCCAAAATAAAAACATGAATTGATGATTATGCATACATGACTATCCTAACACAATACTTTCTCTGCTACTCCTACATCTCATCATACACTCAGTCAGGTCTCATAATACTAATTTAACACACAATATACTATGAATACTAACAGGAACACGAAACTAAATATACTTTAAACAAAATTAAACAAGATTTAAGGATAGAACTAATTGGTTGCCTCCCATCAAGCACTAAGTTATAGTCAATTAACTTGACTATCTCTGACTTCTCACGTTAAAGAAAGAATTGAGGTTACTTTTTGTCTGTCATCCTCGCCACCAAAATAATGCTTTAGCCTCTGTCTATTCACTTTAAACGGCTTGCCCGGGAACTTATCGAACACTTCTACTGCACCATGTGGGAAAACTGTTTTCATTGTGAATGGTCATAACCACCTTAATTTGAGCTTCCCAGGAAAAAGTTTAAGCCTGGAATTGAACAACAAAACTCTTTGCCCCGTTTCAAATACTCTCTCTATGATCTTGCGATCATGTCATTTCTACACCTTTTCCTTGTATAGCTTCAAGTTTTCATATGTATTTAGTCTGAATTCATCCAACTCATTAAGTTGGATTAGGTGTTTCTCTCCTGCAGCCTTCAAATCAAAATTGAGCTTCCGAATTGCCCAATATGCCTTATACTCAAGCTCCATAGGAAGGTGACTTGTTTTACCATAAACCAGCTGAAAAGGTGTCATTCCCAACGACATTTTATACGCAGTCCTATATGCCCAAACAACGTCATCAAGTTTCAAGGACCAATCCTTTCTTGAGGGGTTTACGACTTTCTCCAAAATTCTTTTGACCTCACGATTGGAAACTTCGACTTGGTCGTTGGTTTGAGGATGATAAGTTGTAGCAATGTGATGATTAACCCTATAGTTAGCCAATAGAGATGTGAACTGCCTATTACAAAAATGACTACCCTCATCACTAATGATAGCTCGTAGAGTCCCAAACCTTGTGAAAATACTCCTCTATAAAAACCTTAGGACCACTTTGGCAGGGCTGCCACTTCCACCCACTTTGACACATAATCAACTACTAACAAAATGTATAGATTTCCACATAAAGAAACGAAAGGCCCCATGAAGTCTATCCCCCAAACATCAAAAATTTCCACCTCGAGGATAATGTTCAATGGCATTTCATTCCTTTTCGAAATGTTCCCGACTCTTTGACATCTGTCACATTTTTGTACAAAACTGTAAGCATCCTTGAAAATTATCGATCAATAAAATCCTTCTTGTAACACTCTAGCCACTGTTCGCTCTCCACCATAGTGACCACCATATAAAGAAGCATGACAATTCGACAAAATCTCCCCAGTCTCACTATACGGGATACATCTCCTTATCATCTGATCAGCACATTGCTTGAACAAATATGGTTCATTCCATATAAACCACTTCACATCATGCAATAATTTCTATTTTTGATAGCCAACCAAGTCAGAAGGTAAAGTCTTACTCACCAAGTAGTTCGAATAATCTGTAAACCATGGCACCTCCCCTTTCACCACAAATAACTGCTCATCTGGAAATGATTCATTAATCATAACCTTGTTATCTGCCTCCCTTCCCAGATTCTCCAGTCGAGATAAATGGTCCGCTACTTGGTTATCAGTTCCATTTATGTCTTTGATCGCTAAATCAAATTCTTGCAATAGTAGTATCCATCTGATCAACCGAGGCTTTGCATCCTTCTTTGCAACTAAATGTTGAATTTTCGCG
This sequence comes from Panax japonicus, assembly GCA_020205505.1. Taxonomy (NCBI): domain Eukaryota; kingdom Viridiplantae; phylum Streptophyta; class Magnoliopsida; order Apiales; family Araliaceae; genus Panax; species Panax japonicus. The sequence goes on from CM035096.1 coordinate 61,355,555, forward strand.
TGATTCGTGTACACTATCAACCTTGTACGAATCAGATGCGATCTAAACTTATCAAAAGCATATATAACTGCCAATAATTCCTTCTCTGTGGTGGTGTAGTTCAACTTTGCATCCGTAAGGGTCTTGCTCGCATAGTATATCACATGAAAAATCTTTTCCTTCCACTGAGCCAAAATAGTCCCCACAATATAATCACTGACATCACACATCAATTCGAATGGTAGGTCCCAATCCGGTGCTATAATTATTGTGAGGGCCCCAGATCCGGGTCCCAAATCACCGTGGATCTGGTTCAATCATTCTATAACTATTGCGGAAGATATAAACATAATTTGTTTATACATTATACTTACACACTTTTCCCAAGGTCGAGTAACTTTAACTTATACACAATAGATAACCTATTTAACTTACAGTGACATTAATATACAATACTTATACGAATTTAATCACACACAATAACTTTAAGCTGAAATCGCCTTTAACCTTTTCTTGTATCCGAATCATTCGTCTTAATCTGCAATGTTTATCATGATATAGCAAGGGTGAGCATAAGATTGCCCAACAAGTTTAAGTTCAATAATTTAACGATATATCATGATTGAAAGAATCTGAATAATAAGCTGGCTATAATTCAACAATATAGTTGTGAATTAGTACAAACAAATTTTTGACTGAACAAGTATTAAACATGAACAAATATATCTGGACCGAATTGTAATGAAGGTGATCAGCCTTTCATACCTGACTTATACATGCAATATGTATAAAGTACAATTCTACAATGGCAATCATCAATGTTTATCCATAAACATATATGAAAGAAACAACTCTAAGTAGAGTTAAGTAAAATTTACCTGTTCGTTTGATTACTGCTACACAATTTATAACGCTTTATCCGAAGACCTAATATTAGTAATATATATCTCCAATATTAGAATAATATCATCACAATATAATACTATTATATATATATACATATACATAAAATAACCTAAACACATAACACATAACCTTATCAGTCTATTAAACACATAAAACTCGGTATCAAGTCAAACTATTGTAGTCTGAGTTGAACCTGACACAAATTTGACATCCCGATGGTCTAGTCGGACTTTTAACGAGTCTAAGTTGAATTAAACTCTGTCTTAACACTTAACAATTATCTTAGATACTCATATTATTAATCAAAGTAATTTTCCAACTCTCATAATAATTTTTAAATAATTATTACTATTTATCATGAATTTTCAATCATTAATATCATATTTATATAATATAAATACCACAATAATTTCTTTATCATTAATATTTATTTATTTTCAAATATTAATGAAATACATGTCATAATATTATAATATATTTATAATATTTCAAAGTATTTTTTATACTTTATTATTTCCTTTTAAAGGATTAAATTCATTATCCGATAATTGCTATAAATATTTAAATATTAATATTTTCATGACAAAATATCAAAAGTTATATGTTATAACTTAAAATATTTTTATAACACATAAATTATTTTTATATGATTTTTAAATCATTAAACCTATTTTCAATAATTTATTTAATATATTTATTAAATAAACTAATTATAATTAATATTAATTAATTAATGAAATTTCTCACAAAATATTAAAAGTCACTAAAAATAACTTTAAATATTTTCTTTTACCATAAAATAATTTTTCATGATTTCTTATGTATTAAAAAGTTATTTTTAAATAATTTATTTAATATTATAATTAAATATATTAAAAACCATTTATATTCCAAAAATATTAAATATTTATGAAATATAACAAAAATAATTAAAAACTAATTATCAGACTTTAATATAATTTTTAGGAATTTATTTTGTATTTTTAATAATTAAAAACCATTTTTCTCTAATTATTTATTAAAATAATTAATTTCCAGAAAATAATATTACAAAAATGGCCATATAGCGATAGAACCGTCGCTATAGGTGTTCTTGAGCTGCCCAGAACTTCATGTCAGTGAGCAAGTGGGCATGTTTGACCGGTTCTAATTTATTGGTTATAACGTTTCTAGACTTCCTAAAGTGTTAGGATTGTAGTACTACTGTAATATTACACGTTTCAACAACTAGATAGGTCACACAACATCACACTTAGAATATCTGAGCCTCTAAAAAAATCTGACAACGCTGTTCTTCATTTCTGAGTTTTCCAGAAAATGAAGAATAGACGTAGGTGCTACTTTGGTCCTTTTAATCTCCACGTCCCCTGCTTGGTTAGGGTGATATTAAGGTTCAAATATATAGTGGAGATGTCAGTGAACAATAATATATCAACAGATCGGTTTAACAACAACACATTGAAGAAATCAAGGCCGGTCAAAGTAGTAGTCAGAAAACGGTTCTTGGAGATTCTTGGTTACCCAGAATCTCCTTCCGGGGAGTTGGTCAACGCTGGTTTGACTGCTCACAGATTTGATTATATGCTATATTTGGGTGATCTAATAGCATCATGGTGTAGTTAATATACCCCTCTACAACAACAGACTAACAACATGACCAACAGATCAAACGACTGCAAGATCAGAGGCTTGCAAAAGCTTGTCAGGATTTCTGGAAAAATTTTGGGTTATCCAGAAACATTTTCTGTGATCGGTCAACGAGGTTTGACCTAGCATAACTGAAGATCTAGACTTGATCTGACCGTGCTTCCAGTTCCAGATCAAATCATACATGGCATATAATAGATCCAAAATAGAAGACACAGAAAACATCTAACACATAAAGATTTAAGGCCTCTGCCATTCGACTGTCAGGCCATAATTTTCCAATTTTCCAGATTTATTTAAAACTTGATTTCGTGCATTTAGATGTTATAGATCCATGATATATCAACCCAGATCACTAAAATACACCTTAATACATAACTTGAAACAATCAATAACAACATATAATATCAGATCATATGAATTTTTAAAATTAGGGTTCTATACCATTTTGAGCCTTGATCCTTGAATCTGAACCTTGAATTTGTTATGGGAAAGCTAAGAATTGATCCTAGCTTTGGTTCTCACTCTCTTTCTCTCCTAGTCCCGAAAATGAAGAGAGTGAATGGTCTTGGAGAAATGAGAATTAAAGTAGCCACTTTCTATCTCTTAATTTATTTATTTGATACAAATGTAATGCACATGGCTGATAAAAGGACTAGGTTGCTGAGATTTTAAGTCAATGAGTTGTTGGAGTTGATCACCAACTCTCATTTGGCAAGATTTGCACTCAACTTACTAAATAATGCACAAAGGGTAAATAGTCTTTTATCATTTAATTTTAATGGCATTTTTGTCAATTGCCCTAACCATTAGGGTTTAGGGTTTGAACCCTTAGGTTTTAAAAATAAATTATAGAATTTTTTAGGTATTCAAAATCAAAAATTAATATTTCTAAATTATAATTAGAAGTTTCTAATTATATTAAAATTTCCTAATCATAGTTCAATCTTGATAATTTAGGTATAATATATCCTAATTAAAATTCCTTGTAGAAACTCGAAATTTTCTATACTACTGTCACTAACATTGCAGGAGGACAAATTCGTCTTTTAAGAGGGAACCGTAAAAGACAATCTATATCCATTCTGGATACTACTGTAAGTTCAGCATCAACCCTAGAACACACACTGGGGGTAACAATTCCAACCTCGGAGATAACTCTGAGGCGTGCAGATCCAATACCGAAGCACACACCAGAGAAGACCGATTAATCTCAAAGATAACCCCGAGTTATCCAGTCTCAGTCCCAACCATGGGAATAGCCACCAACCTTGGTGATTACCCCAAGGAATGCAGTTTCGGCGATAACCCCGGAAATGCTTGTTTCAAATACAACAAACTTCAATCTCGATGCCCACAACGAGATACTCTGTACCAAATCGGAGATAATACCGGAAGGACAGACACACCTCAAAGATGACAATGAGGACCTTCAACAATTACAACAGTCCAATCTTAGCGAAGCCTGAGCAACGTCTGCTTTATCAGCCTAATCCGGCAATAACACCGGTGAGGGGCAACATCGTCATCTCGCCAACGCGACGCCACGCCACGTCATCTCAACATATCATGAACATCTCTACACAACGATGTCCCACAAGAATCAAACCAATCCCGAGTGACTATTATGCGGGGTAACAGATGGAATTTGAAGCTTTAAGACCGGAGGGCATCGTCCCATCTTCAATGACTTCGTACAAACTCTAATCCTATGCCATTGTACAACTCTCGACAACGGTGGTCCGAAATAGGTCCTGTATACCTCAATCGGATGCCCAGATTGAACTTCTGAAAGTTCTAGCGGACATTACAGTGCCCGAGTGCACGTACTACGACACAACCCAACCCAAGAAACCCGGGCCCTCCCTGGTTGCCTCTAGTACACCTGTGGTTCAACCGCAGGTACACCTACGGCTCCACCCTCTATAAATAGAGGGCTTGGGATGGCCATTTTGCAAGAGAAAACGGCGAGGAAGCCCTGCCCAATTTGCTCTGCACTCACCCCATACAGTGTACTTTCTCATTTTAAACACCTTTGAGCTCATATATTGCTTCTTTTGTACCTACAAAAGCCAGTGTTTACCCACTTTAAAGATATAGAAGTCTTCTTTGGCAGTCAATTTAAGCCTTCTCACACACTTTAAAGCCTTTCTCTTCATCTCTGCACACACCCTTCTTCACGTTGAGAGTCGTGTTGCTTGCTTTTGCCCGGACTTCGGTCCGTGGTTTCATTTCAGTCTGTATATATATATATATTGTATATATTTATATATATATATATATATATTGACTAACATTATCGAGTTATGCCTCGATTGAGCCTAGACTTCGGTCTGGAGCATTTATTGCTTTAATATATATATATATATATATATATATATATATATATATATATATATATATATATATATATATATATATATATATATATATATATACAACCAGGATCCTATCAGGGATCCCGGATTTTACTAAAAGACGGACCTTTTTTTTTTGCTTTTTTTTACTTTTTTTTATAACAACTAAAAAAAAATTTAATATTTTATGGAACTGAAATTTTTTCATAATATAATGTTTTGGGCGTGATTTGGATACTTATTCCAAAAAATGTATGTACAGTCTGCACAGACTGTACAGACATATTTTTTTATACGTATCCAAATCACACCCAAAACACTGTATTATGTAAAAATTCAAGTTCCATAATTTTTTTTTATTTTTTTAGTTGTTTTTTTTTTAAAAAAAGGTACGAATTTTGTTAAAATGCGGGAGTCCGGACCTGATCCGGACTCTCTCTTTTTCTCTCTTTCTCTCTCTCTCTCTCTCTCTATATATATATATATATATATATGTACTTATATATATTAACTGTGTGTCGGACTCTGTTGGATGAGCCTGAATTTTACATCCGGAGCGTTTACTCACTTTTATATATATGAACTGTTGTCGAACTCTGTTCGATGAGCCTGGATTTTACATCCGGTGCGTTTATCGCTTATATATATATATATATATATATATATATATATATATATATATATATATATATATATTCGTCCCACCTGGGGTTCACTTCGTGGTGGTTGATCGCTTTTACAGCTTTATTTACGTTTCGTCCTGCCTGGAGTTCACTTCGTGGCAGTTGACTGCTTTGTACTTCTTTCTTTACATTTTGTCCCACCTGGAGTTTCCTCCGTGGCGGTTGATAGCTTTACATCTTCATTTACGTTTCGTCCCGCCTGGAGTTTCCTCCGTGGCGGTTGATAGCTTTTACAGCTTTATTTACATTTTATGATCCCCCATGGAGGTGCTTTGTGGTTGGTGATCATGTCTGTATATATATATTTTTAACTTTTATATATATACTTGCTTATTGCTTTCATACAAATTATGGTATTATGTGCACCTAGGAATCATGTGATCACAGATTCAACCCATTGGATCTAGATTCGGTTCCCGTGATGGACATTTTCAACTGTAAGAAGCTTATAAATTATTATGTGTTGTCTATATTTGCTCAAATGGTTTCCATACCCATGAGGAAGTCAAAATTATTTTGTATGTTATTTTCGTACGGATGCCTCGCATCTGTCAAATAAAATCAATCAAGTCGAACACTTAATAAAATGGGAGTGTAAAAGGTCTTAATTATTATTGAGCTTCAGGGTTTGAAAAACCTCTTTTATAAAACATCACTGCCATATTTTGCTAAAAACTGAATTTTTACATAATTTCAAACCCTGTGTATATAGGTGCGAACGAGGCCTCGCACTACTTCTAAATAACAGCACATTGACCCACAAACACACACATTCAGATAATAATTTCTTGAAAAGAGGTGGTCACCGTGGTAACACTGATGTCGGGGGGTGCCTAACACCTTCCCTCCACATAACCAAGTCCCGGGACCCTAATGAATCTCGGTTTCACCGACTCGTTTAGCAGTGTCACATCACTGGGTCAATGTGCAAACCTTTTCTCGGTTGTGTTGGTACAGCCATTTAAAAAACCAACTGGCGACTCTTAACAGTCCCATCATCAACATTATACATGTCGGACTTTTTTATCTTGTTTTTCAAACAAATCTCACCTAAAATGAGAACACCAAAGAACAAGTAACGGAAAGGGACATCTAAAAATCCCGACGTCGACAGGTGGCGACTCTGCCGGGGACTCCAGTAAGAGGACTTAAGCTGCTATTATAATCTTTCTCAAAACTGTTTTCTGCTTGTGTGTGGATGTTGCATTTATATTTATGATGAATGTGTACGAATGCATTTACTTATTGCATTTAGTGCCTCGCACCGTAACTGCTTGTGATATTAGTGCTTCGCACATGTCATCATTTTCATACGGTGAGACGCGATGTATTTGAATGTATGTTGTGTGGTCCCTCCACCAGGAGGCTATCCCATCGGTGTTTGATTACGTGACTTGTGGGAAGACTAATTCTCTGAGGCTCAGGAAAGGCACCACCCAAATTCGCTCCAGTTAAAAGACCGGATTAACTTCTCATCAAGTAGATTGCGATGATTTGGGAACCTTCATGCCAAAAAGCCGCGAGAGTAACCTAAGATAGATCAGCCTCTGATAAACCCAAAACGGTGGAAAGTCTCTTCATGCTCTCATTTCAATTAATTGTAATCACAATTACTTGTAATTACATTCCATATATATCTCAATGTAATGAGAAATATGAAGAAATGTGTAAACATACATATTTTAATTAACATGCTACAAACAGCTGACATCTATTTTGCAGGATAAAATTCCTAAAATGGACACATCACATAGCATGTTATTATACACATTCTCTAAAGACTAAACTATGCAAGTCTTTCGCAAGGAACCAATCGGACCTACTACCCGGTCAAAGTCCAAAAAGGCTGAATGCCTAAAGTCAATCATGTCGTCATCAGACCAGACTGAACATAATCCAGTTTCTCGCAAAGAATTCGACGGATTAAGAAAACAAATTACAGATTTGGCTGTTCTACTTAAAGAACTACAGCAGTCCAATCAGGGTCCAAAAATACCCGTACATGCTGAATCCTCCACAAAAGGGGGAACCCAGGTCATTACAATACCTGAACTGCAGTTGGATACGACCAACAAAACTCATGATGCTGCCCATCCCACTGGAGATCCAGACATTGGTGACATCAAAAAGAAAGTCCTCCAAATGGAAGAGACCCTTCGTGCTATCAAAGGAATTGGAACACACGGGAGTGTTTCATATGCTGATCTTTGCATTTTCCCCGGTGTTCATTATCCAGAAAAGTTTAAAACTCCTGACTTTGAAAAATATGACGGGTTAGAAGATCCTTACACACATTTAAAGGTGTTTATTGGAGAACTTGGATCTTATGCAGAGGACGAAAAGCTCAGAATGTAATTGTTACAGAAAAGTCTAACTGGAGAAGCCCGTTCGTAGTACACAAGATTAGACAACTCAAAGATCCATAGCTGGGAAGAGCTAGCACATGCTTTCCTCACTCAATACAACTTTCAGTCTCAAATGGCTCCTGATCGGTATCAAATTACCAAGATCAAGAAACAGTCTAACGAGTCTTTCAGAGAGTATGCTCAATGGTGGAGACACCTGGATGCCCAAGTTAGTCCTTCCATGACAGAATTAGAGATGGTCATGACTTTCATAGACATACAAGAAGCTCCTTTTTATGAAAGAGTTTTAGCCGGCATCGGCAAACCATTTTCTGAAATGGTCAAACATGGGGAGATGGTTGAGATGAGTTTGAAGTTCGGAAAGATTCAAGACCTAGTTGCCCTCAAAGCTGTTGTTGATTACATCCAGTCCGAAAATTTTGGAAACAACCCCTGGAGGGTCCATAAAAAGAAAGAGGAAGATGTTTCCCTGATACTACAGGGTCAAAAGGGCAATCAAAACATGCCTATTCAAAGGAAAAACTACATTCCCTTTCAAGCACAGTCTGCGAACCCACCAATACCAAAAGGTCGAGAAGTCAAACGCCCTCGAGTGTTTACACCCTTAGGGGAAACCCTCGAGAACATTCCCAATCTTCTGACAACACAGAAGAAAATTACGCATCTTCTTCCACCAGCCAACCCTAATGGACTGGGTTTCAATGCTGCTCGGAAATGTACTTATCATGTCGGGGCACCTAGACATGATACTCATGATTGTTGGGCCTTAAAACACAATATCCAAGACCTGATAGACAACGGTGAGATCGTGGTCACCAAACCAGATCAGCCTCACGTTCAAGACAACCCTCTTCTTGAACACAATGAAGAAGAGGTCAACATTATCAATTGGAGCAACGGACAGAGTTCCAATTTCAATTGTTAATCCTCCCAGACCCTAAAAGACGATGTTGACAAATTGGATTATTCTAAGTTCCAGTTCACAATGGAACGAAAGATGAAAGCTTTATGCAAACAAATAGAATAATTGGCAGAACTGATGATTTATCAGCATCAAGTGATACGTCAATTAATCAGCCAGGAGTATGTCAGTCTCTTACCTCTTGTCATGAATATTCCCTCGTCAATTTCAGAAAATGAAATGCTGGAAGATAAAGTGACAAAGAGAGCAAATGCCAAAGCCCGTCGGGATTTTGCCAATAAAAGGGAATTCACCTATTTGGGCCAACCTATGGAGGAAATCCTTCATATGTTAATCAATGAAGGATCAATTCCCTTCTACCTCCAATCAACCCCGTTCAGGACGGTACAACTCTGATGGAGTATGTCAATATCACTCCCAGTCTCGCGGTCACAATACAAAAGAATGATGGGCACTCCACCACCTTATCCAAAATCTAATTGACAGTGGTGTCCTGCACCTAGCGGACGACGATACTGTGTTACGTGCAAGTGAGAATTCAGGTCCTACTAAGTGGAAGAGTATTGTAGCAGTCATATCCACTAAAACTGATGGGATTAATCAATTACTCACAATGCCAAAAATTCAACTCAAGGGAAGCAACAATCCTTTGAAAGTGGCCGCCCCCGAGCCAATCACATTGCCGCGCAGAACACAATACCCTATTGTTAGCTTGCTCAAAGTTCCGTGGAATATGGAGAAGGTAAAGGATCCACCTCACATACAACTGCTACAGTGTCGAAGGAAAATCCACTGTATCTTCCCCAACGGGTGATGAAGCCTACCATCAAGTCAAAGGGAAAAATACCCATGGAGAAGATTGAAAATTTCCTCCGCACTATGGGTCATAATGAAGCCAATGTGGTTTTAAGCTTAAAAGAAGCTCTACAACAAATATCAATTTTGGACTTGGTCCTAACTTTCGAGAGTCACCATAAGGTCTTGTTAAAGGTTTTAGAAGAAGCCTATCTACCGACATTAGTTGATACGGAAAAATTCCAACATCTGGTTGATCACATTTTCAACAGTAATGTGATATCCTTCACTGATGACGACATACCACCTGAAGGGACCGGTCATTGCAAACCGTTAAACATTGTTGTCTTGTCCTCCGGATACATGCTAGCTAGAGTCTTGATAGATGAAGGTTCATATATGAATATCTGTCCATACGCTACCTTGGTGAAGATGAATATCAATCTCAACCGAATTCAGAGTAGCCATACAATCATCAAAGTTTTTGATGGAGCCCGTCGGAATTTAGTCGGAGTAATTGAACTGCCAATCGAAATTGGTCCTCATACATTCTGCGTATCTTTCCATGTGCTCAAGATAGATTCGAGATACAACCTGCTCTTGGGACGACCATGGATACATATGGCTGGGGCAGTTCCCTCCACTCTTCATCAACAATTGAAATACATTATCAACAATAGCCTGGTCACGGTTAACGCTGAACCAGAGTGTCCTCAACACGGGGAGATGCCATTCATCAATGCCAATACAGATGTTGAACCGGTCAGTTTTTATGCCTTGGAAGTAAGAAATACTCAATACCATGCTTTTGGAATGCCATTACCCGAACCCAAGATTTCTGCCGAGGTAATGTCGGCTACTCAAGAAATGATGTCATTGGGTCATAAATCGGGACAAGGGCTAGGTAAAGATTGCGAGGGTATCAAGTACCCAATTTAATTAACCAAAGCAAACTGGAACAACTGGGCTAGGCTATTATGCCAATTCTAGTCACAGGAATCCTCATAAGCATCAGCAGATTCCTTCAGCTTCCACCATGCGGCGTTTATCTTCGCCTTCAAACTCTGAGTTCGCACAACCTCCTATAAAGGTGCTAGCCAATGTAATGGCTATGTTATATCCCAAGTCGGTACTGGTGAAGGAGAAAGAAGTCTTTGTTTCAAATCCCATAGTGGAAGAAGAGGAATGAAGAGCTAAGCAAGACGTCATCCGAATGATGTTAGGCATACGCATCATCGTTCATGATGAACATACCAATAGATACACCCCAGACGATGATTGCCCAGATGTAATGGCCATCATTCGGGACAGAGAGGATGATGACAATCCCTCCATCACTGCGGTCCACCCGGACTTTGCCTTTGCTAATTGGAGCAGTACTCCTTGCATTGGTCATCAAGAGTAAAGCAGGCAGAAACTCTTTCTGCACTGTAGATATAATAACTGCTTACTTTTTTGTACATTATTAGCAGTTTATTTTGTCAGTATATGCTAACACTATGTATGATCAACACATTTCATATATACTAAGTGAAAGCATATTTTGTTTAAGGACTCTGAATTTAGATGTGCCTGTACTTGCTGATACAGTGCCTCTTCTCCACAAGGATTGTACCTTTGATGTAAAGATAAATTCAACCTTAATGGAAATACATGATGACATTGAGGTGCCTCCAAAAATTCAAGAATGGGTCAAAGACAAACCTAAACCAAACCTTGATCAAACCACTTCCTTCAATCTCGGAACCTTAGAAAGCCCTATGTTAATCCAGATTGGTTCAGACCTTACCCCAAACCAACGAAATGACATGGTTATGTTACTAACCCAATTCCAGGATGTGTTTGCATGGTCTCATGAAGACATGGTGGGTTTATCCACTTACATTGTCCTTCATCGCCTTCCCATTAAAGAGGGATTTAAGCAAGTTAAGCAACAGCTCAGACGATTGAAACCTGAGTGGAGTTTAAAGGTATAAGAAGAAATTGTGAAACAATTTCAAGCTGGCATCATCATGGTGTCCACATATCCTGAGTGGATATCCAACATTGTTCCCGTGCCTAAACCCGAAGGGAAGGTGCGAGTTTGCGTGGATTACCAAGACTTGAACAAAGCTTGCTTAAAAGATAGTTTTCCCATGCCATTTATCCACATTCTCATTGACAATACTGCGCAATACGACATGTACTCCTAATGTTGATTGCTTTGCGGGGTATCATCAGATCATGGTTGCTAAGGAAGATCGTGAGAAAACTGCTTTTATCACGCCTTGGGGAACTTTTTGCTATAGACAGTTGTCATTCGGCCTCGTCAATGCCAGAGCCACCTATCAACGAGCTATGATGGCTCTTTTCAACGATTTAATGCACAAAGATATCGAGATCTACGTGGATGACATCATTGTCAAGTCCTGGAAGGAGGATGACTATATAGACTATCTCAGAAATTTGTTCAACAGGTTGCGTAAGTACAACTTGAAGTTGAATCTAGCCAAATGCGCCTTTGGCGTTAAGTCAGGCAAGTTGCTAGGATTTTTAGTCAGCCACAAAGGGATTGATTTGGATCCTGCCAAAATCCAGGCCATCACGGAAATGTCCATTCCTCAGACAGAAATGGAAATACGGGAATTTTTGGGAAGAATCAACTTCATTAGCAGGTTTATCTCTCAACTTGCAGCAACCTATGAGCCAATCTTCAAGTTATTAAGGAAGAACTCCTCCATGAAATGGAATTATGAGTGCCAGAATGCCTTCCTTACAATCAAAAAATAGCTAGTCAAAGCTCCCGCGTTGGTACCAGCCAGGGATGATGTTCCTTTGTTCATGTACCTGTCCATAAGTGACAATGCCATGAGCTGCATGCTGGGACAGAAAGACAATAGAGGCCAAGAACGAGCTATCTATTACCTCAGCAAAAGGTTTAGCAGCAGTGAACACAAGTATACTCTGATTGAGAAGACTTTGTGTGCTTTAGCATGGGCTTCCATAGGGTTACAACATTACCTCCATGGTCACACAACCCATCTCATATCCCGCGTGGATCCTCTCAAGTACGTGTTCAACAAACCCATGTTAAATTGTCGGCTGTCCAGATGGCAGTTGATCTTATAACAATTTGACATCGTATACGTGGCTCAAAAGTCCATCAAAGGTCAAGGAATCACGGATCAACTGGCCGCTGCACCTTCAGGGTTTTTCAAATCCTTGGAAACATATTTCCCCGATGAAGGAGTAATGACAGTTCAGCAACACCATCAGTACGATACGCGCCAATCATGGAAGATGTATTTTGATGGAGCTATTAATCTGGAAGGTTTTCGAGCTGGAGCAGTTCTAGTATCCGGTACGGGGGAGCCGTATCCCATCGCCGTTAACATACAGTTTGTCAGCACCAATAATACGGCTGGGTATGAAGGCTGTCTCATGGGGCTAAAATTTTCTCATTCAATGGGCATCAGGCGGTTAACTGTCTTTGGAGATTCAGAGTTGGTAATCAGACAATCCACTAGAATCTATCAAACCAAGGAGCTACATTTGTTGCCTTACCATCGGCAAGTTTTACAGATGGGTTTGGAGTTCAAAGAAATCTCCTTTATACATGTTCCTCGTAATAGGAATGACTTTGCGGATGCATTAGCAACTTTGGCCTCCTTGATTCGCATATCAGATAAGGAACACTTGCCAAGCGTTACAATTTCCCTGCACAAGGCCCCAGCCAATGGGAATTACGTTGGAGAAGTATCGGATGAGCTACCTCCCATCCAACATCCTTGGTATCAGCATATCAAGGAATATCTATGAGATGGATCTACACCCGCGGAAGCGAGCCCAACTGAGAAAATCCGGATCCATCGACTCGCTATAAAATTCTACCTGAGTGGAGATGCGCTCTACAAAAGAGATGCAGGACTAGGTCTCCTCAGACATTTAGAAAAAGATCAAGCCCAAAGGCTCATGGATGAAATTCATGGTGGAGTCTGTGGCCCCCACATGAGTGGCCCCTCCTTGTCAAGAAAGTCCTTAGGACGTGACATTATTGGCTATCTCTCAAAGATGATTCCAATGACCACATCAAGAGATGCTATCAGTTACAAATTTATGGGAATGCTATACATGCCCCTCCACGGGAACTCCATAACATGAGTTCACCTTGACCCTTCTCAATGTGGGGAATGGACGTTATCGAGCCCATTAAACCTAAAGCTAGTAATGGACATTGATTTATCTTCACCATGATCGACTACTTCACCAAATGGGTAAAGGCAGCCTCTTTCCCCAGGGTTACTAAAGAAGTCATCATTGCTTTCATCAGAAATAATTTCGTTTGTCGATATGGACAAACAGAAGTGATTGTGTCAGACAATGCTAAGAACCTCAACAACAGAATGATGGAAGAATTATGCAGTAAATTCCATATCAAACATCTTAACTCCGTCATCTATCGTCCGAAGATGAATGGTGTTGTTGAAGCGGCTAACAAAAACATCCAGAAGATTATGCAAAAGATGTCTGCCAACCACAAAGAATTACCGGATCTATTGCCTCTTACTCTATTAGCCTACAGAACCTCAATGCACAATTCCACTAGGGCAACCCCGTATGCATTAACCTATAGGATGGAAGCAGTGCTCCCCATAGAAGTTGAAATGAATCCCTCAGAGTATTAATAGACGATCAGCTGGAGGAAGACCAATGGGTACAAGACATGTATCACCAATTGTCTCTAATAGATGAAAGGTGAACCGCGGCTATCTTCCATGGTCAGTTATATCAGCAAAGGATCGCCAGAGCCTATAATAAGAAAGTCCGGCTACGGCAGTTTAAACAACATGACTTGGTTTTGAAGAAGATCCCTGACAATCAAGATCAGTCTAAGGGAAAATTTGCTCCTAACTGGGAAGGCCCGTTTGTTGTCAAGGAAATATTGACTGGAGGCGCTCTCAGATTGCAAGAAATAGACGGCGATGAATTTCCACAACTCATCAACTCGGACACCATGAAATGGTACTATGTCTGAAGTTGACCTCAAGAAAACACCCTGGTGTTGGACCATCAGATCATCAGTCATTCCGGTTCTTTAACCCTTTACCTCATATAACTCTTTCACACTTTGCCCCTTAGGGAAACATACTTTTCAAGCCAGCAGCCTAGCTCCTCTGTGTTCCTACGACTTAGGTCATCCCACTAAAGATTGAACCTCTTGCGTTTTCAGTTTGGCTACCCATACCTGAGATAAAACTTCTCCTACATGCAGTTTATCCTCAACCTAGGATTAAACTTTCTCCTCCCCGCACTCTGACCTGCACATGGGATCACGCTTTTCCACTCGCCCTGAGGGGTGAACTACGTCGACCTGATCTCCTCTTCAATAGGAGTACGTAGGCAACCTTGTTACATGGCCCGGTCGCAATAAAATAAAAACAACAAAAACATTTCCACCTTTTTCCTTACAAAAACAAAAAACAACCAAAAACATTCCTACACCATTTCAGCTGTATACAACGTTGAACCTCTTACACCAGGTTCGAACTACGCAGACCTGATCTCCTCTTTAATAGGAGTACATATACATCCATTCATGGTCCGGTCTCACCCCCTACCAAAACACAAACCTTTGTCAACTGGTACTGGAATCATCCTTCAATTCACTACATTTCATTCGACTTCAGACCAAAGGGATGGAATTACCTGAACTCCTCCCAAATAGGATATTCGGCGACCATCTAAGCTGCGGTCATACCTTGAAGAGAAACACCAATCCATAAGAGATGGAATTAACTAGGCTTCTCCTAAATACAAGTACTGCGACTATCTGTGGTGTGGTCATTCTCAAAGAGGAATGCCACACTCTTCTCCATATTTTCATTAATAAACTAGTCCCAAGACACCAAAGATGGTAGGGATATATACAGATCGATGATCCATTCTGAACTATCCAGAGACAACTCAATGTCCATCCACCCAGGAGGAATTCAGAATACATCAAGATCACAAGCCTTGAACCATCAGGTAAAATATCAAGCAAGTAACAAAGCATATCTAATAGGGAAGTGATCAAAAATATATTTCCCTGCTATATATATAATGTTGTTTGATATATACAATGTAAACTGTACATGACAAAATGGCTAAGCTAGTATGTGCAGGAAAATACAAGCTCATCTACAAGTCAGGGTATATGCGAGCTAACAAGCCCAACATGGTGTCCCTCTCAAAAGAAGGAGGCGAAGCTGTGGTCTCCTGTACGAGAATATCCACACGACCTAATAGATCTACAGCCATCTGCATGGTGACCATATGATCATCAATATATGCGCTCATCTCTGCAATTATGCCAGTGGTAAGGGACCTCACTACAGTACTATCTGTGACGGTTACATCCCGGGCAGATATAACACTATCCCGCTTAACTATCACTGCATCTCTGGCTGATCTGGCCTCATCCCGCTCAACAACAGCGATATCTCTATGAGTTAATGCCTCATCTCTCTCTAATAGAGCTGCGTCTCTCCCATCAAGAGCAGTCAATATCAAGGATTGAGCATGATCTCTCTCAAAGGTCATCAGATGAAAACTCTGCTCAAGGTACTGTGCCGAGTGCTGAATTACAACAGTACTGGTACTGGGAGAATCCGGATGAAATGTTGGCAACCCAGCAACGGGCTCCTCCTCGATGTAGGAATCGATGTCCTCCATGGGCTCTACATCATCTGACTCGCTATCCGGTACTATAGATAGTGTTGCAGCCGATAAAATATATATCTCCATCCATGCGGAATACTCTGTAGAACAACTTGGATGACTGACAGAAAAATTAGATATCTCACACTGATCCCAACAAGCGTACACACGGGATTGGTCCTCTGCTGAAAGATATCGAGAAGCTGAACGCTGACCTATCGCCCCCTCGAAAGGATGAAAATCCTAAAACTGGTCAAACTGTGACATCATGGCCAGTGGGTGATAAGTAGTCACGCCCCTCAAACCAGCAAGAGGGAGATAGTCCATGCCTGGAGCATGAGTAATGAAGCTGTATGGTGAGCTAAGCCCCGAACATAGCAATATGCTGAATGGATCTCTGATATCTGCCAAAAATGTGGACCAAGTTAGAGCATCTATACACTTCGATGGCTGAAAGGAGTATGACATGGCTACATCATGGGTGGAACAAGCCGTCTAAGAGTGCCAATCGGTCTCAAGTGTGACATAAACCACACATATAGCATGACCGAGCTACCCGTGAACACTCCTGTCGGATAAGTGCAGCAGTAGGATGCTGACCGCAGGGTCTTTGCTACAATCATATGTATAATAGTGTGACCCTCCCTGAGAGCTCTCACCACCATGATGACACCTATGTCTATCTCTTCCATGTACCGTGGCATGTAGACATACGACAATACGCATAACAGCAGTACATCAACCCTGGGAAAATGCCAATGATCCTCCGATGCGGTGAAATCCCTGGAATGTCATGAATAGCTATCCTCCGAGCCAAATCTGTCATACAGAAAACGCTAGGATATCACGTGGCCAGATGTCAGCTCATCCTGCACTACTCTGCGCCGCAATCCAGTGAGAGTCATGAACCGTCTACTCATGTCTCCCAAAGCCATATGCACGTAAGGTCTATCTAATGGTAGCATCGTCAATCGTGCATACTCCTCTAAAGTAGGAGTCAACTCATGGGTCCCGAATCAGAAAACCTGCCTATCCGGTAGCCAATGCTCTAGCATCCCGTCCACAAACCCTGCGGGAACCTGAAACATTAATAAGTTCATGGTATGCTGCAACAAATGATCTATAGTCTCCCTGTCTAGTGGTAACATGCTATTATACCACAATCGCATACCCAATGCCACCAATTATGGTGGGGTATGATATATACGGCTCATTGTCGAAGAAGACATCTGTACGGGCCGTGTCATAAGACCATCCAGGGGTCAATGCCGAATATCTTTAGACATACATACATATGCATAACATGATACATGCATAGCAGATAATAGATGGCAATATGATATAGGGAATGAAAAACTGTGCATACATTCCTACGTATATCATCATCTAATACATCATCTCTATACATCTACAAATAAAGGGAAATGGGGACAGACGCCCTACTACTAACAGAGGCCTATCAAAAGATATAGCGAGAATGGGGTACATCCACCCAATATTTAACAGAGGCCTATCAAAAGATATAACGAGAATACACATCAGAAGAAGACAATGGTGTCAATATCTACATCATCAATCCTGTCCACCTGATGTAACTCCTCCTGAGTCACTGGATCTCTATCAATAGGGATGTCAGGCCTATATAGAGGAGGATCTACACCAGCAAAATCAAATGGGTCATCTGAGGGGCCAGCGCCTAAGCTGGAAGGATCAAATGAAGCCGCCTCTGCCGGATCTCTGCCCAAATGCTGGATAAATATATGTGCCTGGTCCAACTGTCGGGTCAAACTATCAATCTGTGTCATATGAGTCGGATCTCGGACACAAGCTATCCAATCCATCATCATCGCGGATCCTGGAACCATATCCCCCATAAACTGTGTGGCGCGGGACTGGGTTCCGATAGTACGAGGGAACCACCAACGCTGGAACGTCTTCTGAGTACAAGGACCCTTTGATAATGCAAAATTTTCAATCCCCAACAATGTGATATCAGTGACGGGTGACTGCAATACATGCGAATGATGCCTAACAGGAGGCAAGATCAGCATGCGAATCTCCCCTGTGGTGCTTGTGACGACCCAGAAATCCGGGTTGTCCAAAATTTAAGTTTAAAGAATTAGTTATTAATAAAATGAATTTTTCTTAATATTATTATGTGCTATGTGTTTATCAATCATTCTATAACTTATGATGATTATAAATCGGGAGTATTCTAGCTACGAGCTAGATTGAGTGAATAAGAATTTTCAGGACGAAAACGAAAGTTTTCTGGGAACAAAATATTTTTGGGGAAAAAGACGAAATAGGCACTATTCATCCGTTTCTGCTCGAAGATTTATTTTGAAATTCCGAGAAGTGATAGATTACGTTTAATTATGAGACGTGATGGAATATTCAATAATATTTCAGTTATGGCAAAACAAAGTTTTCGCCAACGGACTCAAAACCTAAGGGTTCGGAAAAGTGAGTTCCGAGAATTTTATGATCACGTATAATAATTAGGGTTATTATGCGTGAGAGATATGAGTACGATATGAAGTATTATACGAGGATAGTACGAAGATTATTACGATATATAATCCGAATATCACACGAACAATATACGAAGTGATTACGAGAATACGAGAATAGAATGCGTAGAATACGATTAGTCTTAATGGACTTTGAGTTCATGGACTTTGTAGAATCTAATTGGACTTGGATTATGTCAAGACCAACGCTTTGGGAAGTTAAGCCCAAGTTAGGCCCAAGAAGAATTATGGTTAAGGCCCAAACTAAGAAAAGAAACCGCGGATCGAACCGATGGGTAAACGGTTGGGTAATAACCAATGGAGAAACCCATGGGGTGACCCATGGGGCAAGAGGGGCGGCCACTTGGCCACCAAGTAAACTTGGTGGCTAAGTCTTGGAGGAGTTGGGAATAGTAAGGAGGCTAAGGGAGGCGAAATGAATGGCACGTTAATGGCACGTTAAGCCAATCGAATGGCACGTTAATGGATTCAGAACAAAGTTATATCCGAGGGGTATTGAAGTACGTAAGATAAGAAAGAGAATGACTTTGTAACAACCTCATTCCGAGTTATAACAAATAAGTTATGCAAGTGAGAAGTAAGCGTCTCAGAATGATCAAAGACTTGGAAGAATTTTTCAAGAATTAGGGCTTGGCACCGCGGCGCCAACCATGAATTATAAAGTGGCGCTGCAGCGCTAGACCAGGGAGTCGAGTACTGCAAGCTCGCGCCACGGCACGAGGAATAAATAAGGGAGTGGCGCCGCAGCGCCGGTGTTGAGAAAAAAAAATCCAGAGAGGAGCTTTTAACTGCTCAGCTCTATGGGGAAATGTAAGGGACGATAAAGAATATAATATTCAACTAATGTAACACTTAATCAAATGATGTAAACCTTTATTAAAGGTTGAACATATAGATTAAACGAGATTAAATAACAAAGAATTTAATCACGGGATTACGTAACCGATATTTGGTGACCGTAGTCACAATAAACGAACGTTAGGGATTGCTATGGTTGTGATTCCTTAGACGTTGAGTGACGAGGGTAATGAATAACATTTCGATGTTATATCATGATAATGAGAGATAAGTGTGAAGCGTATAGACACTTTGAACACAATGTCGTTGCGATGGACGCTTGGTCTTAGCATACAATGATCGGTATGGCTTTGACACTAAGAACGAGTAATGAACATGGGGTTCATATAATGTATAACGAAAGTATTAAATAGTATATGAATTATTTAGAAGCTGTAATGAACGGTAATTAGATTAATTAAAGCCAAATGTGATTCGATAAAGAATGAATTATTAAAAATCCGTAAGGAATAAGAAATTTACTTAATCGAACATTATAATAGTTCGTATAAGTTAAGAGAAGTTAGGTTTTGGTACAATCGTAACCTTTAATGGTTGACATATGAGAGCTGGGCTAAATAATTCCTTCAGAGAGCGAAGGTATATACAAAACTGGCAACCGATCTAACTCACTGTGAAGGCACTGTAGATGAGACGGGAACTTGTTTGTTGGTTGTTTGTGGGAAACCACTTAGAGTACCATATGGACTACTAGCAGAGACGCGATGTGTGCTAAGTCCTAGAGAAGTTATAAGAATAAGATAAGAATATAAATTATCCAAGATGATGAACGTATGAGTAAGACATCTCCGTATATCATAAAATCGTAAACTAGTAAAAGAAGTTAGTCGCGTATACTTATATTGCTAGAACGCGAACCCTAAGAAGTAAAGTTAAGTAAACCAATGACGTATGTTCAATATATGACTAATTGGTGTTTATTTTTTCTCCATATGTGTGTGATATAGGAATTGAAATGAGCAGATCAGCGTAAGCTGTAGCTGTGCGTAAGACAAGTTTCCTAACTTCATTTATATTGCATGAATGTTAGTTTCTTAAACTTCTCAGATGTTGTACTTGAGAAGTCTTGTCTATGTGCGTATGTACGATGTATGTACAAGGTGTTAGAATGTATAAGGCTTTGAGCCACAATTTGAACACTTCGGTGTTTCTATGATATGAATTGTTCTGTGATTGAGATGTTCAATACAAGTATGTTCTATTTATACATGAATCGTTATTGTTAAGTTTGTGCTAATGATTCTAGCCAGACAGGATGTGTATGAAAAAGGTAGAGGGATGAAAGTATTTCAAAGAGAAAACGATTGATGTTTTAAGATGATAGGAATTGAGACTATTCCTATTATTCAAGCGGCTTCATAACCTTTGTTCGGTTATAGAAGTTCTAAAGAAATGTTTTAATTCTTAAGTTATTTGTTCAACTGTTATGACTTGCTGGGCAATTGAATGCTCACACTTGCTTTAAATGAAAAACAATTTTCAGCGATCAAGGTTAGAAGAACTTAAGGATCCCATAAAGATAAAGCTGACGGTATCCAGATGCAATACCATTCAGAAGGTGAATGAGTGAGAAGATCAAGTGAAGACTTGTAATGTAAAAAAATAGAATTTAATTATAGAC
Source organism: Panax japonicus (assembly GCA_020205505.1). NCBI lineage: Eukaryota > Viridiplantae > Streptophyta > Magnoliopsida > Apiales > Araliaceae > Panax > Panax japonicus. The sequence continues at coordinate 61,376,901 of CM035096.1, forward strand.
TAGTTTAATGAACTGTTATGTATCCTTAGTGGCGGATAAAAGTAACTCTTGTAAGAAGAAATGAATAATGTATTTATCATTATTTGTAATAAAAGATGTCATAAGGTTCCAGAACCTGGGATTTGAGAGTGTATGTCGTTATATTGCATTATATAATGATGTATATTGGATGAATGATGTATCCGTGATGTACGGAATCCGGGTGTGAAGATAGACCGGATTTCGGGGCGTCACAAGTTGGTATCAGAGCTAATAGGTTATAAACCTTAGGTAGGAGTACCTAAGACTATAATCGTAGAGAGAAGGAGAAAAAGATCACCACGTGATCATATTGACTCGTAGTAACAGATGAACTATTAAACGAGGAATGATTTATAGCAAAGGCTATGAATGAAGGGTACTATGAAGTAGTACGGAAAGAAGAACTTAGAATGAGTTATGAAGGATAGTATATGAATTAAAGAAAATTCATATTAAGTAGAGAGAGATTTAGAAGTTGTAAAATTTCAATTGAGGACTCATGTGATAGCTGAGTTGTATGAACTTTTTTTATGGGCAGAGGTTTGTGCTTGGTGTAACAACTTCTTAACTTATTATAGTGATAATCATTGGAATTGGTCGCGCTATCAAGATGTATATGGCGAGAAGGTGAATCTTTTCTCATGTATATACTTGATAGGTAGAGAACGATAAGGTAGGTGCGAGTTCTTGAAACTCATACTTATGGTAAGTTCGTGACTCTTAATAATATGGTATGTTTTCGAACGTCTCAGCGAATGGACGCCTATGGTCTATCTGGATGTTCTTAAACTCATATTATTGTGGAAAGTTCCTGAACTCATAATGTGTGGTAAGTTGATGGACTGTACTAAGGTATAGGAATGTTTATACTGAAATTGAGTTGTTTTCAGTAGGCTTAGTATTTAAGGTGCTAGAGAAGATTAAGTATTGTCGCAGTAAGACAATGAAGGAAAATGAAGAAATATGATATTCCAAGTCATTTAGCTATGCTAGATTTTGAACTTTATTGAACTCGTGCTGATATGTACTTTGAAAAGGAAAGAATTGGTTCAACTTTTGGAATCAATAGAATTTTTAAAAGAGCTATTCTTGGTATGTCTATGCTAATTGCTTCGGCTAGACAGAAATTGATTTAAAATATTCAAAATGAATTTTATATCATCTGTGCATTCGATGCAAGGATGGTAAAAGGATGGAGTTATTAATGCAATTAAACCTGGTGTTGGATTTGATCTTAGGATCAACAACCAGCTATGGTATGATGTATAATGATGAAGTCACGAACTGACGAAGTCCTCAACGTACTGTGAAAAGTACGGTATCATGACGTCATAAAACGTTTTGATGTATTGCGAAAAAAATTTAAATAAGTAGTCAATGTCAATTGAGTTGACTAGACGAATGTTTCATGTTGAAATCTAATTTATTGGTATGGTCTAAGCTACTTTATTCGGCTAGACAAATGGTATGTCATCGAACTTTCTTCGAGAACTTGTGCTAAACAAAAATTTTTTGGTGCGAAATCTAATGATTTAGTCTGAGGATAACATGGAAGAGGTAGTTACTTTCTTTGTGATTGTAAACTGACCGTTAAAGAAGGGCTTACTACGAAATGTTGTTTAACCTAGTAAGAGTTCATGGTCGATTTGACCCCTCAGCAAATGTATGAAAAGTTTTAAGAGGAAATTTTATATTCCTCGTTATTCCTTCTGCTTCATGATTCTTGATAGGTTATGGGGGTTAGGAATGAGGGAATGATAAGAATTCCGTTGAAGAGAAGTTGAGAAGAAATGTAGGCTAAAATTTCGAGGACGAAATTCTGTAAAGAAGGGGTGAATGTGATGACCCGGGTAAGGGTGTGGTTTTATGAAATTCCGAGGATGGAATTTTTATAAGTGGGGAAGAGTGTGACGACCCGGAAATTCGGGTTGTCCAGAATTCAATTTTAAAGAATTAGTTATTAATAAAAGGAATTTTTATTAATTTTATTATGTGATATGTGTTTATTAATCGTTCTATAACCTAGGATGATTATAAATCGGGAGTATTCTGGATACGAGCTAGATTGAGTGAATAAGAATTATTAGGACGAAAACGAAAGTTTTTCGGGAACAAAATATTTTCTAGGAAAAAGACGAAATAGGCACTATTCATACGTTTCTGCTCGGAGATTTATTTTGAAATTCCGAGAAGTGATAGATTACATTTTGGCTTACAATAATATTTCAAATTTTGAGACGTGATGGAATATTTAATAATATTTCAAATATTACAAAAACAAAGTTTTGGCTTACAGACTCAAAACCTAAGGGTTAGGAAAAATGAGTTCCGAGAATTTTATGATCACGTATAATAATTAGGGTTATTATGCGTGAGAGATATGAGTATGATATGAAGTATTATATGAGGATAGTATGAAGATTATTACGACAGATAATACGAATATTGTACGAACAATATACGAAGAGATTACGAGAATATAATGCGTAGAATACGATTAGTCTTAATGGACTTTGAGTTCATGGACTTTGTAGAATCTAATTGGACTTGGATTATGTCAAGCCCAACGCTTTGGAAAGTTAAGCCCAAGTTAGTCCTAAGAAGAATTATGGTTAAGGCCCAAACCAAGAAAAGAAACCGCGGATCGAACCGATGGGTAAACGGTTGGGTAATAACCAATGGGGCAACCCATGGGGTGACCCATGGGGTAAGAGGGGTGGCTAAGTCTTGGAGGAGGTGGGAATAGTAAGGAGGCTAAGGGGGGCGAAATGACTAAAATGCCCTAGCTTTGAAAATCTATTTATAGAAAGCTAAATTTTTATTTTCTAGGATTTTGAAAATCCTAGAACTTGAGAGAGAGAGAGAGCTCGGATGGGAGGGAGAAGGAAGGACATGAGCATGAATGCTCGGATCAAAAGTGATCGAGAAATAGAAAAGCTCGCAAATCGCCGGCTTTGTATAACGGAAGAGAAATAAAGAAGAACGGTAATCCGAACCCTAGTTTCTTCTAATATTTTCTTTAAGTTTAATATCTTTAAAACATAACTTAATGAGAATAAGGAGTAAAAGATGTTAGTAATGATTTCATATGGTTGAAATCATGAGAAAATAAAGAAATAAGAATAAGAAGTTTAGTTTGTAAATTTTTTAAGGAAGTATAAGATTCGTGAGGATTTGGAGCTATCCGAATAAATATTATGAATGAGTTGGTGAATTAAGTAAGGAATAATGTTCTATAACATCAAATTTCAATAAAAAGTGGAATCGTAATCCAAAATATCGATTAAAATGAAGAACGAACGAAGAACACGAAGAACACGCGAAGAACACGAAGAACATTGTTGATGGACAAATATAAAACCATCATAGTTTAATTGTTGTTGATGGACAATTTTAAAACCATCGTGTATAAGTTAGTTGCTTCTTTCTTGGTTAGGATCTGTAGAAATGTTCATGAATAACGGATTAAAACTTAGCTATAACGAGGTTATGGTAAAATTTTCGTAAAAGACGAACGAGAATTAGAAAGTTAGTAAATGAACCTGAGTGGGTAGGGTTTAATAGGAAAGTATGAAAACGTAGAAAATGTGAGTTATGGACTCAAGAACGAGCGAGTTTCGAGTTCGGATGACCAAATTACGGACGAACGAACGAAGAGCGTTAAAAGCGTAAAAATGAACAAAGGGTGAAGATTAAGCCAATCGAATGGCATCTTAATGGATTCAGAAAATTTTTTTGTCTGAGGGGTATTGAAGTACGTAAGATAAGAAAGAGAATGGCTTTGGAACGACCTCATTCCAAGTTATAAAAAATAAGTTATGAAAGTGAGAAGTAAGCGTCTCAGAATGATCAAAGACTTGGAAGAATTTTTCAAGAATTAGGGCTTGGCGCCGCGGCACCAACCATTCCTTGTAAAGTGCCAGGGAGCCGGGTACTTCAAGCTCGCGCCACGGCGCAAGGAATAAATAAGGGAGTGGCGTCGCAGCGACGATGTTGAGAAAAATAAATCCCGAGAGGAGTTTTTAACTTCTCAGCTCTTGGGGGAAATGTAAGGGACGATAAAGAATATAATATTCAACTAATGTAACACTTAATCAAGTGATGTAAACCTTTATTAAAGGTTGAACATATAGATTAAACGAGATTAAATAACTAAGAATTTAATCACAGGATTACGTAACCTTTATCCGACGACCGTAGTCGCAATAAACGAACGTGAAGGATTGCTATGGTTGTGATTCTTAGACGTTGAGTGACAAGGGTAATGAATAACATTTTGATGTTATATCATGATAATGAGAGATAAGTGTGAAGTGTATAGACACTATGAACGCAACGTCGTTGCGATGGACACTTGGTCTTAGCATACAATGATCGGTATGGCTTTGACACTAAGAACGAGTAATGAACATGGGGTTCATATAATGGATAACGAAAGTATTAAATAGTATATGAATTATTTAAAAATCCGTAATGAATAGTAATAAGATTAATGAAAGCCGAATGTGATTCGATAAAGAATGAATCCGGAGGGATGACATTTAGTTATTAAAAAGCTGTAAGGAATAAGAAATTGACTTAATCGAACATTATAATAGTTTGTATAAGTTAAGAGAAGTTAGGTTGTGGTACAATCGTAACCTTTGATGGTTGACATATGGGAGCTAGGCTAAACAATTCCTTCAGAGAGCAAAGGTATATACAAAACTGGCAACCGATCTAACTCACTGTGATGGTAGTGTAGATGAGACGGGAACTTGTTTGTTGGTTGTTTGTGGGAAACCACTTAGAGTACCATATGGACTACTAGCAGAGACGCGATGTGTGCTAAGTCCTAGAGAAGTTATAAGAATAAGATAAGAATATAAATTATCCAAGATGATGAACGTATGAGTAAGACATCTCCGTATATCATAAAATCGTAAACTAGTAAAAGAAGTTAGTCGCGTATACTTATATTGCTAGAACGCGAACCCTAAGAAGTAAAGTTAAGTAAACCAATGACGTATGTTCAATATATGACTAATTGGTGTTTATTTTTTCTCCATATGTGTGTGATATAGGAATTGAAATGAGCAGATCAGCGTAAGCTGTAGCTGTGCGTAAGACAAGTTTCCTAACTTCATTTATATTGCATGAATGTTAGTTTCTTAAACTTCTCAGATGTTGTACTTGAGAAGTCTTGTCTATGTGCGTATGTACGATGTATGTACAAGGTGTTAGAATGTATAAGGCTTTGAGCCACAATTTGAACACTTCGGTGTTTCTATGATATGAATTGTTCTGTGATTGAGATGTTCAATACAAGTATGTTCTATTTATACATGAATCGTTATTGTTAAGTTTGTGCTAATGATTCTAGCCAGACAGGATGTGTATGAAAAAGGTAGAGGGATGAAAGTATTTCAAAGAGAAAACGATTGATGTTTTAAGATGATAGGAATTGAGACTATTCCTATTATTCAAGCGGCTTCATAACCTTTGTTCGGTTATAGAAGTTCTAAAGAAATGTTTTAATTCTTAAGTTGTTTGTTCAACTGTTATGACTTGCTGGGTAATTGAATGCTCACACTTGCTTTAAAGGAAAAACAATTTTCAGCGAACAAGGTTAGAAGAACTTAAGGATCCCGTAAAGATAAAGCTGATGGTATCCAGATGTAGTACCATTCTGAAGGTGAATGAGCGAGAAGATCAAGTGAGGAATTGTAATATAAAAAGATAGAATTTAATTATAGACTAGTTTAATGAACTGTTACATATCCTTGGTGGCAGATAAAAGTCACTCTTGTAAGAAGAAATGAATAATGTATTTATCATTATTTATAATAAAAGAGGTCATAAGGTTCCAAAACCTGGGATTTGAGAGTGTATATCGTTATATTGCATTATATAATGATGTATGTTGGATGAATGATGTACTCGTGATGTACGGAATTCGGGTGTGAAGGTAGACCGGATTTTGGGGCTTCACAGTGCCCCTAATAGCACGCTCTCCTAAATAAAGCTCTCAGCCTCCATCTGTGAAGAGAGGAACTCTCCTGGTGGATATCACGCACTTGAATCCAGTCGGGTATCCATCCTCAAAACCGATGATCAAGTGCTCCCCTGAATAGGGAATCCATGTGATGGTGTCAGCTATCAGTAACTCCAGCTGCATACGGCAGTGAGTGAAGCCCTCAGCTATAGGGACCTTCGGTAAAATGGAATTATGCCATCGTCGTCCTCGTGGATAAGTAACTAAACCTAACACACTCATAGGACGCAAGCATGGGAGCCTCTTATAGGCCCAAAACTGCCAACACAATGGCAAAATATCTGCTATCAGTAAACACTCTTAACATATAAATGGGAAATGACAAGAGAAATACTCACCAGCAGAAATGGGTAAAATCCTAGCCAAGCCTCGGTCAAACCCTGTGAGCGCATATGCATGCCCCGGAAGAAATAGGCAAAGGTGTAGGTGTAAAGTCCCCGAACCCGGATACTTGAAACCTGAACTCGGTACTTCACGATATTATTTCTATGAGCGGAATTCTACTAATAATAATAACAATAATATATAAACAATCATTTTACAATACTTATTCATCAGAGTTCATCTCCCAAGTACGTAACCTTTAAACATACATTACCAGTCATATTAATAATAAAACATATTTCATAGTCTTCATAATCTTAACTATTACAAGTAATAATAATTGCAGTCAACCATCTATCTTCCCTTTCCCCTTGTTTTTGGCAGAACCTTCAGGTTGTTCGCTCTTAACTGAAAACATTTAAATTAAGCAAGGATGAGCATTTGAGTGCCCAACAAGTAATAACAATATATATATATATATAAACTGAAAGCATTTAAATGTTTTCTATATACTATTCTTCTACAACAAGGCAAAAGTTGTGAAGCAAACTATACCAATAATAACTACATAACTATTTTAAATTTTTGAAACTACGTACAGACTATATAAAGGTTTTATATGACATAGTATGAACATTATTTTCATTTTTGAAAAGGTTAAACAAAAAATTCATCTGTAAACCGTCATAACTTACGAACACGGGGGTGATCAGCCCGTTGTGCCCTGCATTGATCAATACTACATTACAAAAATGGTGTTACCATTTACTTGATCTGCCTTAGGCGCATAAAAGTTTTCCCTGGTAAGGGATGTTCATATTTGTCAGGGTTCCAAGCCAAAGGTTTTATCTTATCCAACAATAGCCTATAATTCAACATATATGTATATCAAAGGGGTATCAACATGCGATTAAATACTATGATTATCCAAGTGGGGACACTTGTATAATCATTTATAGAAATTAACGAACAGAATATATATCTGAATTATCATATACTAACATGTTGATAATCAATGGGCGTATATAATATAGGCTTTACAATCTGTACAGTAATAATATAACTTTGAAATATTCTTATATTTGTCCAATGCATAAAGAAAATGCAAAGGTAGGATACTTGCCTGATGCGCTGCTTACAAATTCTTAACTTAATTCTACCCTTTTTATCACAACCTATCATTAAGCAAATCAATCATTCGATTAGAACATTATATCATAACACATAATACTGCATATAGCAGTCAGCACATTCCTAATCACGTTGTCACATAACTTAACGACCATTATATCACAATTAAACAATTTAAAAGTCAATCCTATCTAAGTTCAGATCAATTTCTGAAACATGTCGACGTACCGACAGCCTTATCAGGTAATAATCGAGTCTAAGACTCTATTCTGTATCAGAATATCTAAATAGATAACTTAAACAACAGTCGCACTATTTTTCATAACCTTATAATAATTTTAAAACAATTATTATCATTTATCATAATTTTTGAAATATCAGAATCATTATTAAATGATTTAAATATAAAACAATTCTATTATCATTAATATTCAATTAATATTAAGCTATTAATGAAACCATTGCCAAAATATTAAAGTTATTTATAATAACTCAAAATATTTTTAAAACATTTATATTACCCTTAAATGATTTTTAAAACATTTAAAATCATTCTTAAATAATTACCATTAATATTAAAATATTAATTTATCATTATCCAAATATTAAAAGTTATGAATTACAACTTAAAATATTTTTAAATCACTTATATCCTTTTTAAATGATTTTTAAATAAATAAAACCATTTTTAAACTATTTATTTAATATAATTATTAAATAAATTAATATCATTAATATATCATTAATATTAAATTATTAATAAAATTATCCTTTAAATATTAAAAGTTATACTTTATAACTTAAAATATCTTTAAACACTTTATTTTCATTTAAAATGATTTTTATAATAATAAAATCATTTTTAAACTAATTTATTTAATATAAATATTAAATAAATTTAATATCATTAATAATCATTAATTAATGAATTTAACCTTTAAATATTAAAAGATATATTTTATAACTTAAAATATTTTTAAATACCTTATTATTATTTAAAATGATTTTTAAAATAGTAAAATCATTTTTAATTTAATTATTTAATTCATTTAATAAATAACTTGATTATCATTAATATTAATTTATTAATGAAAATTATCAAATAATATTAAAAGTTATTAAAAATAACTTAAAATATTTTCTTATATCATAAAAAAATTTTAAATGATTTTTCAAATATTAAAATCATTTTTAAATAACTTATTTAATATTATAATTAAATAAATTAAATACTTTTAATATTCCAAAAATATTAAATATTTATGAAATATATTTAAAATAATTAAAAACAAATTTTTGGAATTTAAAATAATTTTTAATAATTTATTTTCCATTTTTAATAATTAAAAACTATTTTTTTCTATTTATTAATTTATTTTCAGAAAATAATTTATTTCCTGTCGCTAAAGACCACCTATAGCGACAGAACCGCCGCTATAGGTGTTCTTCATGTTCTTCATACAAGCCCATAATTTCATTGTCAGAACCGAGTGACTAGGTTTGAGCGTGAATAACTCAATGTGTGTCATGATTCTGGACTCGATTTTGGTCAGATCATGTAGTACAAATACAAGACTATAAAATACAACAATCAACATGGACAAATCACATAACACCAAACAAATATAATCGCCCAAACTTAATGTCAGAGGTTGTTCTTCATTTCTGGGTTTCCCAGAATTGAAGAACAGATCGACTGACCACTTTTGATCGCCAGCAACTTGCAATATATTAACTGTTTTTGAGACCTAAGAGCTTTAATGTGTAGACAACCTGTAGTACTACATATTCATTACATAAAATAAACAAAACATCAAAAATCAATCAGTTACAAGTCGGTCAACCACTGTCAGAATCCGTGTTCATGGGTTTTCTGGGTTTTCCAGAAAATCGAGAACATGTGCTTCCCTACTACTTTTACCAGCCACCAATTCCAGTATATGAAATGTTTTAACGATATAAAAGCATGATTTTATAGTTAATATACTAGACTACAATCTAACTTCAACAAACCAAACAAAACAACAACTACCAGCAAGATCCGAAGCCACAAATTTATTGTCAGACGCTGAAAACCATTTCTGGGTTACCCAGATCTCAGCCGGTCAAGCTCGGTCAACGTACTTTGACCTTAAATAACTTTTGATTTGTAACAGATATGAGTTTGCTTCTTTTTGCAGATAAAAGACAACATTGATGGCTACTAGTAACAACTTAAAAACAACACAAAACCTCATCGAGCAAGGATCTGTGGCCACTGACATTCATTCCAGGCCATAGAACCAGGCTTTTCCCGAATTTTGTAGATCTTCAATTCTGAGCTTCTAGATGTTATGGATCTAACATCTAGCAACCCAGATCATCACTAGATATTAAAACTAACATAATATAACACTTAAACACAAAATCCAACAACAAATTATGGACAGATTTTCAAGCTTGAGTTTTATACCTTTCTTGGTTTGATCTTGATTTTAAGCTACTAATTTGATATGGGATTTCGTGTGCTGAATTTTGAGACTAATCTAACACTGATTTTCGTTGGTTTTAGAGAGAGAATGTCTAGGTGGAGTGTTGGTGAACAAAGTAGCAAAATGAACACTTTTCTCTTTCTTTAATCTTATATACAAGAGATATGGAATGATTTGCTAAGTTAGATGGCCGCCACTTGTTGATTTCAATCTTCAAAATATCAAGAGTTGGTGACCAACTCAAATTATAGCAAGATTCACACTCAACCTACTAGCAAATGTGTAAAAGGGCATTGAAGTCATTTTATTAGTAATTTTAATGGAACAAAAATAATTTTGACAAAGTATTAGGGTTTAATAACACTAGTATATTTAACATTGCTAATTTTAGCAATTAGGGTTTATCAATTCAATAACTAGGATTTCTAAAAACACAATTAGGGTTTTCTAATACAATTATAATTGAGGTCTCCAATTTAATACACCTTAAAATAACACATAAATTTATATCATATAATACAGATATATAACAGTATTAAATCTTATACAGTGAAACTAGAGTTTTCGAATACTATAACACAATTGATCAATTATTATCAGCTCTCGTACATGCAGTTCATATTATAACACTTAAAATATTAAAATATCATAATATTATTATTATTCTTTATCCCAAACCAAGGAATAGGGTTGGTAAAAATATTATTAGGGTTTGGTCGTAATATAATAAAATTGTTCCACACATTAACATTGCACACATAATCATACATATCTATAATACTATCAAATAATAATATAATATTATTATTCTCATTCCTTGATCAAAACCCGAAATTAGGGTTTGGATTCCATATCTGATTTATCTGTCATAATTAACATTATAAATTAAGTTAAAATAATTAACTTAATATCCTGAACAAATTCATATAATGAAATAATCATTATAATTATTCTTGGTAAATAAGATAAATAATTAACTTAATAATCTGGACAAAATCATATAATAAAAGAATTATTATTATAATTATTCTAAAATTATTTCATATATTATTTAAATAATATATAATTATATTTTCATGGAAAAATAATTAATAAAAACATTTCCAATAAGGAATTAATCAGTATAAAAATTATAATTGATAATAATCAATAATTCTAAAAATAAATTTATTTGTAATACTTAATGTAATAAATAAATTTTACTTATCACATATAAAAATATATATATTGCACATTACCTTGACTCATAATCCCCCATATTTATTTTAATAAATAAAAAAAAAATATACGCAAAATTTATGATTTATTTATATAAAAAATATCGGGTTGTCACATTCACCCTCCCTTATAAAGATTCCGTCCCCGGAATCACCACTTTAAAACCTATACATACCAGGGTACATAGTATAAAAAATCTTCGCAAGTAGATCTCGATCATCATTGATCGAATCGATCTTTAACTATCACATAAAGCTTGTCTTTCTGATTAAACGGAAATTTGATTTATAAAAGAACTCAATTTCCTCCTTCAAAATAATTTATAAAAATAACTTACTATATATAAGAAATCAATATATAAGAAAATAAAATTGGTTCGAGTAATACCTGGAGTTGCATCCCGAACTGCCACGATATCTTAAACGGTCGTGTTAAAGACTCTTGCGGTTGATTCTGTTGGTTCGTTCGTCAATGTCGGTCCCGTTGTCGCCAATGTCCTGCTGCCTTTTTCCCATATTCACATTCCTTATTTCCCTTATCTTTCTTGAACAGTCTTTCACCTTATGCTCCATTGATTCATACTTGAAACCCTTACTATACATTCTTGGATTGAAACAGTCGGAAGAGATATGTCCCTTCTGCCTATACTTATAACACACAAACTTTCCTTGCAAACATTTCCCCTAGTGGTTCTTTCCACAAGTCATTACACCACCTGCTTCTTTTTCACACCTTCTTGCTTCACCTGCACACTTCCAAAGTTGTTCACCTTCCTCTTTTCACTCCTATTCCCTTTGCTTGTTTCCTCCTTTATTTCCACTATTAATTTCTACCTTCCCAGTTCCCTCAACCTTACCCTTGTTTCTTCTTACCTTGTTATAGAGCTAGGGTTCGAATCCCAGCTCAAACCTTCGTGCCTTTCTAGCCTCCGTATCAACTTGATGCGGAGTCAATCTAGTCAACTCATTAAATTTCACTGACATATTCTGCAACTTACATATCCCCTTGCTTTAATTCTAGAAATTTCACCTCCATTCTAGCCTGTATACTAGCAGAAAAATAATTTTAAAAAAATAAAATCTTAAACCTATCCCATGCTACCACACCTGCTCCTACCCTTGTCCAATTTGCTTTCCACCAAAAATTTTGTCTCACCCTTCATCATGCAAGTGGCAAAAGCGGTCTTTTACCCCTAAGCTACCCTAACTATAACGAACACCTTTTTTTAATTTCCTTAACCCAAGTTTGGCTTCTACAGGGTCATTTGTACCTTTGAATTTTGGCGATAGGACCGCCTTGAAGTCTTTAACGTTCGACGTTTGATTATCTGGTTGATTTTTCACGGCTGGTATTCCGTTCTGCACAACTTGATCGTCCATATTTGCAAGTTTCTGTATCGAGTCTGGTTGTCCTCCAGCTTTGTTGACAGATTCTTCTATCATTTAGTTTCACTTTCGTCTTGACGGCATTTTCATAAATTGTTCTTACATACTAAGCCTTATCGTAAACGCTTAACATATCACACAAAATTTTCTACTCAAATATTCATGTATTCAAAATATTAGCTTTTGAAAACTGCATTAACCAATGCTTAGATAAATAATTCCTATCTTTATACCAACTTATTTCATTAATCCAACATAGACTCATATTCATAACACTTGACATACCATAGCACATTGTGCTTTAAACATTCGTTATCCCTTCGTGACTCAAAAGTTGTGATTTACAACCTTGACCAATCACAAAAGTTAAAAAATATTTCATTACACAAACATACTTATCACATATACCACACAGAAACATACATATTCAGTTAATACCAATACTACCTATTTCTTTTGCCTTCACTAAAAATTAACTATTTAGTATCTTATCTATTCCCCTCATCCTCAATAATCCATTTACAATTAACTATACCCAGTTCGTCAAACCACACTTATGAGTCCATAAACTTGTCACAGTTATATGAGTTTACGAACTTTCCCTAGTCAGACCTTTGGCGTCCATTCGCTGAGGGATTCATAAACATTTCATATAACTATGAGTCAAGAATGTCACATAAGTATGAGTTTTAAGAACTCGTACTTAACCCTATGTTCTCTACCTATGACCTATCTATTTTTTTATACAAATGAGAAAAGAATCACCCTCTTAACATGCATATAGCAAATAGCGCGACACAAACATTTCAATGATTATCAGTGTCAGATACTAAGTAGTTTTTACACCAAGTACAATTTCCCCGCCCATACAAGGAATCATACAACTCAGCTGCCGACATGAGTCCTCATTGAAATCTCCACCTAATCTTAAACCCTTTTTTCCATTCGAATTTCATTTAATCCGTATTCATAATCCTTTCTTGAATCTGTATCATTCACACATCAATCTTGCTTTAAACTTTCCAATCATAAGATTGATTCTTTCTAGCTGTCATAATTTTATCAGATCACGGGGTGATCTCATCGTATATATTATAATTCAATTCTATGTCTTAATTGTTTTCTTTTACGATCTCCTTTCCATGCACTTTCAGTCTTTTAGACTCGATTTATTCACCATTACTGTTCAACTTTATTATCGGAGTTATGAAACTCTGTGGCTTAACAACTCACCGAGATTCATCTTTGAATCATACCAACCAACTAACTCTATATGAGTTATTTGTATTTTCAACGTTTCCCTCTGTTCTAAGGTTATAGCCTAAGGTCTAACCCACCGAAGGTTTCTAACCCTATAGCTCTGATACAATCCTGTAAAGTCCCCGAACCCGGATACTTGAAACCTGAACTCGGTACTTCACGATATCATTTCTATGAGCGGAATTCTACTAATAATAATAACAATAATATATAAACAATCATTTTACAATACTTATTCATCAGAGTTCATCTCCCAAGTACGTAACCTTTAAACAAACATTACCAGTCATATTAATAATAAAACATATTTCATAGTCTTCATAATCTTAACTATTACAAGTAATAATAATTGCAGTCAACCATCTATCTTCCATTTCCCCTTGTTTTTGGCGGAACCTTCAGGTTGTTCGCTCTTAACTGAAAACATTTAAATTAAGCAAGGATGAGCATTTGAGTGCCCAGCAAGTATTAACAATATATATATATATATATATATATATATATATATAGGCCACGGATCCAGTCCGGTCTCCCGGACTGGACTTAAAATACGGACCCCAAAATTTTTTTTTTTTTTTGCTTTTTTTTTTTTTGAAACAACTAAAAAAAAAAAAAAAAAATTTATGGAACTGAAATTTTTCCATAATAAAGTGTTTTGGGCGTGTTTTTAACACCTACCCCAACCAATGTATGTACAGTCTGCCCAGACTGTACAGAAATATTTCGTTATAGGCATCCAAATCACGCCCAAAACACTGTATTATGGAAAAATTTCAGTTCCATAAATTTTTTTTTTTTTTTTTTAGTTGTTTCAAAAAAAAAAAGCAAAAAAAAAAAAAAAAAAAAAAAGGTCCGGATTTTATAAAATCCGGGAGTCCGGACCTGATCCGGACTCTATATATATATATATATATATATATAAACTGAAAGCATTTAAATGTTTTCTATATACTATTCTTTTACAACAAGGCAAAAGTTGTGAAGCAATCTATATCAATAATAACTATATAACAATTTTAAATTTTTGAAACTACGTACAGACTATATAAAGGTTTTATATGACATAGTATGAACATTATTTTCATTTTTGAAAAGGTTAAACAAAAAATTCATCTGTAAACCGTCATAACTTACGAACACGGGGGTGATCAGCCCATTGTGCCCTGCATTGATCAATACTACATTACAAAAATGGTGTTACCATTTACTTGATCTGCCTTAGGCGCATAAAAGTTTTCCCTGGTAAGGGATGTTCATATTTGTCAGGGTTCCAAGCCAAAGGTTTTATCTTATCCAACAATAGCCTATAATTCAACATATATGTATATCAAAGGGGTATCAACATGCGATTAAATACTATGATTATCCAAGTGGGGACACTTGTATAATTATTTATAGAAATTAACGAACAGAATATATATCTGAATTATCATATACTAACATGTTGATAATCAATGGGTGTATATAATATAGGCTTTACAATCTGTACAGTAATAATATAACTTTGAAACATTCTTACATTTGTCCAATGCATAAGTAAAATGCAAAGGTAGGATACTTGCATGATGCGCTGCTTACAAATTCTTAACTTAATTCTACCCTTTTTTATCACAACCTATCATTAAGCAAATCAATCATTCGATTAGAATATTATATCATAACACATAATATTGCATATAGCAGTCAGCACATTCCTAATCACGTTGTTACATAACTTAACGACCATTATATCACAATTAAACAATTTACAAGTCAATCCTATCTAAGTTCAGATCAATTTCTGAAACATATCAACGTACCGACAGCCTTATCAGGTAATAATCGAGTCTAAGACTCTATTCTGTATCGGAATATCTAAATAGATAACTTAAACAACAGTCGCACTATTTTTCATGACCTTATAATAATTTTAAAACAATTATTACCATTTATCATAATTTTTGAAATATCAGAATCATTATTAAATGATTTAAATATCAAACAATTTTGTTATCATTAATATTCAATTAATAGTAAGCTATTAATGAAACCATTGCAAAAATATTAAAGTTATTTATAATAACTCAAAATATTTTTAAAACATTTATATTACCCTTAAATGATTTTTAAAACATTTAAAATAATTCTTAAATAATTACCATTAATATTAAAATATTAATTTATCATTATCCAAATATTAAAAGTTATGAATTACAACTTAAAATATTTTTAAATCACTTATATCCTTTTTAAATGATTTTTAAATAAATAAAACCATTTTAAACTATTTATTTAATATAATTATTAAATAAATTAATATCATTAATATATCATTAATATTAAATTATTAATGAAATTATCCTTTAAATATTAAAAGTTATAGTTTATAACTTAGAATATCTTTAAACACTTTATTTTCATTTAAAATGATTTTTATAATAATAAAATCATTTTTAAACTAATTTATTTAATATAAATATTAAATAACTTTAATATCATTAATAATCATTAATTAATGAATTTAACCTTTAAATATTAAAATTTATATTTTATTACTTAAAATATTTTTAAATACCTTATTATTATTTAAAATGATTTTTAAAATAGTAAAATCATTTTTAATTTAATTATTTAATTCATTTAGTAAATAAATTAATTATCATTAATATTAATTTATTAATGAAAATTATCAAATAATATTAAAATTTATTAAAAATAACTTAAAATATTTTCTTATATCATAATAAAATTTTAAATGATTTTTTAAATATTAAAATCATTTTTAAATAATTTATTTAAAATTATAATTAAATAAATTAAATACTTTTAATATTCCAAAAATATTAAATATTTATGAAATATATTTAAAATAATTAAAAACTAATTTTTGGAATTTAAAATAATTTTTAATAATTTATTTTGTATTTTTAATAATTAAAAACTTTTTTTATTTATTAATTTATTTTCAGAAAATAATTTATTTTCTGTCGCTAAAGACCACCTATAGCGACAGAACCGTCGCTATAGGTGTTCTTCATGTTCTTCATACAAGCCCAGAATTTCAATGTCAGAACCGAGTGACTAGGTTTGATCGTGAATAACTCAATGTGTGTCGTGATTCTGGACTCGATTTTGGTCAGATCATGTAGTACAAATACAAGACTATAAAATACAACAATCAACATGGACAAATCACATAACACCAAACAAATATAATCGCCCAAACTTAATGTCAGAGGTTGTTCTTCATTTCTGGGTTTCCCAGAATTGAAGAACAGATCGACTGACCACTTTTGATCGCCAGCAACTTGCAATATATTAACTGTTTTTGAGACCTAAGAGCTTTAATGTATAGACAACCTGTAGGACTACATATTCATTACATAAAATAAACAAAACATCAACAAATCAATCAGTTACAAGTCGGTCAACCACTGTCAGAATCCGTGTTCATGGGTTTTCTGGGTTTTCCAGAAAATCGAGAACATGTGCTTCCCTACTACTTTTACTAGCCACCAATTCCAGTATATGAAATGTTTTAACGATATAAAAGCATGATTTTATAGTTAATATACTAGACTACAATCTAACTTCAACAAACCAAACAAAACAACAACTACCAGCAAGATTCGAAGCCACAAATTTATTGTCAAACGCTGAAAACCATTTCTGGGTTACCCAGATCTCAGCCGGTCAAGCTCGGTCAACGTACTTTGACATTAAATAACTTTTGATTTGTAACAGATATGAGTTTGCTTCTTTTTGCAGATAAAAGACAACATTGATGGCTACTAGTAACAACTTAAAAACAACACAAAACCTCATCGAGCAAGGATCTGTGGCCACTGACATTCATTGTCAGGCCACAGAACCAAGTTTTTCCCGAATTTTGTAGATCTTCAATCCTGAGCATCTAGATGTTATGGATCTAACATTTAGCAACCCAGATCAACACTAGATATTAAAACCAACATAATATAACACTTAAACACAAAATCCAACAACAAATTATGGACAGATTTTCAAGCTTGAGTTTTATAACTTTCTTGGTTTGATCTTGATTTTAAGCTACTGATTTGATATGGGATTTCGTGGGGCTGAATTTTAAGACTAATCTAACACTGATTTTCGTTGGTTTTAGAGAGAGAATGTCTAGGTGGAGTGTTGGTGAACAAAGTAGAAAAATGAGCACTTTTCTCTTTCTTTAATTTTATATACAAGAGCTATGGAATGATTTTCTAAGTTAGATGGATGTCACTTGTTGATTTCAATTTTCAAAATATCAAGAGTTGGTGACCAACTCAAATTATAGCAAGATTCACACTCAACCTACTAGCAAATGTGTAAAAGGGCATTAAAGTCAGTTTATTAGTAATTTTAATGGAACAAAAATAATTTTGACAAAGTATTAGGGTTTAATAACACTAGTATATTTAACCTTGCTAATTTTAGCAATTAGGGTTTATCAATTCAATAACTTGGATTTCTAAAAACACAATTAGGGTTTTCTAATACAATTAAAAATTGAGGTCTCCAATTTAATACACCTTAAAGTAACACATAAATTTATATCATATAATACAGATATATAACAGTATTAAATCTTATACAGTGAAACTAGGGTTTTCGAATGCTATAACACAATTGATCAATTATTATCAGCTCTCGTACATGCAGTTCATATTATAACACTTAAAATATTAAAATATCATAATATTATTATTATTCTTTATCCCAAAACCAGGAATAGGGTTGGTAAAAATATTATTAGGGTTTGGTCGTAATATAATAAAATTGTTCCACACATTAACATTGCACACATAATCATACATATCTATAATACTATCAAATAATAATATAATATTTTTATTCTCATTCCTTGATCAAAACCCGAAATTAGGGTTTGAATTCCATATCTGATTTATCTGTCATAATTAACATTATAAATTAAGTTAAAATAATTAACTTAATATTCTGAACAAATTCATATAATTAAATAATCATTATAATTATTCTTAGTAAATAAGATAAATAATTAACTTAATAATCTGGACAAAATCATATAATAAAAGAATTATTATTATAATTATTCTAAAATTATTTCATATATTATTTAAATAATATATAATTATATTTTCATGGAAAAATAATTAATAAAAACATTTCCAATAAGGAATTAATCAGTATAAAAATTATAATTGATAATAATCAATAATTCTAAAAATAAATTTATTTGCAATACTTAATGTAATAAATAAATTTTACTTATCACATAAAAATATATATATTGCACATTACCTTGACTCATAATCCCCCATATTTATTTTAATAAAAAAAAAAAAAATTTATACGCAAAATTTATGATTTATTTTTATAGAAAATATCGGGTTGCCACAGTAGGAACCCCAATCATACTCTCCAATACGGTCCACATGACGCGTGGCGCTGATCAAAACGAAAGACACCGTAGAAGAGTTATCTGCTATGAATCAGCCTCTAATAATCATCGGCAACAATCACCGCAGAATGCGATCCCTAATTCTGACATCATCAGGCATGGGCTTACTCAAAAGCCCGCTCATAGCATCTACGCTCAAAGGACCTGAACAGACAGTCCTACCTTTGAGCGCCTCCACCAGAACTCCTAGCAAGGATCTGACGGCAGTAGGGGTAATATTTGCCATGCAAGGCACTGGCTCCACTCCAAACTCCATACCTGTGATAAATTGCCAATCCATCGGCATCATCATCACCTCGCAATCCAGTAGATGGAGTGACTGAGTCTGATGAAACCACCGCTCAGACAATGTCCTGAGGTAACCCTAGGGACAATGACGCGGAAGGATGGAAAAGAATGCCCCGAATCCCCAATCATACACTACAGCTCTGTAATTAGGATGAAGAGCCTGATACATGGAGTGTATACTAAACCAATTCCCTCGAGGCTGTGTAAAGACGGGAACCTGATTGAAATGCAGATCAACATCAAAACCCTTTACTTCTCAACAATAGGAAAGAAGGAAGATCAAAGTCTAATACCATACCTCGTTAGTATGCAAATACATCGATGGATGTCTGCTCAAATCACCCAGTAGCTCTGGGTTTTTCACCTGAATACAAGGTAACTCTCTACGAGGAACATGTGCAACAGGAGCAGGATCCTCAATCGAAATATCCTCATCCACGTCCTCAGTGCCTGGCACGTATGCCCGGACTAGACAAATCACGGCCTCCACCAAGCGACGAGGCTGTCTTACAGAACGGGGTCGAGGTTTTCCGACAGAATGTGGTCCTATGGGAACTTCTCGGCTGATCCAGATCCATAATATCTGGACAACAAGTCTCCAAATCACCTCAGAAAGGGTGTGGTATTTCCTTACTTGGAGCTTTATAGAATGCATTTTATGACTATATGCATGCATGCATTAAATTAACATAAAATATAGTTAAAATGCATGACTACCCAATGCCTACATTTTGAATTTTTTTTTCAATAGTCCCCTTTGAAAATAGGACTATCCACATGCACATAGGCATGACTAGGTGGCCATTCAGTAGCACACCTGCCCCAAAGTCATATACATAATATATGCATTAAAAATCAAAATCATTCATTCATAAGGTTAACATCAATATTAGGAGTACTTTGCCTTTCTACCTTTTGCTCATTGGACCTCAAATAGGACAAAAAATAGCAGAAAAAGGTGCCAATTTGACTGTCTCAAAAGTCAAAATTTTTCACATCA
The DNA here is from genome assembly GCA_020205505.1 of Panax japonicus. Classification (NCBI taxonomy): domain Eukaryota; kingdom Viridiplantae; phylum Streptophyta; class Magnoliopsida; order Apiales; family Araliaceae; genus Panax; species Panax japonicus. The sequence goes on from CM035096.1 coordinate 61,397,470, forward strand.
TTATGTTCAGCATAGTTAAATACTAACATTTAGTATGTTGAATATTTTTTATCAAGTCATATGTGCATACATAATCACTACTGTGTTTAAATGCATTTCATGCGATAGCTCAAAATCCAACGGATAAAAACTAGAAAAAATACATACATACATTACCAGGATAGTGTAGAACAATTGTACGGTGACAAAATTTACTGAAAATTACCCGAACTCAGCAGATCTGAAGGAGGCTCACGGATTTCTCTTCGCCCAACAAGTTAAAAATGACTTGTGAAACCAACCTGTTGGATTTTATCACCCACGGTTGACCGCAGACACATCTGCGGCTGAAGCAGGTGCACCTATGGCACCACTATATGGGCCCCCACCCCTCCGACTCGGTCCAGTTTGAGTTGTAAAGGAGTTCTCACAGACTAGAAAGGTCAAATCGGGAATAAAAACGCTACGCAATTGAGCAAAACAACATGCAATCCTGGTCTTCTCAGATAAAACTTTGAGTCTTTACATCGCTTATTGGTAGTCATCCGAACACGAGGTATACCCTGCCAATGATCTCATTTGCTACAAATCACATCCGGAAATACCTTGTACAGATCCGATGCCACCAACTCCGGGTCATTACCCTAAAGATCAACGTGAATCCCCGACGGGGGTTATAACGTGAGTCCCCGACGAGGGTTACAACGTGAGTCCCCGACGGGGGTTACAACGTGAGTCCCTGACGGGGGTTACAACGTGGAACCCCGACGGGGGTTACACCGTAGATCCCCGACGGGGGTTACAACGTGAAGCTCCGGTAGGGGGCTAAAACGTGCATTCAAGCCGTTGACACACATATCAACGAAGGTAAAGTAACCTTGACGTTATCTCAGCTGATAGCGATTAAACCTATCAGAGCTGTAGAGCAATTCGAGGATTTCATACTCGATTACTCATAATCCCCAGCGGATCCCCGGCGGGGGTCACAACGCAATGCTCCGGTGATTCACACGTCAGCAAAGGTCAAGCAACCTTGACAGTATATCCCACATGATTCACATGTCGGTGAAGTACACGTCAACGAAGGTCAGGCATCCCTAACAACATTTGATGTTGGCAGTAAATCCAACAGAATCTTGACATGTCCTGGCGATATCAACTAGGGGAGGTCAATGTTATCAAAGAGGATATATGATGGAATATGTTATACACATCCTCAAACAGATCAAGCTTTATCTCCACCGATCTCTTACACATAATAGGTACATCTTCCGGATCAAGTCACTACCAAAGACACAGGAATTTGGTGATAACCCCAACGTCAACATCCTAACAGATTCGGATTACAAATCAAATCTGGTTATCATTGATAATCCCCAGTTGAAGCAACAGGGATCCAACAGCATGTTGGGCTACAACCCCGTACGCATACATCATACATTTGCATCATATTGCTACATATAGTACCATGTTTGTCTTGTTGCGTTTAAAGTGTCTAGGATTCATTATCCTACCCATGCATCGCTATGCCTAAGTGTGATAAAGAGGGGCATCTGTAGACACTCAAAATTTTCTGTACTATTATCACTAACATTACAGGAGGATAGATTCGTCTTTTAAGAGGGAACCCTAAAAGACAATCTATATCCATTCTGGATACTACCAGAAGTTCAGCATCAACCCCAGAACATACACTGGGAGTAATAATTCCAACCTTGGAGATAACCCCGAGGCATCCAGATCCAATATCGGAACATACACCGGAGAAGACCGATTAATCTCAGAGATAACCCCGAGGTATCCACTCTCAGTCCCAACCATGGGAATAGCCACCAACCTCGGTGATAACCCCAAGGAATGCAGTTTTGGCGATAACCCCGAAAATGCTTGTTTCAAATGCAACCAGTTTCAATCTCGGCGCTCACAAAGAGATACTCTGTACCAACCTGGAGATAATACCTGGAGGACAGTCACACCTCAAAGATCACAATGAGGATCTTCAACAATTCCAGCAGTCCAATCTCAGCGAAGCCTGAGCAACGTCTGCTTTATAAACATCTCTACACAACGATTTCCCATAAGAATCAAACCAATCCCGACTGACTATTTGTGCGGGGTAACAGATGGAATTTGAAGCTTGAAGACCGGAGGGCATCGTCCCATCTTCAATGACTTCGTACAAATTCTAATCCTATGCCATTGTACAACTCTCGACAACATCGGTCAAAAATATGTCCTTTATACCTCAATCAGATGCCCGAATTGCACTTCTAAAAGTTTGAGCGGACATTATAGTGCACGTACTACGAGACCACCCAACCCAAGAAACCCGGGCCCACCCGGGTTGCCTCTGGTACAGCTGCGGCTCAGTCGCAGGTACACCTGCGGCTCCACTCCCTATAAATAGAGGGCTTGGGGTGGCCATTTTGCAAGAGAAAATGGCGAGGAAGCCCTACCCAATTTTCTCTGCACTCACCCCATGCAGTGTACTTTCTCATTTTAAACACATGTGAGCTCATATATAGCTTCTTTTGTACCTACAAAAGCCAGTGTTTACCCACTTTAAAGATATAGAAGTCTTCTTTGGCAGTCAATTGTAAGCCTTCTCACACACTTTAAAGCTTTTTTCTTCATCTCTTCACACACCCTTCTTCACGTTGAGAGTCGTGTTGCTTGTTTTTGCCTGAACTTCGATCTGTGGTTTTATTTCAGTCTATATATATATATATATATATATATATATATATATTATATATATATATTTATATATATATTGACTAACATTATCAAGTTATGCCTCAATTGAGCCTAGACTTCGGTCTGGAGCGTTTATTGCTTTAATATATATATACTTATATATATTAACTGTGCGTCGGACTCTGTTCGATGAGCCTGGATTTTACATCCGGAGCGTTTACTCGCTTATATATATATATATATGTATATACTTATATATATGAACTGTTGTCAGACTCTGTTCGATGAGCCTGGATTTTATATCCGGTACGTTTATTCGCTTATATATATTTATATATATATATATGAACTGTTGTCGAACTCTGTTCGATGAGCCTGGAATTTACATCCGGTGCATTTATCACTTATATATATATATATATATATATATATATATATATATATATATATATATTTCATCCCACCTGGAGTTCACTTCGTGGTGGTTGATCACTTTTACAACTTTATTTACGTTTTGTCCTGCCTGGAGTTCACTTTTTGGCAGTTGATTGCTTTGTATAGCTTTCTTTACATTTTGTCCAGCCTGGAGTTTCCTCCATGGCGGTTGATAGCTTTTACAGCTTTATTTTCATTTCTGATATCCCATGGAGGTGCTTCGTGGTTGGTGATCATGTCTGTATATATATATATATATATATATATATATATATATATATATATATATATATATATATATATATGCTTACTGCTTTCATACAAATTGTAGTATTATGTGCGCCTAGGAATCCTGTGATCACAGATTCAACCCATTGGATCTAGATTAGGTTCCAATGATGGACATTTTCAACTGTAAGAAGCTTGTAAATTATTCTGTGTTGTCTGAATTTCCTCAGATGGTTTCCATACCCATGAAGAAGTCCGCATTATTTTGTATATTATTTTCGTATGGATGCCTCGCATCTGTCAAATAAAATCAATTAAGTCGAACACTTAATAAAATGGGAGTGTAAAAGGTCTTAATTACTATTAAGGATCAGGGTTTGAAAAACCACTTTTATAAAACATCATTGCCATATCTTGCTAAAAACTGAATTATTATATAAATTCAAACCCTGTGTATATAGGTGTGAACAAGGCCTCGCACTACTTCCAAATAACAGCACATTGACCAACACACACACATTCAGATAATAGTTTCTTGAAAAGAGGCTGTCATCGTGGTAACACGGATGTCGGGGGGTGCCTAACACCTTCCCTCCGCATAACCAAGTCCCCGGACCCTAATAAATCTCGGTTGCACCGAACTATTTAGCAGTGTCACATCACTGGGTCAATGTGCAAACCTTTTCTCGGTTGTGTTGGTACAACCCTTTTAAAAAACCAACTGACGACTCTTAACAGTCCCATCGTAGACATTATACATGTCGGACTTTTTTCACTTATTTTTTCAAACAAATCTCACCTAAAATGAGAACACCAAAGAACAAGTAACGGAAAGGGACATCTAAAAATCCCGAAGTCGACATTCATAATTTAGCAATTAGGGTCAAAATTGGTCATTAGGGTTTATAACCCACAAATTATGGTTTTAAATAGAAAATAAGCTTTCTAATTTAAAATTTTGGTTTCTTAATTAGATTAGGGTTTTCTAATTACTTAACTTGAAAATTAGGATTAATATTTCCTAATTATCATTAAAGGTATTGAATAAACACTTAGGTTTTCCCTAATCATAAATTAGGGTTTCAAATCTAGAAATTAAGGTTTCCCATAAATCTTTAGGGTTTTCCCTAATTAGGTTATATTTAATAACGTTAATCCTTAAACTAACATCCGTATTCCCAAATTAGGGTTTCAACTTCCAAATTAGGGTTTTGGATTCTTGGAACCCAAATTAGGGTTTCCAGAATCGATTTTAGTGTTTCTTGTTAATCGCTAGGGTATTCTAACCGAACGTAGACGTTCTTAATATATACCTAGAGTTTGTTACAGATATCGTTTATCTGGACAACCCTTAACCCTTAACCAAATACTGAACACATAAATGGCCATATACACAGAACATATTCACGTATACACCTAATCCTAAATAATTCACCTAAATCCTTTTATAGAATTTTGAAATCTTCAAAATTCCTTCTAAAAAATATCAAACGCATACACTTATTTTCTGTCTAGGTTCTAATATTGAGCCTTAAATCAATAAATTAAAATTTTAATTTTTTTTTAAATTCTCGGGTTGTCACATTCACCCCTTCTAAATTTTTTTTAAATTCTCGGGTTGTCACATGCAGAAGCCAGAAACGCTACCAGGTGCGCCCGCGCCTATTTTGCACTAGAGCCTTGCACGACATCTGCAGCTGTTGTTTGACTTAATTTAAAATTTGAAATTGGAAGTGTTTGTATTGACCTAAACTACTCTGGTTGGCACCCAACGCGGATTATTATTGTTTTTATCAGTTTTTCATATGAGAAAAACTAGGGTTCCAGGTGTTGAACGCAATTCCAAAGAGGGTTGAGCATACATTGAATATTTTCTTCATCTTCTTTTGGATTGATTAATTGAATAAGAACTACTTTTATTTTGCTGGATAATGTTGGAGATTTGAACAGTACTTTTGGATTATAATCTGCAATTGGGTTTGATCGATTCTACTCTCTCTCAATTGCCTTATTTATTTTTCATGTGTTGCTATAATCCCATAATGGCTTTTGGTTCAGAGATTAACTAAAATCCATTATGGGATTCTAACGAAAATTGATATGTAGTCTAATAATAATGGCCTGATTGCTTGATTGTGTAGTTGTCATGGAATTTCTATTATGATTGATTGGATTGCATGAATGTTTGATCACCATTCATTTTATGTACTTATATGGAATTGAAAAATGACATGTGATTATGGTTGTAATCATGATAACATGCGTTTATGAGGCTGAATTGTTTAGCTTTATATTTCGTGAACCAGATAGAAATATATTGTTTCACCGTGTGTAGTTATATAAGAGCTTACGCTTCAAATCAATATTGCTGCAAAGTCATATAGAAATATAGTGATTTTTTTTTATTGATGATTACATGATTTCTATTGCACATAGAGGTTATGTAAGTAGGTTATAATGCATTAAAAATGGTTATGTCTAGTTTTCGTGCTCTTGGCTAATTTTCCATGATACAAGTATAATCTTGCATGATGGTATTATTTAGATGCAATATGAATTGAAGTTAGAAACCCATTGTTTCCATATTTGATTTATTATTCTATTAATCTTCTTTTATTCGTTAAGTGAGTTTAGATTCTTTCAAAATTATAGCATTCGTTTAAGCATATATGAATAGTGATACAGTTGATGCATAATAATTTAATCTTGAAACCTTTCTCCGTGGATTGATGCTTTCTTACTCTGTACTACTTGATGACCCATGTATGCTTGCATGAGTTAGAGTCCTTTTATTACAACTATAAAGGAACTAATATGTTTTTGGCGCCGTTGCCGGGGAGAGGCATTTAATTTTATTATTATTATCACCAGTTTTAAGCTATATTGTATGACTTAGACAAATCTAATATTATCTCATTTATATTTTTGTTTTTGCTCCAGGCATTTTTATTTAGTATATGCGCACTCGATCTTCCAATCCTGAGTTAACACCTTTACAAGACAACATCAACGGTAGGGGTTGGAAATCTAGAGCACGTAGAAATATAAAAGTAGAGCTAGAGACCACAACATCTAATATGGCAGCCGCGGAACAAAGAGACGAGCAAAGGGAGGAGCACAGGGCTTTAAGAGACTATTCTATGCCGAATATTAATGGACTGCAGTCAAGTATAGTTAGACCAGCGATAGCAGCTAATACATTTGAGATAAAGCCGGGCACTATTCAAATGGTGCAGAATTCGGTACAGTTTGGGGGTGCTGCTACAGATGATCCTAATGAACACCTGTTGAGTTTCATCGAAATATGTGATACTTTCAGATACAATGAGTTGACAGAGGATGCTATCAGACTAAGGCTATTTCCATTTTCACTGCGAGATAAAGCAAGAAGTTGGCTTCACTCTCTACCTTCTGGATCTTTAACCACATGGGAGGACCTAACACATAAGGTCTTAGCCAAGTTTTTCCCAATGGCTAAGACTGCGAAGATGAGGACAACAATCTCCAAGTTTGAACAGCAATAGGGTGAATCTTTATATGAAGCCCGAGAGAGATACAAAGAGATGCTAAGGAAGTGTCCACACTATGGCATGCCAGATTGGATGGTGATCAAAACATTTTATAATGGATTGGGATGGCAGTCCTGGCCTATTGTAGATGAAGCTGCAGGAGGAGCTTTATGGGCGAAGAGCTATGAAGAGGCCTATAACCTCATTGAGACAATGGCAGCTAATGATTTTCAAAACACTACAGCTAGGATGCCACAACCCAAAGTTGCATGTTTGTTAGAAGTGGATGCGATCACTCAATTGTCAGCACAGATGGCATCCATGGCAAGGAAGATTGACTCATTGACAGAGACTAAGGCGAAGACAATTGCCTTTGTATGTGAGATTTGTGCAAGATCACATTTAACGGACCAATGCGCTATCAGTTTAGAGTCGGTACAGTATATGAGCAACTATAGGAAGGATCAAGGTCTATTTTAGAACACATACAGCTCCAATAACCATAACCATCCAAACTTCAGTTCGTCTAATAATCAAGGAAGTCAACAGGATCAGTTTCAACCGAATAATCAATTTCAATCACAGTCAGCTCAGCAACAGTTTGCACCAAGACCACCTTACCCATCAGGATTCTCTCAACAACAACATCATACTCCAGCTGCACCTCTGCAAGAAAAGAAGTCAGAGATGGAGGAGATGATGATGAAGTACATGGCAAATACAGAGGTGATGATTAAAAGCCAAGCAGTGGCTATTAAAAATATGGAAACTCAAATGGGTCAGAAGGCGAGCATGCTTAACAACAGGCCCCAGGGTTCATTGTCAAGTACCACAGAAGAAAATCCAAGAAGAGAAGGGAATGAACAATGTCAAGAAATCACACTTAGGTCTTGGAAACAGTGTGCATGAAATCAACCAGGCGCGCCCGCGCCAAGTTTACAAGGGGAAGACGCACAACCGTACGAGGCAGATAAGTTGTCTGAGAAGAAAGAAAATAATGAAGATTCTGATTTACAGTAGGAAGAGAACAATAAAATAGGTTCAGTTGAGAAGCCAGTGAGTAAAATACCAATAGTTCACCCTCCGGTTCCGTATCCACAAAGATTGAATAAGTAGAGGGAAGATAAACAGTTCAGCAAGTTCTTAGAGGTCCTTAAAAAATACAGATTAATATACCTTTCGTTGAGGCATTGGAATAGATGCTTAGTTATGCAATGTTCATGAAAGGTATCTTGTCAAGGAAGAAGAGATTAGAAGATTTTGAGACAGTGGACTTGACAGAGGAATACAGTGCAGTGCTTTAACGCAAATTACCATCAAAGCTGAAGGATCCGGGCAGTTTCACAATTCTGTGCACAATCGAAAAGATGAGCTTCAGTAAATGTCTGTGTGATCTTGGGGGTAAGTATAAATTTGATGCCCTTGTCAGTATTCAATCAGTTAGGATTGCCGGCTCTAAGGCCGACAAATATTTCTTTACTGCTAGCTGACAAATCCATCACTTATCCACGGGGAATTGTTGAAGATGTATTGGTAAAAGTGGATAAATTCATCTTTTCGGTTGATTTCATCATTTTAAATTATGAATAAGATAGGAGTATACCAATCATACTGGGAAGACCATTCCTAGCTATAGGAAGGACCTTGATAGACATTCAGAAATGGGAACTCACTATACGTGTTCATGATCGGGATGTTACCTTTAACGTATTCAAGGCAATGAAATTTCCAACAGATAAAGAGGAATGCTTCAGGGTTGATTTGGTGGACCAGGTCTTAAATGATGAGGTAGAGAGTCTGGTGGATTGTGAACCATTGAGAAGTGTTATGGCTGGAAATTCAGAATTAGAGGATGAGGAATTTGAAGAACTTGTACATTTTCTTGATACTACTCCACAGTTCAGAAAATTCAAAACTACTGTTGAGCCATTGAAGAAAGCTGGAGAGACATCAATAAAATTGAAGCCATCTCTTGAGACACCTCCAGAACTTGAATTGATACTACTTCCAGATCATTTGAGGTATGCATTTTTAAATAAAGATTCAAAGCTACCAGTGATTATTTCTTCTGCACTGACATTTTTCAGGAAGAACAACTACTACGAGTCTTTAGAGAATTCAAGTCGGCTATTGGATGGACTATAGAATATATAAAAGGGATCAACCCTTCTTTTTTGTATGCATAAGATCATGCTGGAAGATGATAGTAAGCAATCGGTGGAGCAACAAAGAAGACTTAATCCGATCATGAAGGAAGTGGTCAAGAAAGAAGTATTGAAATGGCTGGATGCATGTATAATTTATCTGATCTCAGATAGTTCATGGGTGAGCCCAGTGCCATGTGTACCGAAGAATGGTGGCATGACCATGGTTTCTAGTGAAAATAATTAGTTGATTCCAACACGAACAGTGATGGGGTGGAGAGTCTACATGGACTACCGCATGCTTAACAAAACTACCAGGATAGATAACTTCCCACTGCCATTCATCGATCAGATGTTTGATAAATTGGTAGGTCATGAGTATTATTGCCTTCTGGATGGATATTCAGGCTAAAATCAGATTGTGATAGCTCCAGAGGATCAAGAAAAGACAACTTTTACATGTCCATATGGAACTTTTGCTTTCAAAAGGATGTATTTTGGTCCGTGCAATGCTCCAGCCACTTTTCAGATATGCATGATGGTTATTTTTTTGGATATGGTGGAACAGAATGTGGAAGTATTCATGGATGATTTCTCAGTTTTTGGGGATTCATTTAATTTATGTCTTGAGAACTTGGTGATGGTTTTGAAAAATTGCATTGAACAAATTTGGTACTGAATTGGGAAAAGTGCCATTTTATGGTACAAGAAGGAATTATTTTGGAACACAAAGTTTCGAAGAAGGGACTTGAGGTGGACAGAGCAAAGTTAGATACTATTGAGAATTTTCCGCCACCAACTTTAGTTAAAGGTGTTCAAAGTTTTTTGGGACATGAAGGCTTCTACCGCAGATTCATTAAAGACTTCTCGAAGATAACTAAACCATTTTGCAGTTTATTGGAGAAGGATGCACAGTTTAAATTTGATGAGGATTGCATGACTGCATTTGAGCATTTGAAAGGGAGGGAAGTTAACTTCAGCACCAGTCATTACAGCACCGGATTGGGACTTGCCATTTGAACTGATGTGTGATGCCAGTGATTTTGCTGTGGGAGCTGTTTTGGGTCAGAGAGAGAAAAAGATTTTTCATGTGATCTATTATGCCAGCAAGACCCTTACGGATGCGCATTTGAACTACACCACCATAGAGAAAGAATTGCTGGCAGTTGTGTATGCTTTTGATAAAATCTGAGCATATCTGAATGGTACGAAGGTGATAGTGTACACGGATCACACGAAAGTTCTACACTTAGTGGCAAAGAAGGATGTAAAGCCCCGTTTGATTAGATGGATATTATTTTTGCAGGAATTTGATTTAGCGATCAAGGATAGAAAGGGAACTGAGAACCAAGTGGCGGACCACTTATCTCGGCTAGAGAATCTGGAAAGGGAAGCAGATGACAAAATTGGAATTAGTGAATCCTTTCCAGATGAACAGTTATTTGTGGTGAAAGAAGAAGTGCCATGGTTTGCAGACTACGCGAACTACTTGGTGAGTAAGATGGTACCTTATGACTTGGTTGGTCATCAAAAGAAGAAATTCCTGCATGATGTTAAATGGTTTATATGGGATGAACCATATTTGTTCAAACAATGTGCTGATCAGATGATAAGGAAGTGTATCCCATATAGTGAGATAGAGGGGATTTTGCAGGATTGTTATGCTTCTTTGTATGGGGGTCACTACGGCGGAGAACGAACATCGACTAGAGTACTACAAGCAGGATTTTACTAGCTGACAATTTTCAAGGATGTTTAAAGTTTTGTCCATCAATGTGACAGATGTCAAAGAGTCGGGAACATTTCAAAAAAAAATGAAATGCCACTGAATACAATCCTCGAAGTGGAAATTTTTGATGTGTGGGGGATTGATTTCATGGGCCCTTTCGTTTCTTTATGTGGGAATCTATATATCTTGCTAGTAGTCGATTATGTGTTGAAGTGGGTCGAAGTGGCAGCTCTTCCAATAAATGATGCCGTAGTAGTCCTCAGATTTTTGCAGAGGAGTATTTTCACGAGGTTTGGGACTCCAAGGGCTATCATTAGTGATGAATGTAGTCATTTTTGCAATAGGCATTTCACAACTTTGTTGGCTAAGTATGGGGTAAATCATCTCATTGCTAAAGCTTATCATCCACAAACGAATGGACAAACAGAGGTTTCAAATAGGGAAGTCAAGAGAATTCTGGAAAAAGTTGTGAATCCCACAAGAAAAGATTGGTCCTTAAAGCTCGATGATGCTGTTTGGGCATATAGGACTGCATACAAGACTCCGTTGGGCATGTCACCTTTTTAGTTAGTTTATGGAAAAACATGTCACCTTCCTATGGAGCTAGAGCATAAGGCATATTTGATCGATTCAGAAGCTCAATTTTGATTGGAAAGCGGCAGGAGAGAAACGCTTACTCCAACTCAATGAGTTGGATGAATTCTGATTACAGGCATATGAAAACTCAAAGTTGTACAATGTTAAAGTGAAGAAATGGCATGATCGCAAGATCATAGAGAGAACATTTGAGCCGGGACAAAGAGTTTTGGTTTTCAATTCCAGACTTAAACTTTTTCCTGGGAAGCTCAAATCAAGGTGGTCAGGGCCATTCACGGTGAAGATAGTTTTCCCACATGGCATGGTCGAAGTATTCGATAAGTTCTCGGACAAGCAGTTTAAAGTGAATGGACAACGATTGAAGCATTACTTTGGTGGTGAGGTTGACAGACAGAAAGTCACCTCAATTTTTTCTTCAATATGAAAAGTCAGAGACAGTCAAGCTAATTGACTATAACTTAGCGCTTGATGGGATGCAACCCATTGTTTCTATCTCTACATTTTAATTATTCTGTTTAGATTGTTTTGATTAGTTCATTTTCATTTTTAATTATGATAGTTGATTTGTTCTGCATAAGTGCATTGGTAGCTGAATTTGTATTGGACTGTGTTTGAGTATAGTATAGGGAGTATGATTATTAGATGGTCATTTTTGCGTATTCAGTAGTTCATATTTTGACATGGTTAATTGGTGTTTATGCATGAGAATTGAAAAGAAGTCATCACTGTGTTATGTATTGGAAGATGCAGATTAGAATTACAGGAAGCAGATTCGCGTGTCCGCGTGATGTACACCTTGAAAAAAACCGCGCGCCCGCGCTGCATGTCCATGTAAGAAAAAAAAAGGCACTCGCGCGTCAGCGCCAAATCTCCATGGAAAAGCCGCACGGCCGCACTTGGAACCAGAATTTGAAAAAAAAATTGGGTTTTAAAACATGTTGTGACTCATATCTTCTATCACTTGATATAATAGAGAGTCGTTTTCTCATGTTTTCCACAGCACACACGACTCCTCCTCTCCAAACCATTCTCAAGTGAAAGTGTAATGTCTCATATCCATTACGTGATTGTCATTTTAAATCTCCTACCCACGTTTAACCTCTGCGTTGATAAATCAAGGACTTTAGTGGGTCTGTGCAACATAAGTTTGGGAGTATTCACTTCATCCACTATCACTCATGATTTTACAAGGCAAGTCATGTTCTCTTCGTTTAGTCTCAAATGGGTCCTAAGCGTGCTCGATCTCGCACCCCTGAATCATCATCTTAAAGCATGCAAAGTGGGGATAATGTTGATTTATCAAAGTTTATCAACTTGGATGCTCAAATTGAATACTATCAAATTATGGGGAAGTCATTTTTTCATGAACGAGTGTTCAAACCAGATGCGCAGGATGGACAGTTACTGCAGATGATTAGAGAAAAGTGTTGGCATGGTGTGTGCTCTACGCCGACGGCTGCATATATGGCTGTCGTGCGGGAGTTTTATGCTAATGCGAGGGAAAAAATGAATGGTTTTTCTTTTGTTCGTGGGATTGAAGTGGACTATAGACCGAGAGCTATTCGTCAAGTGTTCCATTTACCCGACCCTCCGGCTGGATGAACAAATTGGGTGGAGGCAGAACATTTGGAAACAGATTTGGACATTGTTATCACTGATCTGTGTATTCCAGGGACCCAGTGGACATGCACTCCTGACACGAATCACCCCAAGACATTTCCAGCTTCTACTCTCAATCGTTATGCAAAAGCCTGGAATCTCTTTGTGTGCCAAACTTATGCCATATTCTCACCATCATGAAATTACAGTGGAGCGAGCAATTATATTATGGGGAATCATTGTTGGAAAATATATCGACGTGGGTCACTTGATGAATTAAAATATGATGAGATATATGTGGGGAAGTACTACATGCAGTATTCCATATGCTTCAATAATGACACATTTATGTGCCAAGGCAGGAATTAAGTGGATGGATGAGCAGTTGCAGTTCTTGAGCCAAGACATTACGCATGCTACAATCACAAGATTTGAAGATTGTAAAGAGGGTACACCGCATCCAAGAAAAAAGGGTTTTATTTCGCGTCCTGCATCGTCTACACCTTCATCGTAGCCCTCCAAGTCAAATGAAGTAAGCACATCTACCCAAGCAACTGTCGACGCTATGTACGGCAATTTTGTAGCGTTTGCTATGAGTCTGACAAGGTCGTTAGCGGAGGCGTTTGCACAATAGGGGACTATGCTTGAGTGGCCAAAGTTTGGGACCGTTGTGCCATTTCCACCACCAGATTCACCACCCAAAGAGGGTGGTGCAGGTGAGCAGTAGGGGAGTTCTTCTAACCCTATACCTTCATTAATTGGGACAATGAAAAATTTAAGTTTGGGGGTATTGGGTAGTAGGGTAGTTGCATGTAGTGTTTGCATGATTAGTTTAAATTTTGCATTTTTAATTGTTAGTTAATAATTGCAGTAAATTTTTCTATTTTTAGTAGTATTATATGTGTTAGTATATGTTTAGTTACATGTCTCACATTTCTAGCTTTATGGAAGTTATGTCTAGCCTATGATAATAGTGAATTTTGAAGGATTGTTGAGTATGTTGGATAACATGAGCTTAGATATAATGTTTTACATGATGTAATCCATGATACTGTTTAGATGCTTTCGATTTGCACTGCCGTGTTCACAATTGCTTATAGGCATAAGAATTATGTGTTGCATTGTTTGATAGGAAATGCGGTTTTAAAAAGAGAATTATGTGGAAAATGGACTTAGATTGTACAAAAAATTGATAGTCAAACTTTGGGAACACATTGGTATGCTATATAGATAAAAAAAGAAAGAAAAAAGAAAGAAATAACGTGTCTAGTCTTATCTCGGGACCTTTGTTACTTGAGTAAGTACGCCCGTATGGGTGTCTTAACACCTAGCGCCCAAAGGTCTTTTATGGTCTGGGATTCGTTGGTTGAAAGCTCGCTAAGGGGTAGCATTGTTAGCCTAATGCAATGAGGCATTGCGTCGTCATGTGAAAATAAAATAAAAATAAAATAGAATAACAATAAACACTGCGAGAAAGAGCAAAAATCGCCCTCGTGAGTAGAAATAAAGCAGTTTAAACCCATTGTTGAACCTTAATTTGTTTTGATATGTTAGAATATTATTTGTTGCATGAGTATACATGAATCTTGATTTAGACTGTAATTTTTTATTTAGAGCAGCTTAGCATGTGCATTATTTGCTGTAATCAAGTTTTGGAAAACACAAAACACACACACATCATCATCTTTATAGCATATATGAATTATTTAAGTGTATGATATTATGCCTATAGTTTCGTTTGAATTTGTATTCTCGAATCTGGATAATTAGCTGAGGTATTTTGGACTGAAATTTTGTTATAGCTGAAAAAATGTGAGACTCATTTTCATCGTAATCTAGTTGCATAGCATGTAGTTCCATTTTCAGTGTTTTATGTCGTATGCATTGCTTGAGGGCAAGCAATAGTTCAAGTTTGGGGGTATTTGATAAGTAGGTTTTATACCTACTTATTGGATATAAATTCACGCGAACTATGCTCATCTCAAGAACATTTTAGTATGTTTTTAGTTGCATTTTGTGTAATTTGCATTGCATGTAATGGGAACTCCGATGGTATAAAATTGCATGAAAAGGCACAGTTCGGCAGTGGTAGGTGGCACGAGACTAATGAAGGCATGACAAGAGGAAGAAATGGAGATACAAAACTGAGCAATGGTGGAAGAGCAAGCATCAAGCAGTAGAAAACAGGAAACAACAGCAGAACATAAGAAGGCAGGACACAGAAGCCGCGCGGCTAAATGAGCTAGAAAGCGCACGCCCGCGCCACACACCTACAAAAGCCAGAAACGCTACCAGGTGCGCCTATTTTGTATTAGAGCCTCGCGCGACATCTGCAGCTGTTGTTTGACTTAATTTAAAATTTTAAATTGGAAGTGTTTGTATTGACCTAAACTACTCTGGTTAGCACCAGACGTAGATTATTATTGTTTTTTTTTTTTATCAATTTTTCATATTAGAAAAACTAGGGTTCCAGGCGTTGAACGCAATTCCAAAGAGGGTTGAGCATACATTGAATATTTTCTTCATCTTCTTTTGGATTGATTCATTGAATAAGAACTACTTCTATTTTACTGGATAATATTGGAGATTTGAACATCACTTTTGGATTATAATCTGCAATAGGGTTTGATCGATTCTACTTTCTCCTTCAATTATCTTATATATTTTTCATGTGTTACTATAATCCCATAATGGCTTTTGGTTTAGAGATGAACTAAATTCAATTATGGGATTTTAACGGAGATTGATATGTAGTCTAATAATAATAGCCTAATTGCTTGATTGTGTAGTTGTCATGGAATTTCTATTATGATTGATTGGATTTCATGAATGTTTGATCACCATTCATTTTATATACTTATATGGAATAGAAAAATGACATGTGAGTATGGTTGTAATCATGTTAGCATGCGTTTATGAGGCTGAATTGTTTAGCTTTATATTTCGTGAACCAGATAGAAATATATTGTTTCATCGTGTGTAGTTATATAAGAGCTTACGCTTCAATTCAATACTGTTGCAAAGTCACATAGAAATATAGTGATCTTGGTTTTATTGATGTTTACATGATTTTTATTGCACGTAGAGGTTATGTAAGTAGGTCATACTGCATTGAAAAATGGGTATGTCTAGTTTTCGTGCTCCTAGCTAATTCTCCATGATACAGGTATAATATTGCATGATAGTATTATTTAGATGCAATATGAATTGAAGTTAGAATCCAATTATTTCCATATTTGATTTATTATTCTATTAATCTTCTTTTATTCGTTAAGTGAGTTTAGATTCATTCAAAATTATAGCATTCGTTTAAGCATATATGAATAGCGATACAGTTGATGCATAATAATTTAATCTTGAAACCTTTCTCCGTGGATTGATACTTTCTTACTTTGTACTACTTGTTGACCTATGCATGCTTGCATGAGTTAGAGTCATTTAATTATAACTAAAAAGGAGGCAACACCATCTACAACAACAAACTAACAACATGACCAAAAGATCAAACGACTGCAAGATCAGAGGCTTGCAAAAGCTTGTCAGGAATTCTGGAAAAAATCTGGATTACCCAGAAATGTTTTCTGTCATCAGTCAACGTGGTTTGACTGAGCATAACTAAAGATCTAGACTTGATCCGACCCTGCTTCCAGTTCCAGATCCAAGCCTACACGGCATAGAACAGATCCAAAATAGAAAACACAGAAAACATCTAACACATAAAGATTTAATAATGCCTCTGACATTCAACTGTCATGCCATAATTTTCCAGTTTTCCAGATTTGTTTAAACCTTGATTTCGTACATCTAGATGTTATAGATTCATTATCTATCAACCCAGATCACTAAAATACACCTTAATACATAACTTTAAATAATCTATTACAACATATAATATCAGATCATATGATTTTTAAAAATTATGGTTCTATACCATTTTGAGCCTTGATCTTTTAATCTGAACCTTGAATCTGTTATGGGAAATCTAAGAATTGATCCTAGCTTTGATTCTCACTCTCTTTCTCTCTTAGTCCCGAAAATGAAGAGAGTGAATTGTCTTTGGAGAAATGAGAATTAAAGTAGCCACTTTCTCTCTCTTAATCAATTTATTTGATACAAATGCAATGCACACGGCTGATAAAAGGGCTAGGTTGCTGAGATTTTAAGTCAATGAGTTGTTGGAGTTGATCACCAACTCTTATTTGGCAAGATTTGCACTCAACTTACTAAATAATGCACAAATGGTAAAATAGTCTTTTAGTATTTAATTTTAATGGCATTTTTGTCAATTGCCCTAACCATTAGGGTTTAGGGTTTGAACCCTTAGGTTTTAAAAATAAATTATAGAATTTTTTATGTTTTCAAAATCAAAAATTAATATTTCTAAATTATAATTAGAATTTTTTAATTATATTAAAATTTCATAATCATAATTCAATCTTGTTAATTTAGGATTAATATATCCTAATTAAAATGGCTAATTTAGCAATTAGGGTCAAAATTGGTCATTAGGGTTTATAACCCACGAATTAGGGTTTTAAATAGAAAATAATCTTTCTAATTTAAAAATTAGGTTTCCTAATTAGATTAAGGTTTTCTAATTACTTAACTTGAAAATTAGGATTAATATTTCCTAATTATCATTAAAAGTATTAAATTAACACTTACGTTTTCCCTAATTATAAATTAGGGTTTCAAATCCAGAAATTATGGTTTCCCGTAAATCTTTAGGGTTTTCCCTAATTAGGTTATATTTAATAACGTTAAACCTTATACTAAAATCCATATTCCCAAATTAGGGTTTCAACTTCCGAATTAGGGTTTTGGATTCCCAGAACTAAAATTAGGGTTTCCATAACCGATTTTAGGGTTTATTGTTAATCGCTAGGGTTTTCTAACTGAACGTTGACGTTCTTAATATATACATAGGGTTTTTTACATATATCGTTTATCTGGTCAATCCTTGACCCTTAACCACATACTGAATACATAAATGACCATATACACAGAACATATTCACATATACACCTAATCCTGAATAATTCACCTAAATCCTTTACAGAATTTTGAAATCTTCAAAATTCTTTCTCAAAAATATCAAACGCATACACTTTTTTTCTGTCTATGTTATAATATTGAACCTTAAATCAATTAATTAAAATTTTAAAAAATTTCTAATTTCTCGGGTTGTCACAATTATTGGTGCTGAAGTTAACCTCCTCTTCAAATGCTCAAATGCAGACACCCAATCCTCGTCAAACTTGAAATGTGCATCCTTCTCCAATAATCTGCAAAGTGGTTTAGTTATCTTGGATAAGTCTTTAATGAACCTGCGGTAAAAGCCTGCATGTCCTAGAAAACTTCGAACACCTTTTACTGAAGTTGGTGGCGGAAAATTCTCAATGGTTTCTAATTTAGCTCTGTCCACCTCAAGTCCCTTCCTCGATACGTTATGTCCCAGAATTATTCCTTCCTATACCATAAAATGGCACTTTTCCCAATTTAATATCAAGTTTTTCTCAACACATCTTCTCAAAACCATGACCAAATTTTCCAGATATAGATCAAATGAATCCCCAAATACTGAAAAATCATCCATAAATACCTCCACACTTTGCTCCACCATATCTGAAAAGATAGCCATCATACATCTCTGAAAAGTAGCTTGGGCATTACAAAGACCAAAAGACATCCTCTTGAAAGTGAAAGTACCATATGGACAGGTTGATTTAGTTTGATTAATGCTTATAATATTGTCATCATCCTCATATTTAAATTATGTTGAAAGTCATCTGTGGCCTGTAGTGCATAGATGGACTTGGTATGATTATGAACAGGGATTATTCGGTATAATCATGACCGTAATGTTGCAAATGATGTGGAAAAAGTCCTCATTGGCCCGTAGTGCATTGATGTACAGTTTTTGGTATGATTATGGCTATGGATTCTCTTTGGCCGTAGTGCAAAGATGAATTGTTTTATGGCATGATCAGGACCGTTAATGAATATACAAATATCCTTGGCCCGTAGTCCATGGATAATTTATGGTCGTGATACTAAAGAATATCCTTAGCCATAGTTCAGGGGTGATTCGATGATTTGGATTAATTATTGAGCTGAGTCCCAGCAATGAAATATTAATTCATGGATGTGATAATGAATATCTTTGGCCGTAGTGCAAAGATGATTTAATGATTAAAAGCAGGAATTGTGATTTGGTATAACCATGATTTTTGATATTTCAGGTGATGAAAATTATCTTCGTCCTGGGTGCGAAGAGGAATTTAAAATCACAACTATGATTATGAGTTATTCACTTGATCGTAGACGGGAATTGTTGATTGATATTACACTGATAAAACATTATTGGTGGACTTTTAACATAGAGAAGATAATAGACCTTATGGTCTATTTGACTCTTCTAATGGATTGTTCGTTCCGCTGCAAGTATGGTTAAAAAGTTTTATCATCTACCATATGTTCTAAATCTCTGATTTATTATTGATGAAAGCTATTAATAATTTAATTATCTTTAGTCATGATATTCTTTACTGGGCTAGTTGTGCTCACCCTTTCTGCTTCACAATTCCTTTCAGGTAATAAGAGTGTTTCCATAAGAGTGTTGCCGGGTCGAGAGGGGATAACAGGGGAATAGAATGGTGGTCTCTAGCTGTAGAGGTTCTCCCTAAACAGTATAGAAAAGTGTGTTGTATTCCATACATCATTTAGTAGTTATATTTGGTGAATCAAATAAGGTGAGGCAAACCCAACTTTGGAAGAGTGTTTTGTCACTATCATACAAGATGTCTAATGACATATAACCTCGTGTTCTCATAAGACATGGTTGTTGTGATGGCCCCAAATCCGGATACTTGAAACCCGAACTCGGTACTTCACGATACCATTTCTATGAGCGGAATAACTACTAATAATAATAACACTAAAATAAATTATAAACATATCTTACCTTTATCAGATTTTAATCCCAAGTACGCAACCTTTACTACATGACACCGTAAACTTAATCTGTTTGTTTTCCTTTTCACTTGTTCTTGACTGATCCTTCTGATTGTTAACACTTATCTGAAAACATTTAAATTAAGTAAGGATGAGCATTTGAGTGCCCAACAAATATTATATACATATATATATATAAGCTGAAAGAATTTAAATGTTTTCTTTATAATATCCCTCTACAACAATTCAATAGTTGTGAAGTATTTTGAACTGATATTAATAACATAACAACCCTCTTTCAAATTTTTAAAACTACGTACTGGCTATAAATAAGGTTTAAGTGACATTCTATGAACATTATTTTTATTTTCGAAAAGGTTTAGCAGAACTTCATCTGAAAACCGTCATAACTTACGGACACGGGGGTGATCAGCCCGTTGTGCCCTGCATTGATCAATACTTCCTGATGTGCTTCTTACAATTCTCAACTTAGTTCTATCTTTCTATCACGACCTATCATTAATCAAATCAATCGTTCGATTAGAACAATATACCATAACACATAGTACTTCATTTTGCAGTCAACACATAACTTAATCATCTTATCACACATGTTCAACAATCATGGCATCACAAACTAACATCAACTCATTCCTAATCACATTGTCACACAACTTTAACCACTATTGAATCACAAATAAACAGTTAACTAACTAGATTATCTAAGTCCAAATCAATTTCTGAAACATGTCGGTCTACTGACAGCTTTATCGGTTAAATATCGAGTCTAAGACTCTATCTCAAAGTTCAATATCCAAATAGATAACTTAAACAACAACCGTATTATTTTTCATAACCTTATAATAATTATAAAATAATTATTACCATTTACCATAATTTTTGAAATAACGGAATCATTATTAAATGATTTAAATATAAAACAATTCTATTATCATTAATATTTAATTAATATTAACTTATTAATGAAACCATTGCCAAAATATTAAAGTTATTTATAATAACTCAAAATATTTTTAAAGTACTTATATTACCCTTAAATGATTTTAAAAATATCTAAAATCATTATTAAATAATTACCATTAATATTTAAATATTAATGAACTATTATCTAAATATTAAAAGTCATTAATTATAACTTAAAATATTTTTAATTCATTTATATCCCTTTTAAATGATTTTTAAATAAATAATACCATTTTTAAACTATTTATTTAATATAATTATTAAATAAACTTAATATCATTAATATTAAATCATTAATGAAATTATCCTTTAAATATTAAAAGTTATAGTTTATAACTTAAAATATCTTTAAACACTTTATTTTTATTTAAAATGATTTTTAAAATAATAAAATCATTTTTAAACTAAATTATTTAATATAATTATTGTATAACTTTAATATCATTAATAATCATTAATTAATTAAATTAGCCATTAAATATTAAAAGTTATATTTTATAACTTAAAATATTCTTAAATACCTTATTATTATTTAAAATGATTTTTAATATAATAAATTCATTTTTAATTCATTTATTTAATTCATTTAATAAATAACTTAATTATCATTAATATTAATTTATTAATGAAAATTATCATATAATATTAAAATTCATCAAAAATGACTTAAAATATTTTCTAACACAATAATATATTTTTTCATGATTTTTCATGAATAAAAACTATTTTTAAATAATTTATCTAATATTGTAATTAAATAAATAAATACCATTTACATTCCAAAAATACTAAATATTTTTAAAATATACTCAAAATAATTAAAAACTATTTTTCGGACTTTAAAATAATTTTTCAGAATTTAATATGTATTTTTAATAATTAAAAACTAATTTTTCTAATTTTTAAATCATTTTCAGAAAATAATAATAATAAACCGTCGCTAAAGGCCCCTATAGCGACAGAACCGTCGCTATAGGTGTTCTTAAGCCAGCCCAGAAATCATAAGGCAGTTAGCGAGTAGGCACGTTTGACCGAATATAACTCTCCAATCTGAACGAATTTGGACAATCTATAAATTGGGTCTTGTAGAGGAAATACCAGAATACAATTACCAACAAATATGACCTCTAAACAACATCAGATCATGGAGAAATCAGCCATAAAAGTAGCTGTCAAAACTATTTTTCACGAAGAACAGTTCGAGGTGCCTACTTTGGACCTCTATAACTTGATGATCGTGTAAAGTTTTTGTGATCTATCAATTACAGTATGTAAACATCATGTATTACTACAACTATAACACTAAACATACATATAACAACAACGGATCTAACTGGAAATAGCCGGTCAAAGTTCACCACGGAAATTGTTCATAAAAATTCTGGGTTCGCTTTTTAGCAGTTTCAGTCAACGGGTTTTGAGCAAACATAACTCCTGATCTATAACAGATATGAACTTGATTCTTTTTGCATCTTAAAGAGCACATTACAGACTACATATAACTACTTAAAAACAACAAAAATCATGATCGAGAAAAGATCTATAGCCTCTGACATTGGACTGTCAGACAAAATTTTCGGTTTTGACAGTTTGCTTAAATCTTCAAATTCGTGCACTTTGATGTTACGGGTCATGGATTTAACAACCCAGAACATCAATTGACACCTTATAACACATCTTTACACAATCAATTACAACATTTAACAACAAATCGAAGGATTTCTAGGATTAGGGTTTTTATACCTTTATGCTCTAATTCTTGATTCTTTGTTTCTGATTTGGTTTAAGCTTTCGTGGGGCTGATCTTAGGGACTGAAAAGCTTGCTAATTTCGTGGGTTTGAGTGGAGAGAAAAGTAGTTTGAGTTTTTGAACAAAAATGAGCTAAGTATTGCACTTTCTCTCCCTTAATCTCTATTTATATCATTGTTGGATGCATGAATGGTTGTTGGTTTCCATTTTAAAGTCAAGGGAGTTGGTAGGAGTTGTTAGGGTTAGGTCACCAACTCTTTATCTTGGCAAGATTTGCAAGAAATCCTCAATTATGCAATAAGGGCAAAATGGTCAATTGATAATTCATTTTAATGGTATTATGATAACTTGTCAAACCCTTAGGGTGTAGGGTTTGTGCCAATTTAGGTTTTATAAGCAAACAAAATTTAGGATTTCCAATTTAGGGTTTGTACAATAAAATAAAATAAAATAATAAACTAAAATTTTAGTTTATAAAAATACCAATTAGGGTTTAGTAATTTAATTTAGATCTTTAATTATAGCACTTTTCTAATTAGGTTTAAGTAACACTAATTAGTATCTCATTTCCCAAACTGGCAATTAGGATTTACAATAAGCAATTTAGGGTTTCTAACTTTAGAAATTAGGGTTTATAATACAGAAAATTAATAAGGATTTTGAATAATTGCGATTCTCCCTAATTAGGGTTAATACATATATCACCGATCATAAATCACATTATCGTGATTACATAACGACTTAACCAATTCTCAAAATCGTGAATGACTTTCGCATTAAAATTTCAAATCAATTAGGGTTTCAAGAAATTAATTTAGGGTTCTAGATTTTAGGGTTTTAATTTACTAATTAGATTCACCTTAATTAGTAATTAAAGTCTATCATACTTGATATTAATCATAGTAACACTATTTCTGACTGATCAAACCTCCGGTTTAGGTTTCCGGATTAGGGTTTTCATTCATAGTTAGGGTTTTCTAATATCTAGAAAATATAAATATAAACTAAGGTTTTAATATTTATAATTAGGTTTTCCTAATTAGCATAACACTAAGTAACTCATAACACATATCACATAACACAGTTATATAATAGCCTTAAACTCACAATTGAATTTGAACATTAGGGTTTTTCCACAGTAAAACTAGGGTTTTCAAATACTGCACCACAATTACTTAATCATTACTAGCTCACATACATACAGTACATATCTATAGCACTGAAAAATCAAAATATAAATTATATTATATTTTTATCACCATTCCTTATTCCAGAACCAGAAATAGGGTTTGTAAAATATTATTAAGGTTTGATCGTAATATAATAAAACTGTTCCACACATTAACATTGCACATATAACCATACATATCTATAACACTGACAATTAATAATATTATATTATTATTCTCATTCCTCAATCAAAACCCATAATTAGGGTTTGGATTCCATATCTGATTTATCTGTCATAAATAACCTCATTAAGTTAAAATAATTATCTTAATATCCTGAACAAAATACATATAATGAAATAATCATTATAATTATTCTAAAATCATTTCATATATTATTTAAATAATATAAGATTTTATTTTTCTAGAAAATAATTAATAAAAGCATTTCCAATAATGAATTAATTAGTATAAAAATTATAATTGATAATAATCAATAATTCTAAAAATAAATTTATTTACAAATATTTATGTAATAAATATATTTTTATTTACCACATAAATACATATATACATTATCTTGTACAAATCCTCATCTTTTAAAATAAAAAAAAATTATACGCAAAATTTCAGTTTTATTTATATAGAAAATATCGGGTTGTCACAGTTGTGAACATCCACTTGCTGAATATATCTACGAGCACTACCTGTATGATCTTGAAGTTTATTTGAAAAATAATTTTCACTTGGAGACAACGGAGATATTTATATGTCAAGAGAAGACTCAGCATTGGGAAGAAGATGGTAGTAATCTTCTTGTTTTTCTTTGGGGACTTTTGGGTCAACCAAGGATAATTCTGTGGACATATGATATCTATCATAACCTAGATGCATGGCCACCCATGTACGAAGGTTTCCTTGAGCACTTCCCAAAGATTTTAATTTCTAAAACAGTTTTCAACTATACTTTTATTTAAAGTATCATTTTAAGGTTGTGGTCGAGGTACCATGAGAGTTACATACATTTGTATTAAAACTCATAGTTAACTGTGGTCGTATTCTATACGACAGCTCAACAATTGTATAAACGAAGTTGTATTTGAATTTTGTACCATGTATCTGGCGACTCAGAATGGATGATGTATACCTAATTTTGGGGGTGTCACATCATCTGTCACCCCATTGTATCTGAAAGTATCACATATTTCAATGAAGCTCAATAGGTGTTCATTTGGATCGTCTGTAGCAGCACCCCCAAACTGTACCGAATTCTGCACCATTTGAATAGTGCCCGACTTAATCTCGAAGGCGTTGGCTGCTATAGCTGGTCTGACTATACTTGACAGCAATCCATTTATATTTGGCATCGAATAATCTCTTAGAACCTTGTGCTCCTCCCTTTGCTCTTCTCTTTGTTCTGCGGCTGCCATATTACATGTTGTGGTCTCTAACACTTCTTGTATATTTCTACGTGTTTGTGATTTCCAACCCCTACCGTTGATGTTGTCTTGTAAAGTTGTTAACTCGGGATTGGAGGAACGAGTGCGCATATACTATATATCAATGCCTGAAACAAAAACAAAAATAGAAATGAGACAAGATTAAAATTGTCTAAGTCATACAATTTAGCTTAAAATTAGTGATAATAATAATAAAATTAAATGCCTATCCCCGGCAACGGCGCCAAAAACTTCTTGCCTCCTTTTTAGTCTTATAAAAATGACTCTAACTCATGCAAGCATACATGGGTCAACAAGTAGTACAGAGTAAGAACAGTATCGATCCACGGAGAAAGGTTTTAAAATTAAACTATCATACACCAATTGTATCACTATTTTTTTATATGCTTAAACGAACAATTCACAATTATACTTAACCTATATTCAATTGCTGAATAAAACACAAGACTAATTTAAAGAAATCAAATTTGGAAAGAATGGGATTCTAACTTCATTTCATATTTCATCTAAATATTGCCATCATGCATAATCATATATTTATCATGGAAAGATAGCAAAGAGCACAATTGTAGACATAATCATTTTTCAATGAATTATGACCTGTTTACATAACATCCACATTGCGATAGAAATCATATATTCTACAATAATGCAAAAGTCACTATATTTCTATGTGAAATTACAGCAGTATTGAAATTGAAGCACAGGCTCTTTTATTACTACACACGGTGAAACAATATATTTCTATTTGGTTCACAAAATAAGAAGCTAACATTTCAGCTTCATAAACGCATGCTATTACGATTACATCCATGCTCACATGTCAATTTTAAATTCCATATAAGCATATGAGATGAATTGTGATCAAACATTCATGCAATCCAATCCTAACAGAATTCCCATTGATAAACGAGCAATCAAGCAATCATGCAATTAATTATAGATTACATATCCAAATCCGTTAGAATCCCATAATGGAGTTTAGTTCATTTCTAAACCTAAAACCATTATGGGATTATAGTAACACATTGAGAATAAATATCACAAGAGAGAGAGAAAATAGAATTGATCAAACCCAATTGTAGAATTCATTTCAGAATGCTATCCAAATCTCCAATAATTTCCAGCAAAATAAATGAATACTTATATGATAACTGAATTCAAGAGAAGATGTAGAAAATCTTGAATTTATGCTCAAATCCTCTCTAGGATTAGTTCTATGCTTGGAACCCTAGTTACCTAATGAAAAACTTATAAAAATGTACTCCATCCTCGTCTGGTACAAACCAGGATAGTTTTAAATAAGACCACATTCAAATTTCAAATTCAAAAATATAAGTCAAATAACAACTGCATATAATGTGTGCGGTCGCACGTGATCACAATACAAAATGAGTGCGGGCGCGCGAAAGTTAGCTTGTTCAGCCTCACGGGTGTGCGATGTGTGCTTTCAACCTGTACCTGCCTATCACGCGGGCGCGCGAGAATTCCTTTGTCAAGCAGCGCGGCCGCGCTACTGATATCTGCTGCTATGGCTTGTTGTTTGTTATTCACCAATACTCAGTTCCTTATCAACACACCTTCCATTTGCCACGCCTTTGTTAGATCCATACCACATTGCCAACGCCCAATCAGGCTATTTCCTGCATTTCCATACAGAGGAGTTCGAATCAATTAATTCAAAATAAACACAAAATGCAATTAAAAACATACTAAAATCCACTTGAGATAAGCATAATTCTCATGAATTGATATTAAATAAGTAGGTATAAAACCTACTTATTAGGTATAAAACCAACTTATCAAAGATAAATCTTATTGTTAATCGCTAGGGTTTTCTAACTGAACGTTGACGTTCTTAATATATACATAGGGTTTTTTACATATATCGTTTATCTGGTCAATCCTTGACCCTTAACCACATACTGAATACATAAATGACCATATACACAGAACATATTCACGTATACACCTAATCCTAAATAATTCACTTAAATCCTTTACAGAATTTTGAAATCTTCAAAATTCTTTCTCAAAAATATCAAACTCATACACTTTTTTTCTGTCTATGTTATAATATTGAACCTTAAATCAATTAATTAAAATTTTAAAAATTTTCTAATTTCTCGATTTGTCACAATTATTGGTGCTGAAGTTAACCTCATCTTCAAATGCTCAAATACAGACACCCAATCCTCGTCAAACTTGAAATGTGCATCCTTCTCCAATAATCTGCAAAGTGGTTTAGTTATCTTGGATAAGTCTTTAATGAACCTGCGGTAAAAGCCTGCATGTCCTAGAAAACTTCGAACACCTTTTACTGAAGTTGGTGGCGGAAAATTCTCAATGGTTTCTAATTTAGCTCTGTCCACCTCAAGTCCCTTCCTCGATACGTTATGTCCCAGAATTATTCCTTCCTATACCATAAAATGGCACTTTTCCCAATTCAATACCAAGTTTGTCTCAACACATCTTCTCAAAACCATGACCAAATTTTCCAGACATAGATCAAATGAATCCCCAAATACTGAAAAATCATCCATAAATACCTCCACACTTTGCTCCACCATATCTGAAAAGATAGCCATCATACATCTCTGAAAAGTAACTTGGGCATTACAAAGACCAAAAGACATCCTCCTGAAAGTGAAAGTACCATATGGACAGGTAAAGGTTGTCTTTTCTTGCATGAAAAGGCACAGTTCGGCAGTGGTAGGTGGCACGAGTCTAATGAAGGCATGACACGAGGAATGAATGGAGATACAGAACTGAGAAATGGTGGAAGAGAAAGCATCAAGAAGTGGAAAATAGGAAAAAACAGCAGGACATAGAAGCCGCGCGGCTAAATGAGCTAGAAAGCGCATGCCCGCGCCACACACCTACAAAAGCCAGAAACGCTATCAGGCGCGCCTGTTTTGCACTAGTGCCTCGCGCGGCATCTGATGCTGTTGTTTGACTTAATTTAAAATTTGAAATTGGAAGTGTTTGTATTGACCTAAACTACTCTGGTTGGCACCAGACGCGGATTATTATTGTTTTTTTTTATCAATTCTTCATATTAGAAAAACTAGGGTTCCAGGCGTTGAACGTAATTCCAAAGAGGGTTGAGCATACATTGAATATTTTCTTCATCTTCTTTTGGATTGATTCATTGAATAAGAACTACTTTTATTTTACTGGATAATATTGGAGATTTGAACAGCACTTTTGGATTATAATCTGCAATTGGGTTTGATCAATTCTACTTTCTCTCTCAATTATCTTATATATTTTTCATGTGTTGCTATAATCTCATAATGGCTTTTGGTTCAAAGATTAACTAAATTCAATTATGGGATTCTAACGGAGATTGATATGTAGTCTAATAATAATAGCCTAATTGATTGATTGTGTAGTTGTCATGGAATTTCTATTATGATTGATTGGATTTCATGAATGTTTGATCACCACTCATTTTATGTACTTATATGGAATTAAAAAAATGACATATGAGTATGGTTGTAATCATGTTAGCATGCGTTTATGAGGCTGAATTGTTTAGCTTTATATTTCGTGAACCAGATAGAAATATATTGTTTCACTGTGTGTAGTTATATAAGAGTTTACGCTTCAATTCAATACTGTTGCAAAGTCACATAGAAATATAGTGATTTTGGTTTTATTGATGTTTACATGATTTCTATTGCACGTAGAGGTTATGTAAGTAGGTCATACTGCATTGAAAAATGGTTATTTCTAGTTTTCGTGCTCCTAGCTAATTCTCCATGATACAGGTATAATCTTGCATGATGGTATTATTTAGACGAAATATGAATTGAAGTTAGAATCCAATTATTTCCATATTTGATTTATTATTCTATTAATCTTCTTTTATTCGTTAAGTGAATTTAGATTCATTCAAAATTATAGCATTCGTTTAAGCATATATGAATAGTGATACAGTTGATGCATAATAATTTAATCTTGAAACCTTTATCCGTGGATTGATACTTTGTTACTTTGTACTACTTGTTGACCTATGCATGCTTGCATGAGTTAGAGTCCTTTTATTATAACTAAAAAGGAGGCAACACCATCTACAACAACAAACTAACAACATGACCAAAAGATCAAACGACTGCAAGATCAGAGTCTTGCAAAAGCTTGTCAGGAATTCTGGAAAAAATCTGGATTACCCAGAAACGTTTTCTGTCATCGGTCAACGAGGTTTGACTGAGCATAACTAAAGATCTATACTTGATCTGACATTGCTTCCAGTTCCAGATCAAAGCCTACGCGGCATAGAACAGATCCAAAATAGAAAACACAGAAAACATCTAACACATAAAGATTTAATAATGCCTCTGACATTCAACTGTCATGCCATAATTTTCCAGTTTTCCAGATTTTTTTAAACCTTGATTTCGTACATCTAGATGTTATAGATCCATTATCTATCAACCCAGATCACTAAAATACACCTTAATACATAACTTTAAACAATCAATTACAACATATAATATCAGATCATATGATTTTTAAAAATTATGGTTCTATACCATTTTGAGCCTTGATCTTTGAATCTGATCCTTGAATCTGTTATGGGAAAGCTAAGAATTGATCCTAGCTTTGATTCTCACTCTCTTTTTCTCTTAGTCCCGAAAATGAAGAGAATGAATGGTTTTGGAGAAATGAGAATTAAAGTAGCCACTTTCTCTCTCTTAATCAATTTATTTGATACAAATGCAATGCACATGGCTGATAAAAAGGGCTAGGTTACTGAGATTTTAAGTCAATGAGTTGTTGGAGTTGATCACCAACTTTTATTTGGCAAGATTTGCACTCAACTTACTAAATAATGCACAAATGGTAAAATAGTCTTTTAGTATTTAATTTTAATGGCATTTTTGTCAATTGCCCTAACCCTTAGGGTTTAGGGTTTGAACCCTTAGGTTTTAAGAATAAATTCTAGAATTTTTTAGGTTTTCAAAATCAAAAATTAATATTTCTAAATTATAATTAGAATTTTTTAATTATATTAAAATTTCATAATCATAATTCAATCTTGCTAATTTAGGATTAATATATCCTAATTAAAATGACTAATTTAGCAATTAGGGTCAAAATTGGTCGTTAGGGTTTATAACCCACGAATTAGGGTTTTAAATAGAAAATAATCTTTCTAATTTAAAAATTAGGTTTCCTAATTAGATTAAGGTTTTCTAATTACTTAACTTGAAAATTAGGATTAATATTTCCTAATTATCATTAAAAGTATTAAATTAACACTTACGTTTTCCCTAATTATAAATTAGGGTATCAAATCCAGAAATTAGGGTTTCCCGTAAATCTTTAGGGTTTTCCCTAATTAGGTTATATTTAATAACGTTAAACCTTATACTAACATCCATATTCCCAAATTAGGGTTTCAACTTCCGAATTAGGGTTTTGGAATCCCAGAACTAAAATTAGGGTTTCCATAACCGATTTTAGGGTTTATTGTTAATCGCTAGGGTTTTCTAACTGAACGTTGACGTTCTTAATATGTACATAGGGTTTTTTACATATATCGTTTATCTGGTCAATCCTTGACCCTTAACCACATACTGAATACATAAATGACCATATACACAGAACATATTCATGTATACACCTAATCCTAAATAATTCACTTAAATCCTTTACAGAATTTTGAAATCTTCAAAATTCTTTCTCAAAAATATCAAACGCATACACTTTTTTTCTGTCTATCTTATAATATTGAACCTTAAATCAATTAATTAAAATTTTAAAAATTTTCTAATTTCTCGGGTTGTCACAATTATTGGTGCTGAAGTTAACCTCATCTTCAAATGCTCAAATGCAGACACCCAATCCTCGTCAAACTTGAAATGTGCATCCTTCTCCAATAATCTGCAAAGTGGTTTAGTTATCTTGGATAAGTCTTTAATGAACCTGCGGTAAAAGCCTGCATGTCCTAGAAAACTTCGAACACCTTTTACTGAAGTTGGTGGCGGAAAATTATCAATGGTTTCTAATTTAGCTCTGTCCACCTCAAGTCCCTTCCTCGATACCTTATGTCCCAGAATTATTCCTTCCTATACCATAAAATGGCACTTTTCCCAATTTAATATCAAGTTTTTCTCAACACATCTTCTCAAAACCATGACCAAATTTTCCAGACATAGATCAAATGAATCCCTAAATACTGAAAAATCATCCATAAATACCTCCACACTTTGCTCCACCATAACTGAAAAGATAGCCATCATGCATCTCTGAAAAGTAGCTTGGGCATTACAAAGACCAAAAGACATCCTCCTGAAAGTGAAAGTACCATATGGACAGGTTGATTTAGTTTGATTAATGCTTATAATATTGTCATCATCCTCATATTTAAATTATGTTGAAAGTCATATGTGGCCTGTAGTGCATAGATGGACTTGGTATGATTATGACCAGGGATTATTCGGTATAATCATGACCGTAATGTTGCAAATGATGTGGAAAAAGTCCTCATTGACCCGTAGTGCATTGATGGACAATTTTTTGTATTATTATGGCTATGGATTCTCTTT
Source organism: Panax japonicus (assembly GCA_020205505.1). NCBI lineage: Eukaryota > Viridiplantae > Streptophyta > Magnoliopsida > Apiales > Araliaceae > Panax > Panax japonicus. The sequence goes on from CM035096.1 coordinate 61,429,261, forward strand.
GGCCGTAGTGCAAAGATGAATTGTTTTATGGCATGATCAGGACCGTTAATGAATAAACAAATATCCTTGGCCCGTAGTGCATGGATAATTTATGGTCGTGATACTAAAGAATATCCTTGGCCATAGTGCAGGGGTGATTCGATGATGTGGATTAATTATTGAGCTGAGTCCCAGCAATGAAATATTAATTCATGGATGTGATAATGAATATATTTGGCCGTAGTGCAAAGATGATTTAATGATTAAAAGCAGGAATTGTGATTTGGTATAACCATGATTTTTGATGTTTCAGGTGATGAAAATTATCTTCGTCCTGGGTGCGAAGAGGAATTTAAAATCACAACTATGATTATGAGTTATTCACTTGATCGTAGACGGGAACTGTTGATTGATATTACACTGATAAAACATTATTGGTGGACTTTTAACATAGAGAAGATAATAGACCTTATGGTCTATTTGACTCTTCTAATGGATTGTTCGTTCCGCTGCAAGTATGGTTAAAAAGTTTTATCATCTACCATATGTTCTAAATCTCTGATTTATTATTGATGAAAGCTATTAATAATTTAATTATCTTTAGTCATGATATTCTTTACTGGGCTAGTTGTGCTCACCCTTTCTGCTTCAAAATTCCTTTCAAGTAATAAGAGTGTTTCCATAAGAGTGTTGCTGGGTCGAGAGGGGATAACAGGGGAATAGAATGGTGGTCTCTAGCTGTAGAGGTTCTCCCTAAACAGTATAGAAAAGTGTGTTGTATTTCATACATCATTTAGTAGTTATATTTGGTGAATCAAATAAGGTGAGGCGAACCCAACTTTGGAAGAGTGTTTTGTCACTATCATACAAGATGTCTAATGACATATAACCTCGTGTTCTCATAAGACATGGTTGTGCACATCCACTTGCTGAATATATCTACGAGCATTACCTGTATAATCTTGAAGTTTATTTGAAAAATAATTTTCACTTGGAGACAACGGAGATATTTATATGTCAAGAGAAGACTCAGCATTAGGAAGAAGATGATAGAAATTTTTTTGTTTTTCTTTGGGAACTTTTTGGTCAACCAAGGATAATTCTGTGGACATATGATATCTATCATAAACTAGATGCATGGCCACCTATGTACGAAGGTTTCCTTGAGCACTTCCCAAAGATTTTAATTTCTAAAACAGTTTTCAACTATACTTTTATGTAAAGTATCATTTTAAGGTTGTGGTCGAGGTACCATGAGAGTTACATACATTTGTATTAAAACTCATAGTTAATTGTGGTCGTATTCTATACGACAGCTCAACAATTGTATAAACGAAGTTGTATTTGAATTTTGTACCATGTATCTGGCGACTCAGAATGGGTGATGTATACCTAATTTTGGGGGTGTCACATCATCTGTCACCCCGTTGTATCTGAAAGTATCACATATTTCAATGAAGCTTAATAGGTGTTCATTTGGATCGTCTGTAGCAGCACCCCTAAACTGTACCGAATTTTGCACCATTTGAATAGTGCCCGACTTAATCTCGAAGGGGTTGGCTGCTATAGCTGGTCTGACTATACTTGACTGCAATCCATTAATATTTGGCATCGAATAATCTCTTAGAACCTTGTGCTCCTCCCTTTGCTCTTCCTTTGTTCTGCGGCTGCCATATTACATGTTGTGGTCTCTAACCCTTCTTGTATATTTGTACGTGTTTGTGATTTCCAACCCCTACCGTTGATGTTTTCCTATAAAGTTGTTAACTCGGGATTGGAGGAACGAGTGCGCATATACTATATATCAATGCCTGAAACAAAAACAAAAATAGAAATGAGACAAGATTAAAATTGTCTAAGTCATACAATTTAGCTTAAAATTAGTGATAATAATAATAAAATTAAATGCCTATCCCCGGCAACGGCGCCAAAAACTTCTTGCCTCCTTTTTAGTCTTAACAAAATGACTCTAACTCATGCAAGCATACATGGGTCAACAAGTAGTACAGAGTTAGAACAATATCGATCCACGGAGAAAGGTTTTAAAATTAAACTATCATACACCAATTGTATCACTATTTTTTTATATGCTTAAACGAACAATTCACAATTATACTTAACCTATATTCAATTGCTGAATAAAACACAAGACTAATTTAAAGAAATCAAATTTGGAAAGAATGGGATTCTAACTTCATTTCATATTTCATCTAAATATTGCCATCATGCATAATCATACATTTATCATGGAAAGATAACAAAGAGCACAATTGTAGACATAATCATTTTTCAATGAATTATGACCTGTTTACATAACATCCACATTGCGATAGAAATCATATATTCTACAATAATGCCAAAGTCACTATATTTCTATGTGAAATTACAGCAGTATTGAAATTGAAGCACAAGCTCTTTTATTACTACACACGGTGAAACAATATATTTCTATCTGGTTCACAAAATAAGAAGCTAACATTTCAGCTTCATAAACGCATGCTATTACGATTACATCCATGCTCACATGTCAATTTTCAATTCCATATAAGCATATGAGATGAATTGTGATCAAACATTCATGCAATCCAATCAATCCTAATAGAATTCCCATTGATAAACTAGCAATCAAGCAATCATGCAATTAATTATAGATTACATATCCAAATCCGTTAGAATGCCATAATGGAGTTTAGTTCATTTCTAAACCTAAAACCATTATGGGATTATAGTAACACATTGAGAATAAATATCACAAGAGAGAGAGAAAATAGAATTGATCAAACCCAATTGTAGAATTAATTTCAGAATGCTATCCAAATCTCCAATAATTTCCAGCAAAATAAAATGAATACTTATATAATAACTGAACTCAAGAGAAGATGTAGAAAATCTTGAGTTTATGCTCCAATCCTCTCTAGGATTAGTTCTATGCTTGGAACCCTAGTTACCTAATGAAAAACTTATAAAAACGTACTCCATCCTCGTCTGGTACTAACCAGAATAGTTTTAAATAAGACCACATTAAAATTTCAAATTCAAAAATATAAGTCAAATAACAACTGCAGATAATGCGTGCGGCTGCACGTGATCACCATACAAAATGAGTACGGGCGCGTGAAAGTTAGCTTGTTCAGCCGCACGGGTGTGCGATGTGTGCTTTCAACCTCTACCTGCCAATAACGCGGGCGCGTGAGAATTCCTTTGTCAAGCAGCGCGGTCGCGCTACTGCTATCTGCTGCTATGGCTTGTTATTTGTTCTTCACCAATACTCAGTTCCTTATTAACACACCTTCCATTTGCCACGCCTTTGTTAGATCCATACCACAGTGCCAACGCCAAATCAGGCCATTTCCTGCATTTCCATACAGAGGAGTTCTACTCAAGTAATTCAAAATAAACACAAAATGCAATTAAAAACATACTAAAATACACTTGAGATAAGCATAATTCTCATGAATTGATATTAAATAAGTAGGTATAAAACCTACTTATTAGGTATAAAACCTACTTATCAAAGATAAATCTTATTACTAGATCAGAATCTAAGAAGGCACAAAGCTTATCCACTGACATGACTGGTTATATCAAATCTGATCTTGATTTTGTGTCCCGAGAGTAGTTTGAGGGACTCAAAAAGAAAATAACAGATTTGGATATCTTCCTGAAAGAACAAAGTAAAAGCACTCAAGGACAAACAATGCCTACTCAACTAGAGTCCTCCTCAGAAGGTGGCAATCAAAGTGTTGAAAAAAAAGGAAATACAGATACCTGAACCTCTTTCCAATAAAGGAACTAACAAAACCCATAAAATCATAAACCTCGGGGATGATCGAGAAATTAGGGATATAAGAAAGAAAGACTAACAAATGGAGGAAACCATCCAGTCAATCAAAGGAACTGGAAACTATGGAAGTGACACCTATTCAGATCTCTTTATATTCCTAGGGGCTTGGTATCTTGACAAATTTCAAGTCCCAGAGTTTGAAAAGTACAATGGGGTAGGCGATCCATAAATGAACATGAAAGTATACATTGGTGAGCTGGGGTCTTATGCTGAAGCTGAAAGCCTCAAAATGCATCTTTTCTAAAAAAGTCTAACTAGCGAGGCTAGAGTCTGGTATGCCTGACTTGACAATGCTAAAATCCATAACTGGGAAGAGTTAGCCCACGCATTCCTAAATCATTACAAATTTCAGTCACAAATGGCACCTGATCGATACTAAGTGACTAAAGTTAAGAAGTAGAATAATGAGCCTTTCCGAGAATATGCTTAAAGATGAAGATGCCTGACAGCACAGGTCAGTCCACCTATGTCAAAAATTGAAATGGTAATGACTTTTATAGACATCTAGGAGGCACCTTACTATGAGAGGATCCTACCTGGAATAGGAAGGCTATTCTCAGAGATGATCAAACACGACAAAATGGCAGAGATGGGCCTGAAAGAGGCAAGATTAAAGATCTCACAGCCTTGGAAACAGTTGCTGAGCATATATAGTGGGGCAACTATGCAAGCTCTTCCAATAGGGAAACCAAGAAAGACGATGAAGATGTATCCCTCGTTTTACAGGTGCAGGCTAAGAGACCAAACCATAGTCCACCCATTTGGAAGAGGGAAGGCAGTCTGTTATTAAAACAACATGCTGTATTCAACTAATTCCAGGACAAAAAGAGAAAATTTGAAAGAACAGAAAATCAGGTGTTCACTCTACTAGGCGATATCCTAGAAAACATATTGGAGTTATTAATCAACCAGAGGAAAATTATCGAATTGTCCCCACCTCTATATCCAAAAAGGAAAAGATAAATTATAAGCCAGAGATGTGCTTACCACTCAGAGTCTCCCGGGCATGATAAACAAGATTGTTGGTCCTTAAAGCACAAAATCCAAAATCTGATCGAAAGCAGAGATGTTGTGGTTCAGCAACCCGCCCATCCTAATGTTAACACCAACCTTCTGATGCAGCATAATACGGAGGGAGTAAATATGATCGGGTCAAGAAGCACCAAAATATGTCCAAATCTAAAGTACATATGAAGTGTAGATACTCGAAATTTTATGTACTAATATCACTAACATTGCAGGAAGATATATTCGTCTTTTAAGAGGGAACCCTGAAAGAAAATCCATATTCATACCGGATACTATCGGAAGTTCAGCATCAACCCCAGAACACACACTGGGAGTAACCAATCCAATCTCGGATATAACCCCGAGGCGTGCAGATCCAATACTGGAACACAAACCGAAGAAGACCGATTAATCTCGGAGATAACCCCGAGGTATCCAGTCTCAGTCCCAACCACGGGGATAGCCACCAACCTTAGTTATAAACCCAAGGAATGCAGTTTCGATGATAATTGTGAGACCCCAAATTTTATGAATAAAGATTTAATTTTCTCGAAATAATTTTTTTTAATATTATGGTGTTGATTTGATATAATGTTATAGTTGTGGGTAACATTTACAAATTTTGCAAAGTAAGCAAGTGGTTGTATAATATTCGATTGGTCGGGTGAATATTCTTTTTGTCAGGGAATATCAGTACGATGGTACAATCATTGGTGGACCCCGCAACAGAATTATTGTCGGATTGAGAAAATGACAAAAATACTTTATAAAAATAACGGCGGATGTTTTACCGTTAACTATTGAAATACCCTGTGTTAAAAGTACAGTAATACGTGTGGTTGTATAGTAGTACATGGTATTGATTATTGATGCTTATGTGAGAAGTCACTCAGTATTGTTTAATTGGGTATTCGAAACACTTTTCGTGTTGGAGTTACTATTCATGAGTTACTATTCACGAGTTACTATTCATGAGTTACTATTCACGAGTTACTATTCATGAGTTAGTATTCACGAATTACTATTTACGAGTTACTATTCATGAGTTATTATTCACGAGTTACTATTCACGGGGTACTATTCACCCGTAAGATATATTTCTTTTCGGTCCAAATTATTTTTGGGTAAAATATTATTCCATGAGGAGATGTGCTAATTTTTCAGACCGTTGGTTGAAGATATAATGTAAAATCAGTATGGACCGTTACTTTAAGTTTTAATAGTAAACCAATATGGACCGTTAGTTTAAAAGTAAATCAATCTGGACCATTCATGAATTAGTTACTATTCAGTCCATTTTCCTATAAATAGAAGCTCATTCTTTCATTATTTCTTACGAATTCACTGAAACTCTAGAGAGAGAAACTATTGAGAGAAAGAAGAAAAGTATTTTGTTACTTCACTTTTCCAATATCCAGTTCTTCTAAGGTAGGGAATATTATTTGTTGTACCCGTAAGGGGTATTATTTCTTTTGTATTCATGAATAGAACTTTTGTTATTCCATTATTTATTATTCTGTTGGAATAACCTGTATACACGGGCTATCTTGTACTTGGTGAAATTCTTCTGTGATTTCATTATTTATTATTCTGTCAGAATATCATGTCTGTGCGTTTACGCCGGACCTGGTTCTATTATTTATTATTCGGTCGGAATATCCTATCTGTGCATTTACGCTAGACCTGGTTTCATTCTTTATTATTCTGTTGGAATATCATGTCTGTTCGTTTTTCGCAGGACCTGGTTCCGTTATTTATTATTCTGTTGGAATAACCTGCATGTGCGGTCTATCGCATGCATGGCGATTTCTTTTGTTATTCCATTCTTTATTATACTCAGTTGGTTAAAACTTTGACTTCTATACTCCAAGAAATTAGTGGAATATCCTTGATATTTGCGCTTCATCCAGTATCTTTTCATTGAAAAATTCTTCTGAGCATTCTTGAATTTTACTCTACAAAGAAGTATCATGTTGACAATGTGGACGTTATTAGTTCCTGGATAAATTAATTCTTGAACTTCTTTTATTGAATTCTTATATCAATGTCATCATCCTCATGCTTATATTATGTTGAAAGTCATCTATGGCCTGTAGTGCATAGATGGACTTGGTATGATTGTGACCAGGGATTATTCGGTATGATCATAATCGTAATGTTACAAATGATGTGGAAAAAGTCCTCATTGGCCCGTAGTGCGTTGATGGACAGTTTTTTGGTATGATTATGACTATGGATTCTCTTTCGCCGTAGTGCAAAGATAAATTATTTTATGGCATGATCTGGACCGTTGATGAAAATATGATTATCTTTAGCCGTAGTTCATGGATAATTCGTGGTCGTGATACTAAAGAATATCCTTGGTCGTAGTGCAGGGGTAATTCGATGATGTCGATTATTTATTAAGTTGAGTCCCAGCGATAAAGGTTATGAAAAACCTTTTAAATCGTAGAAGATAGTATATTTTATTCCCTATGTGACTCTCCTAATGGATTGCTTGTTTCGTTGCAGTTAAACTTGATAGTTATTATATTTTATCAGTTTAACACTATTGAAGGCTAACAATAAATTATTCTGCATTATCTTAGTCATAATATTTCTTACTGGGCTAGTTCAGCTCACCCTTTCTTTCATTGTTCTCTTTAGGAGATGAGAACGTAGCTGGGACTAGTCGGGGAACAGAGTGACGATCCTAGATGTTTGCATTATTAGTCCTCACTATTCTGTGAAATAGTGTGATAATAATTGTAATGAGGACTCCTTTTGAGTTTGTATACTCTCTAGTAGATAATATTTGTATTCAAAATAACAGTTTATGTTTTCTCCTATTGTACACGACAGTTGCATTATTAAGTTGTATTTGAATTATGTACCATTTATCTGGCGACTCAAGATGGGTGATGTATACCTAATTTTGGGGTCATCAGAGTTGGTATCAAAGCTTAGGGATATGATCCCTGGCTGAGATGTGAGACAAGAACTAGGAGGGGAGAGACGGGGAATTCCTTCGCTAGTATGACCTACCTAAGTTTATTTGGTAGTTAATTGGCCGATCATAGTATAGGGATAATATGTTATATGTTAATTAACCCTTATTTTGTGGCAGTATTTTAAAATGGCATCCAAAAATGTTGGGATAAGCAATTAAGCACATGAGATCATGGAGTCACCACAGATTAATACCCAGGATAATGTGATGTCAGGTGAAGAAGGGATTATAGATATCCATGTGCTGAGTGAAGAATTGATAGTTGCACCCGAGATAGTCGCAGAGGTAGCAGCTGAGAATGAGGAAGAAGAGGAACCTGAGGAGAATTTATTAGAAGATCTTTATGATCAAAATGTAGAATTGCAAAATCGTATTCATGAGTTAGAAGAGCAAGCTGGAGAACGACAGGCGGTTGTGGAGCAAAGAGATGTAACAATTCAAAATTGCATTACCCGATGTGTGATACTTGAACAGAAGCACTCTTTGTCAGAGTATAAGATATTAGAGCTAGAATCTAATAATGTTATGATCAAAGTTCTGATGAAAGAAGAAATAACTAAATGAATGAGAATAGAGAATGAATGGGTAAAACCCGCACGACGCGTCGATATTGTAGAAAAAGACGTTCGATCCAATAAATCCAAAATAGATAAAAATAGATTTTGCTTTTTGGACATCAATTGGTAGAATCCAACATCGAGTTCGGAATTACCCTGTGCAGAGCGGTTAACCCCAATTCGATATAGATCGGAGAGTAATGATTCAAATCATGAACCAGGAATGCGGAAAAGCAATTAATGGTGGAATTTCCTCTATAGCAAAGTCAAGTCTAGCTGGGATGGTGACGCCAAAGAATGCCCCAAACAAGTCAAAATTGATAGTTTAAAAGAGAGCATTTTTTTTATGACGAGGAACACGAATGAAGTTATCAACGAGTTAGTTAATTATAAATTCTTGCGAAATCTATACCTTATTATATACCGGTTCTACCCATTCTTTTATCTCTCTGGCTTGCGCTCAACGTTTAAATTTGACTTCGGAGAAATTAGACTTTGACTTATTTATTGAGACTTTGATAGTAGAAATCTTCGTTACACCCACTATTTATAAATCTTGTTTAACTCAAATCGACACTTTCACGTTACCTGTCGATCTTATCTCTTTGAAAATATTTGCCTTTGATGCGATTTTAGGAATCGATTGGTTAACTACTCATCATCCTTTTCATAAGGTTATTAGCTTTCATATTCCTAACCAACCTGTTATGCGAATCCAAGCAACCAAACCACTAAATTCAATCATTGTCATATCAAGCCATAAGTAAAGAGCCCCGGTCCTTTCGTTGTTGACTTCGTTGTGTGGAATGCACCGAAGCCAAACTTTCTGTAGGCAACGTCGTGAATGATGGTGGCAAGTTGATAGGTATCAATTTGACGTGCTATCCAAGTCTTGGATAAGAGTCACCGTTTTGAATGATATTTCTATTGTTAATAAATTTTCTGACGTATTCTGGAAGACTTCTTAGCCTACCCCTAGAGCGTGAAATCAAATTTTGAATTGACCCCAGTATAAAACCCATTTCTAAAACCCTTAAATATTTTCTTCACCTAAAACGAACGTGTAATGTGCCAAAGATGTTGGCTCGAGCTGTTGAAGATTACGATCGTACCATTAAATATCATCGTTGGAAAATGAACGTGGTAGCTGACGTGTTGAGTAGAAGATCGTATGCGTTTACGAGTGTGATGTTGTTAACACAAAGACTCATTTCGTATAACTTACAAATGATGAAGATAGAGTTAAAGACTCTAAGGACCCACGTTAAGATAACGAATATACGATTAGAATAGACTTTAATCAATAAAGTTAAAGCTGATCAAGCTACATACTCAGAGCTGATGAATGTGAAGAAGAAGGTTCAAGAGGGCATTATTCTAGAAGCAAGAATCGATGAAGAGAGGAAATCTTAACCCTCGATTTTATTGGCCTATTTGAAATCCTTGATCGAGTAGGAACAGTGGCCTATATACTCGTTTTACCGCCAAGTATGTCGCGTGTTCATAATATTTTTTTTTCACGTATCGATGTTACGTAAATATGTGGACGACCCGAACCACATTATTGAATTAAAACTAGACGAGATAGTAGAAGATTTAACGTATGAGGAGCTACGTGTTAAAATCTTGGATAAGAATGATCGTATTCAACACTCAAAGGTTATACCTCAAGAGTTAGAATTTAAAGTGAAATCAAGGTATCCTCACCTATTCGGCATACCAGGTATGTACGTAAATTTCGAGGACAAAATTTCATAAGGAGGGGAGATTGTGAGACCCCAGATTTTATGAATAAAGATTTAATTTTCTCGAAATATTTTTTTATTTAATATTATAGTGTTGATTTGATGTAATGTTATAGTTGTGGGTAATATTTACAAAGTAAGCAAGTGGTTGTATAATATTCGATTGGTCGGGGAATATCCGTACAACGGTACAATCATTGGTAGACCACGCAACGAAATTATTGTCGGATTGAGAAAACGACAAAAATACTTTATGAAAATAACGGCGAAAGTTTTACCGTTAATTGTTGAAACACCCGGTGTTAAAAGTACAATAATACACATGGTTGGATAGTAGTACACGGTATTGATTATTGATGCTTATGTGAGAAGTCACTCAGTATTGTTCAATCGGGTATTCAGGAAACTTTTCGCATCGGAGTTACTATTTATGAGTTACTATTCACGGGGTACTATTCACCCGTAAGATATATTTCTTTTCGGTCAAAATTATTTTTGGGTACAATATTATTCCACGAGTACAATATTATTCATTCTCTCGTTGTATTCTATGTTAAAGTTGTTGAGATGTTGTACCCATATAATATTAGTAATAATTATGATTGACCTCTCTTAAAAACAAAATTAATTCTAATTATAATGGAAATAATTTTTTGAATGTCTGAAATTGTAATCTATTATTCCCTCGCTTCTAAATTTAGATATACAATCTCATTTTTTAGGTCAAACGACGACATATTAAACTTTAAGCTTATTTAAATTTAGTTGATACAATTATTATAATTGTATAGTATATATAACAAAAGCTATTAATTACAAAATTTATTTCATTCTAAATTTTTAAGATTCATACTAATTTTGAAGTTTAATATGATATCGTTTGACTTCAAAAGATAAATTAATTATATCTCTAATGTTAATATAGAAGGAATACAATAATATATATATATATATCTATTTATATATATATATATATATATATATATATATATATATCGGTCCGAATTTTAAGTTTTCTCCTTATCTAACATACCTTGCATACACTCCTTTAGCGACGGACCGAGCGACGATTCGGCCCGTTGCTATATATAAAACCATCGTCTTAACTAGATCAACTGATAAACAGATTGTTCTAGCTTAACCAAGATTCGAGACTTGGTAAATGCAGCTTCGTTAAATGAACAAAGAGTACTTCACCAATGAACAAAGGATGTTGATTACTCACATCGTCGCAAATAATCGTAGCATCCAATGCTACAAATTTTTGTCTAAAGTGGTGACTGTTGGCTTCTAATGCTACAAATGTTCTTATATTTTAATTTGGATTTTTAATCAATTTGATATATTATTTGAAAATTCAGATGCAAGATTCCATCCGTACCAAATTATTTGATCGTTGTTAATTTTTAAAAGTCAATTTGTGATATTTTTAAACTCAAAATTAGGACGACTCATTAAAAAATTATGAAATAATAAAACTTATAATAAGTAATAATTTTCAGATAACTTACAATATTCATCATTTTATTAAATGAGTTATTTTCATTTGGTGAAATTTAATACATTCTCTTAAAATGATATATATATATATATATATATATATATATATATATATATATATATATATATATATTGTCATTTGGTGGCCTAAGTCACATGCAAATACTCAAAGTGGGTGCGATCATACCCACACTAAAAATCTATGCAAACTGAGTGGCTTTTGGCTCAGTGGTATGACTCAACTCATGGTAAACATGAGGTTAGGAGTAAGATAATTGGCATTTCAAGGAAATGGTTTGTGAGTTTAAAAAATTATTAATATATTAAAAATAAAAAAAATCTCCAAGTGGAGGAAGTAGGAAGAAAAGCTAGCATAGACAAACCTTATGGTCAGTGCAACTGGCCATCATACAAAACTTTTGACCAAATTTTGATATGCTTAATTTAGCAATCTAGGGTCCCACAAAAGTATGACTATATTTTAAGTGTTATGTGTAATTGGTGACAAAGAGCAGTAATTTGTATTATTAGTAAATGTCAAAAAAAAATTAACATCTGGTTGATCACATTTTCAACAACAATGTGATATCCTTCACTGATGATGACATGCCGCCCGAAGGGACCGATCATTGTAAGTCATTACACATTGTGGTCTTGTCCTCTGGATACATGCTAGCTGGAGTGTTGATATATGGAGGCTCATCTCTAAATATATGTCCATACGCTACCTTGGTATAGATGAATATCAATCTCAACCGAATTCGGAGTAGCCATACTATCATCAAAGCTTTTGATGGAGCCTGTCCGAATTCGGTCAGAGTAATTGAGCTACCAACAGAAATTGGTCCTCATACCTTCTGCATATCTTTCCATGTACTCAAGATAGATTCAGGATACAACCTGCTCTCGGGACGACCATAGATTAATATGGCTGGGGCAGTCCCCTCCACTCTTCATCAAAAGTTGAAATACATTATCAACAATAGCCTGGTCACGGTCAACGCTGAACCAGAGTATCCTCAACATGGGGACATGCCATTCATCAATGCCAATGAAGATGTTGAACCAATCAGTTTCCATGCCTTGGAAGTAAGCAATACCCAATACCATGTTATTGGAATGCCATTACCTGGACCCAAGATTTCTGCCGAGGTAATGTCGTCTACTCAAGAAATGATGTTATTGGGTCATAAGCCAAGACAAGGTTTGGGTAAAGATTTCCAGGGTTTCAAGTACCCAATTCGATTAACCAAGCACAATGGAACAGCTGGACTAGGCTACTCTGACAGTTCTAGTCATAGGAATCCTCATAAGTATCAGCAGATTCCTTCAGTTTCAAGCATGCGGCGTTTATCTTCGCCTTCAAACTCTAAGTCTACACAACCTCCTGTAAAGGTGTCAGCCAGTGTCATGGCTATGTTATGTCCCAAGCCTATACCGGTGAAGGAGAAATAAGTCTTTCTTCCAAATCCCGTAGTGGAAGAGGAGGAACGAAGAATCAAGCAAGACGTCATCCGAAAGATGTCGGTCATACGCATCATCGTTCATAATGAGCATACCAATAGATACACCCCATATGATGATTGCCCAGACATAAAGGCCATCATTCGGGACAGGGAGGATGATGACAATCCCTCCATCACTGCGGTCCACCCGGACTTTGCCCTTGCCAATTGGAACATCACTCCTTGCATTGGTCGTCAAGGGTAAAGCGGGCAGAAACTCTTTCTGCCCTGTAGATATAATAACTGCTTACTTTTCTTTACAGTATTAGCAGTTTATTTTGTCAAAATATGCTAACATTGTGTATGATCAACACATTTCATATATACTAAGTGAAATCATATTTTGTTTCAAGACTTTGAATTTAGATGTGTATGTACTTGCTGATACGATGCCTCTTCTCCACAAGGATTGTACCTTTGATGTAGAGATGAATTCAGCCTTGATGGATATACAGGATGACATTTAGGTGCCTCCAAAAATTTAAGAATGGGTCAGAGACAAACCTAAACCCAACCTTGATCAAACCACTTCTTTCAATCTCGGAACCTTAGAAAGCCCTAAGTTAATCCAGATTGGTTCAGACCTTACCCCAAACCAAAGGAATGACATGGTTACGCTATTAACCCAATTCCAGGATGTGTTTGTATGGTCTCATGAAGACATGGTGGGTTTATCCACTAACATCGTCATTCATTGTCTTCCCATTAAAGAGGGATTTAAGCCAGTCAAGCAAAAGCTCAGGCAATTAAAACCTGAGTGGAGTTTAAAGGTGAAAGAAGAAATTATGAAATAATTTCAAGATGGCATCATCATGGTGTCTACATATCCTGAGTGGATATCCAACATTGTGCCTGTGCCTAAACCTGGAGGGAAGGTACGAGTTTGCATGGATTACCGGGACTTGAACAAAGCGTGCTTAAAAGATAACTTTCTCGTGCCATTTATCCACATTCTTATTGATAATACTGCGAATACGACATATACTCCTTTGTTGATTGCTTCGCAGGGTATCATCAGATCATGGTTGCTGAGGAAGATCGTGAGAAAACTGCTTTCATCACGCCTTGGGGAACTTTTTTTTATAGACGGTTGTCATTCGGCCTCATCAATGCCGGAGCCACCTATCAACGAGCTATGATGTCTCTTTTCCATGACTTAATACACAAAGAGATCAAGATCTACGTGGATGACATCATTGTCAAGTCCCTGAAGGAGGATGACCATCTAGACCATATCAGAAAGTTGTTCAACAGGTTGTGTAAGTAAAACTTGAAGTTGAATTCAGCCAAATGCGCCTTTTGCTTTAAATCAGGCAAGTTGCTAGGATTTCTAGTCAGCCACAAAGGAATTGAGCTGGATCCTGCCAAAATCCAAGCCATCACAGAAATGCCCATTCCTCAGATAGAGAAGGAAATACATGGATTTTTGGGAAGAATCAACTTCATTAGCAGGTTTATCTCTGTGACAACCCGAGAATTTAGACAAATTATTAAAATCTTAAATGATTGATTTAAGGTCAAATAATAGATCTAGACAGAAAATGAGTGTATGTGTTTGATGTTATTGGGATGAAATTTTGAGGATTTCAAAATTCTGTGAAGGATTTAGGTGAATTATTCAGGATTAAAGGAATACATGAATATGTTCTGTGTTTATGGTTATGTAAGTGTACTGAAAGTGGTTAAGGGTCAAGGGTTGACCAGATAAAGAATATTTGTGTCAAAGCCTAATCGTAGATTAAGAACGACAGAGTTCGGTTAGAAAACCCTAATGTCTGATAAGAAACCCTAAAAATCGGTTCTGGAAATCCTAGTTTCAGTTCCGGGAGTCCGAAACCCTAAATCGGATATTGAAAATCCTAGATCGGGAATGCACATGCTATATATAACGTTAAACGTTATTAATTATACTTAATTAGGGAAAACCCTAATGAACCATTTGAAATCCTAATTGATTATTAAGAAAACCCTAATACCAGATCTGGAAACCCTAATTTCAGATTTCGATAATTTGAAACCCTAATCACGGAAATTAATGGAGAATTATAATGCTTTAGTGAAAGTAATAATAATATTAATTAAGGTAACGCTTAATTAATTAGCAAACACTAATTTCAAATTTAGAAAACCCTAATTTCGGGGTTTGAAACCCTAATTTTATAATTAGGGAAAACGAAAGTGTTAATTTAATACTTTTAATGTTAATTAGGATATATTAATTCTAATTTTCAATTTAAATAATTAAAAACCCTAATCTAATTACGAATATTTAATTTCTATTTTAGAAAATTATTTTCTATTAGAAACCTTAATTTGTGGGATTGAAAACCCTAATTTCCAATTTTTTAACCCTAATTGTACAGTGGTGGATTTAATTGCTATATTAGCAATGTTAATTAGGAAATATAAATCCTAATTGTCAAGTTATTAGAAACCCTAATCTAATTAGGAAATCTAATTTCTAAAATTGAAATATTATTTTTCTATTTAAAACCCTAAAATGTGGTTTTGAAACCTAATGTACAATTGTGGCCCTAAGTGCTAAATTAGCAATTTTAATTAGGATAAATTATCCTAATTAGCAAAGATTGATTTGTAATTAGGAAATTATATTATAATTAAGAAGCCTTAATATAAGTTAGAAATCAAGATTTTCTATTCTAAAATTTAATTAGAAAATTTTTGAAATCCAAGTTGCTAAATATTTAAGGGTCAAAACCTAAACCCTAGATTTCTCCAAACCCTAAACCCTAAGGGTTTCATCAAATGACAAATTCTAGAAATAAAAGGAAATGACATTTATGCCCTTTTTGGATTTTTAGTAAGGTAACGTGCAAATCTTGGCAAGATATTGAGTTGGTGACCAACCTAAGATATTCCATGTGCCTCTATCTCCTAAATATCATATATCCTTGACACCTAGCATCAATTGTGGCCATGGATTAAAAATTTAGATTATAAAAGTAAGAAAAAACTTAGTTTACTTTTTCATTTCTCCAAGTCCCTTATCTCTCTTCATTTTTGAAATTCTAGAGTGAGAGAGAGTGAAATAGTAAGTCATGATCAGATCATAGCTACCCATAACAGATCATGAAGTCAGAATCAAAGATCAAAGCTAAAAAGTGGTAAGAACCCTAATGTTTGAAATCCTTTGATCTTATGTTGTTTAATGTTAGTTGTTGGTTAAATATGTGTTATAAGGTGTCAATTAGAGATCTGGGTTGTTGGATCATAGATCCATAACATCAAAGTGCTCGGATCTAACTTTTTAAGAAATCTGGAAATGATGAAAAAATGGCCTGACAGTCTAAAGTCTGAGGCCTTAGATCTTTACGTGTTAATTTTTTTGGGTGTTTTATGTTTTGGATCTCTTCTATGACATGAGAACTCTGATCTGAAACTTGAATCAGGGTCATAACATGTCTAGATCGTATGTTACAAGCGGTCAAAAGGCGTTGACCGATCACGATTTATGGTTTCTGGAAAACCCAGAATTTCCAAATTATCTGACAACGATTTTACAGGCCTTGATCTTGCTTGTAGATTATTTCTTTGGTAGTTTTGTTGGTCGTATCTTGTAGACGGGTATGTTATCTACACATAGAAGTCATTATAACACTTACAACGTTAACAGACTCGTCTAAAAGTATGGTCAAACTATGTTGACCGAACTGCCTTAAGAACAATCTGGAAAACCCAGATTTGTTCATGAACATGTTTCTGCCCCTTACTTTGACCAGCTTGAATATTGTGAATTATTTGTTGTTAGACTATATTGGTGATATATTATGGTACCCTGACATGTGGTCTACAGTATTGAACCCATGGTTCACCAAAACAAGTTTCAGGATTCACGTTATAAGGATCGAAAACTAGTACCCTCGACTGTTCTTCATTTTCTGGAAAACCCAAAAAATGAAGAACAGTGTTGTCAGATATTTTGGAGGCCCAGATCTTCCAAGTGTGATGTTGTATGACATAGTGGATGACTAATTCATGTAGTATTACATAAACCCTACACGATCAATGTTTAACATGGCCCAGAATCATGATAGACAGAAAATTATTGACGGTCAAAGTAGATAACCTTTAAACTGACTATGAAGCTCAAGAACACTCAAGAACACCTATAGCGACAGAAAGTGTCGCTATAGCCCTTTAGCGACAGTTTATTATTATTATTTTCTGGAAATTAATTAAAAATAGAAAAAAATGGTTTTTAATTATTAAAAATACTAAATAAAATCTGAAAAATTATTTTAAATTCTGAAAAATAGTTTTTAACTATTTTGAGTATATTTCGAAAATATTTAATATTTTTGGAATATAAAAGGTATTTTTTTATTTAATTATAATATTAAATAAATTATTTAAAAATGGTTTTAATTCATGAAAAATCATGAAAAAAATTATATTATGGTGTTAGAAAATATTTTAAGTTATTTTTGATGACTTTTAATATTTTGTGATGAAATTCATTAATTAATCAATATTAATGATAATTAATTTATTTAATAGATATATTAAATAAATTAAGGAAAAATGGAATTAATGCTTTATAAGTTATATAAAAATGATTTAAGTGTTATAAAAATATTTTAAGTTATAAAATATAACTTTTGATATTTTGGCATGAAAATATTAATATTTTAATATTAATAGCAATTATCGGATAATGGATTTAAGTGTTTAAAAATTATATAATTATGATTTTAAGGTATTAAAAATACTTTGGTATATTATAATTATATTATAATATTATGTTATGATTTTTATTAATATTTTATATTAAATGAATATTAATGTTTAAGAAATTATGTGATATTTAATTCAATTAAATATGGTTTTAATGATCGAAAAATATTGATAAATGATAATAATTATTTGAAAATTATTATAAGTCTTTAAAAATTATTTTGACTGATAAGATAATTATCTGGGATAATTGTTAAGCGTTTAAGCAGAGTTTAATTGAATTTAAACTCGAGTATAGTTCGGTTAGACCGTCGGGATGTTAGAATTGTGTTGGGTTCAACTCAGACTGTAATAGTTTGACTTGATACCTAGTCTTATGTGTGTTATAGACTGATAGGATTATGTGTTATATGTTTAAGTTATCCTGTGTGTATAATTATATCAGTATTATACTATGATGATATTATTATAATATTAGAGATCTATATTACTAATATTAGGTCTTCGAGTAAAGCGTTATAAATTGTGTTGCGGTAATCAACGGTTCATGCAAGTCTCTTTTTACTAAACTCTAATAAGAGTGTTTTATTCAAGCTTATGGTTAATCATTGCTGATTGCCACGAAAATTGTACTCTGTACATCTTGCATGTATAAGTCAGGTATGAAAGGCTGATCAGCTTCATTACCAGTTGGTTCAGAAATGTTTGTTCATGTTTAAAACTTGTTAAGTCAAAAGTTTGTTCGTGCTAGTTCTCAATTATATTGATGAATTATAGCCAGCTTATTATTCATACTCTTCAATCATGATATATCGTTATATTGTTATATTTAAACTTGTTGGGCAACTTTCATGCTCACCCTTGTTATATCATGATAAAACATTGCAGATAAGGCGAATGCGTTCGGATACAGGAAAAGATAATGCCAAGTCCGGCTTGGGATAAAATGTGCGGCTAGTTTGTAATAGTATACTTTGATAAATATTGTTGTGTGATAAATAGTTTATGATTTGTGTATAAGTTAAGGTTATTCGATTTTGGGGAAAAATAGTGTGTAATGTAATGTATAAACAATTTATGTTTATATCTTCCGCAAATATTTATAGAAATAGTATACCGGATCCGCGACGATTTGGGGCCTGGATTCGGGGCTGCTATAATCTCTCAACTCACAGCAACCTGTGAGCCAATCTACAAGCTATTAAGGAAGAACTCATCCATGAAATGGAATTATGAGTGTCAAAATGCCTTCCTCACAATCAAGAAACAGCTAGGCAATGCTCCCGTGTTGGTACCACCCAGGGATGATGTGTGACACCCCCAAATCCTGGTACTTCATTTCCTTAAGATTTGGTGCTCACATAATCAAAACATTCATTTATAACTACGCAATTATAATAAAATTGAATAATAAAAACCTGTCCATACATGATTAAACTCAAACAATAATCTCCCAACTCTAGTTTACGTATTATCATATAACGTATAATAATAATGTAGATATTAAGTATAGGATTTTAACTGACATCAGTTATATAATTTTGAAAATCAAAAGCCATAAGGCTTGTTTGGCTAGGCTTAATAAAATAACTCATTAACCCTTACACATTGTTTGGTAAACTTAATTAAAACAAATGGATTAATCCTTATACCTTGTTTGCTAAAACATCATTAGATTAAAGACTTAATAAATAATAAGACATGTTTGGCAAAACTAAATTAAACTCTTTTAATTTATTTTTAGTAAGTCCTTTATAGCAAGGTTATTTGTCACACTGCTATTTAATTAAATAATCAATTAAAATATTAATCTATTAAATTACTTTAACACATAAATCATTATCACAAAACTATAATTTCTTTATATTTATAATTTTATTTAACCAACTAATATTTTAAATTACAATTTCCCATTTAAAATATTATAATTTCTTTAAATCACTATAAGCTCTCTAGCTTACTTATTAAATTAAATTGGTATATAAACTCAAAACAATTAATTTTCTTAGCTCCTTAATAATTTATTCAACAAATAATTAACTAAATCACATCAACTCAAATTGAACAATTATTTATTCAATAATAAACATAATCCATTAAATACTTATATAAATAAATAAATATTTAATATTACACTTTAAAATTCTGAAATGTTACATGATGTTCCCCTGTTCATGTACCTGTCCATAAGTGATAATGCCATGGGTTGCATACTGGGATAGAAGGACGGTAGAGGCCAAGAATGAGCTATCTATTAACTCAGCAAAAGATTCAACAACAGTGAACACAAGTACACTCTGATCGAAAAGACGTGTTGTGCTTTAGCATGGGCTTCCATGAGGTTGCAGCATTATCTCCATGGTCACACAACCCATCTCATATCCCGCGTGGATCCTCTCAAGTACGTGTTCAACAAACCCATGTTAAATTACCGACTGTCCAGATGGCAGTTGATCGTACAACAATTTGACATCATATATATGACTCAAAAGTCTATCAAAGGTCAAGGAATTGCAGATCAACTGGCCGTCGCACCTTCAGGGGATTTCAAACCCTTGGAAACATATTTCCCCGATGAAGGAGTAATGATAGTTCAGCAACACCATCAGTCCGATACGCGCCAATCATGGAAGATGTATTTTGATGGAGCTGTTAATCTGGAAGGTTTTGGAGGTGGAGCAGTTCTACTATCTGATACGGGGGAGCAGTATCACGTCACCGTCAAATTGCAGTTTGTCAGCACCAACAATACGACTGAGTATGAAGGCTGTCTCATGGGGCTAAATCTTTCCCGTTCAATGGACATCAGGCGGTTAACTGTCTTTGGAGATTCAGAGTTGGTAATCAGACAATCCACCAGAATCTATCAAACCAAGGAACTACATTTTCTGCCATACCATCGGCAAGTTTTACAGATAGTTTTGGAGTTTGAAGAAATCTCCTTTATACACATTACTCGTAATAAGAATGACTTTTCAGACGCATTAGTAACTTTGGCCTCCTTGATTCGCATATCAGATAAGGAACACTTGCCAAGCGTCACAATTTCCCTGCACAAGGCCCCAGCCTATTGGAATTACGTTGGAGAAGTATCAGATGGGTTACCTCACATCTAACATCCTTGGTATCAACATATCAATTAATATTTACGAGATAGATCTACACCCGCGAAAGCGAGCCCGACAGAGAAAAGGCAGATCCATCGACTTGCTATGAAATTCTACCTGAGTGGAGATGCGCTCTACAAAAGAGATGCAGGACTAGGTCTCCTCAGATGTTTAGACAAAGATCAAGCCCAAAGGCTTATGGATGAAATCCATGGCGGAGTCTATGGCCCCCACATGAGTGGCCCCTCATTGTTAAAAAAGTCCTCAGGACGGGACATTATTGGCTATCTCTCAAAGTTGATTGCAATGACCACGTCAAGAGATGCTATCAGTTCCAGATTCATGAGAATGCTATACACGCTCCTCCACGGGAACTCCATAATATGAGGTCACCTTGGCCCTTCGCGATGTGGGGAATGGATGTTATCAGACCCATTGAGCCTAAAGCCAGTAATGGTCATCGATTTATCTTCACCATAATCGACTACTTCACCAAGTGGGTAGAAGTAGCCTCCTTCCCTAGGGTTACTAAAGAAGTCATCATTGTTTTCGTCAAAAACAATGTCGTTTGTTGATATGGACAACCAGAGGTGATAGTGTCAGACAATGCTAAGAACCTCAACAACAAAATGATGGAGGAATTATGCAGTAAATTCCACATCAAACATCTTAACTCTGTCATCTATCGTCCGAAAATGAATGGTGCTGTTGAAGCGGCTAACAAAAACATCAAGAAGATTATGCAAAAGATGTCCGCCAACCACAAAGAATGGCCTGACCTATTGCCTCTCACTCTGTTAGCCTACAAAACCTCAATGCACACTTCTACTGGGGCAACCCCCTATGCATTAACCTATGGGATGGAAGCAGTGCTCCCCATAGAAGTTAAAATGGAATCCCCCAGGGTGCTAATAGACACTTAGCTGGATCAAGACCAATGGGTACAAGATAGGTATCACCAATTATCTCTGATAGACAAGAGGCGAACCATGGCTATCTTCCATGGTCAGTTATATCAGTAAAGGATCGCCAGATCCTACAACAAAAAAGTCTGGCTATGGTAGTTTAAACAACATGACTTGGTTTTGAAAAAGATCCTTGACAATCAAGATCAATCTAAGGGAAAATTCGCTCCTAACTGGGAATACCCATTTATTGTCAAAGAAGTATTGACAGGAGGCGCTCTCAGATTAAAAGAAATGGACGGCGATGAATTTCCATAACTCATCAATTCAGACACATTGAAACGGTACTATGTTTGAAGTAACTCATAAACACCCTGGTGTTGGACCACCAAATCACCAGTCATTCCGGTTCTTTAACCCTTTACCACATACAACTCTTCTACACTTTGCCCCTTCAGGGAAACAGACTTTTCCAGTCAGCAGCCTGGCTTATCTGCGTTCCTTCAACTTAGGTCATCCCACTACGGATTGAAACTTTTGCGTTTGCAGTTTCGCTACCCATACATGGGATCAAACTTCTCCTACCTACAGTTTATCCTCAACCTAGGATTAAACTTTCTCCTCCCCGTAATCTGACCTGCACATGAGATCACGCTTTTCATCTCACCATGCGGGGCGAACTACGTCTACCTGATCTCTTATCTAATAGGAGTACGTAGGCAAACATTTCATATGGTCCGGTCGCAATAAAGAAAAAATAACAAAAACATTTCTACCCTCTTCTCCTCGAAAAAACAAAAACAACAAAAATATTCCTACACCATTTTTGCCACATACCGCGTTGAACCTCTTACACCAGGTTCGAACTACACAGACTTGATCTCCTCCTCAATAGGAGTACGTAGGCAACCATTAATGGTGCGGTCTCACCCCCTACAAAAACACAAACCCTTGTTAGTTGGTACTGGGATCAGCTTTCAATGCACTATATTTCATTCGGCTTTAGACCAAAGGGATGGAATTATCTGAACTCCTCCTAAATAGGAGATTCAACGACCATCTAAGCTGCGGTCATACCTTAAATAGCAACACCAATCCATAAGAAATGGAATTAACTAGGCTTCTCCTAAATAGAATTGCTGGTGACCATCTATGGTGCGGTCAATCTTAGAGAGGAAAGCCACACTCCTCTCTACATTTCCATACAGAAACCAGTCCCAAGACACCAAAGATGGTAGGGATACATACAGATCGATGATCCATTCTGAGATATCCGGAGATAACTCAATGTCCATCCATCTAGGAGGAATTCAGAATACATCAATATCACAAGCCCTGAAGCAGCACGCAAAATATCAAACAAGTAGCAAAGCATATCTAAAATGGAAGTGATCCAAAAATATATTTCCCTGTCATATATATAATGTTGTTTGATATATACAATGTAAACTGTACATTACAAAATGGATAAGCTAGTCTGTTCAGGTAAATACAAGCTCATCTACAAGTCAGGGTATATACGAGCTAACAAGCCCAAGATGGCATCCCTCTCAGAAGATGGAGGTGAAGCTGTGGTCTCCTGTACGAGAATATCCACATGACCCAAAAGATTTGTAGCCATCTGCATGATGACCATATGATTATAAATATATACGCTCATCTCTGCGATCATGTCAGTGGTAAGGGACCTCACTGCATTACTATCTGTGACGGCTACATCCCGGGCAGATATAACACTATCCCGCTCAACTATCACTGCATCTATGGCTGATCTGGCCTCATCCCGCTCAGCAACATCGACATCTCTGCGAGTTAATGCCTCGTCTCTCTCTAATAGAGCTGTGTCTCTCCCATCAAGGGTAGTCAACATCATAGATCGAGCCTGATCTCTCTCAAAGGTCATCAGATGAAGACTCTGCTCTAATTACTATGTTGAGTGCTGAATCACAACCGTACTGGTCCTGGGAGAATCCGGGAGAAATGCTGGTAACCCAGCAGCGGGCTCCTCTTCGATGAATGAATCGATGTCCTCCATGGGCTCTATATCATCTGACTCGTTATCCGGTACTGAAGATACTGCTGCAGCCGATAAAATCTCAGTCTCCATCCATGCGGA
This sequence comes from Panax japonicus, assembly GCA_020205505.1. NCBI lineage: Eukaryota > Viridiplantae > Streptophyta > Magnoliopsida > Apiales > Araliaceae > Panax > Panax japonicus. The sequence continues at coordinate 61,453,211 of CM035096.1, forward strand.
ATACTCTGCAGAACAACCCGGATGATTGACAGAAAAAGCAGCTATCTCACGATGATCCTAACAAGCGTACACACGGGATCGGTCCTCTGCTGAGAGATAACGAGAAGCTGAACGTTGACCAATCGCCCCCTGAAAGGATGAAAATCCTGAAACTGGTCAAACTACGACATCATGGCCAGTGGGTGGTAAGTAGTCACGCCCCTCAAACCAGCCTGAAGGAGGTAGTCCATGCCCGGAGCATGAGTAATGAAGCTGTATGGTGAGCTAAGCCCAGAACACGGCAATATGCTAAACAGATCTCTGATATCTGCTAATAATGTGGACCAAGACAGAGCATCTATACACTCCGATGGCTGAAAGGAGTATGATATGGCTACATCATGGGTGAACCAATACCTATGCCGTCTAAAAGTCTCAATTGGTCTCAATTGTGACATAAACCACACATATAGCATGACCGAACTCCCAGTGAACACTCCTGTCAGATAAGTACAGCAGTAGGATGCTGACCGCAGGGTCTCTGCTACAATCATAGGTACAACGGTATGACCCTCCCTAAGAGCTCTCACTGTCATGATGACTCCGATGTCTATCTCATCCATGTACCGTGGCATATAGACATACAACAGTACGCACAACGGCATTACATCAGCCCTGGCCAAATGCCAATGATCCTCCGGTGCAGTGAAATCCCCGGATTGTCATGAATAGCTATCCTCCGACCCAAATCTGTCATACAAAAAAAGCTGGGATATCATGTGGCCAGACGTTAGCTAATCCTGTACCACTCTGTGCCGCAATCCAGTGAGAGTCATGAATCATCTACTCATGTCTCCCAAACCCAGGAGCACGCAAGGTCTATCTAAATGCAGCATCATCAATCGTGCATACTTCTCCAGAGTAGGAGTCAACTCATGGGGTCCCGAATCGGAAAACCTACCTATCCGGTATCAAATGCTCTAGCATCCCATCCACAAACCCTGCGGGAACCTAAAACATCAATAAAGTCATGGTATGCTGCAGCAAATGATCTACAGTCACCCTATCTGGTGGTGACATGCTATCATACCACGATCACATACCCAATGCCACCAATGACGGTGGGGTATGATCTATACGGCTAACTGTCGAAGAAGACATCTGTGCAGGCTGTGTCATAAGACCATCTAGGGTCAATGCCGAATATCTCTAGACATACATATATATATATATATGCATAACATGATGCATGCATAGCAGATAATAGATAGAAATATGATATAGGGAATGGAAAAACTGTGCATACATTCCTAAGTATATCATCATATAGTACATCATCTCTGTACAGCTACAAATACAGGGAAAAAAGGCACAGACGCCCTACTACTAACAGAGGCCTATCAAAAGATATAGCGAGAATGGGTTACAATAACCCAATATCTATCAGAGGCCTATCCAAAGATATAATAAGAATACACATCAGAAGAAGACCATGCTGTCGATGTCCACATCATCAATCATGTCCACCTGATATAACTCCTCCTGAGTCACTGGATCTCTATCAACAGGGATGTCAGGCCTATATAGAGGATGATCTGCATCGTCAAAACCGAATTGGTCATCTGAGGGGCCAGCGCCTGAGCTGGAAGGATCAAATAAAGCCGCCACTACCGGATCTCTGCCCAAATGCTGAATAAATACATGTGCCTGGTCCAACTGCCAGGTCAGACTATCAATCTTTGTCATATGAGTCAGATCTCAGACATAAGCTATCCAATCCGTCATCATCACGGATCCTGGAACCATATCCCCAATAAATTGTGTGGCGCGGGACTTTGCTCTGATAGTTCGAGCGAACCACCAACGCTGGAGCATCTCCTGAGTGCAAGGACCCTCTGACAATGCAAAACCGTCAACCCCCAACAATGGGATATCAGTGACGGGTGACTGCGATGCAGGCCAATGATGTCTGGCAGGAGGCAAGATCGGCATACGAATCTCCCATGTGGTGCTCCTAATAGCACGATCTCCTAAATAGAGCTCCCAGCCTCCATCTGTGAGGAGAGGAACTCTCCTGGTGGAAATCACGTACTCGACTCCAGTCGGGTATCCATCCTCAAAGCCGATGGTCAAGTGGTCAGCTGTCAGCAACTCCAACTGCATACGGCAGTGAGTGAAACACTCAACTACAGGGACCTCCGGTAAAATGGAATGATGCCATCGTCGTCCTCGTGGATAGGTATCTAAACCTAATACACTCACAGGACGCAAGCATGGGAGCCTCTCATAGGCCCAAAACTGCCAACATAATGGCAAAACATCTGCTATTAGTAAACACTCTTAACCTATAAACAGGATATGACAAGAGAAATACTCACCAGCAGAAATGGGTAAAAGCCTAGCCAATCCTCGGTCAAACCCTGTGAGCGCATACGCATGCCCCAGAGGAAATAGGAAAAGTTGTAGGAGCCCCAATCATACTCTCCAATACGGTCCACATCCTTCGTGGAGCTGATCAAAGCAAAAGAAACCATTGAAGAGTTATCTGCTATGAAGCAGCTTCTAATGATCATCAAGAACAATCACCGCAGAATGCGATCCCTGATTCTGACATCATCAGACATGGGCTCACTCAAAAACCCGCTCATAGCATCTACGCTCAAAGGACCTAAACGGACATTCCTGCCTTTGAACGCCTCCGCCGGAACTCCAAACAAGGATCTGGCGGCAGTAGGGGTAATATTTTCCATGCAAGACACGGGCTCCCCTCCAAACTCCATACATGTGATAAATCGCCTATTCATCGGTGTCATCATCACCTCACAATCCAATAGGTGGAATGACTGAGTCTGATGAAACCATCGCTAAGACAATGCCCTGAGGTAACCCCAGGGACAACGCGGGGAAGGATGGAGAAGAATACCCCGAATCCCCAATCATGCACTACAGCTCTGTAATCAGGATGAAGAGCCTAATACATGGAGTGTATACTAAACAAATTCCCTTGAGGCTGTGTAAAGCTGGGAACCTACATGAAATGCAGATCAACATTAGAACCCTTTAATCCTCATCAATAGGAAAAAGGGAAGATTAAAGTCTAACACCATACCTCGTTAGCATGCAATTACATCGATGGATGTCTGCTCAAATCACCCAGAAGCTCTGGGTTCGCCACCTAAATACAAGGTAGCTCCCTACGAGGAACATGTACAGCTGGAGTGGGATCCTCAATCAGAATATCTGCATCTACGTCCTCAACGTTTAGCATGTCTACCTGGACTGGACGAATCACAGCCTCCACCAATCGACGAGGCTTTCTGACAGAACGGGGATGAGGCATTTCAGAAGCCCTCCGCCGTATACCAGAAGTAGTCCTATGGGAACTGCTCAATTGATCCGGATCCATAATATCTGGACAACAAGTCTCCAAATCACCTTAGAAAGGGTGTGGTATTTCCTTACTTGGAGCTTTCTAAAATGCATTTTATTACTATATGCATGCATGCATTTACTTTAACAAATAATAGAGTTAAAATTCATGACTACCCAATGCCTATATTTTGAAATTTGTTACAATAGTCCCCTTTGAAAATAGGACTATCCACATGCACATAGGCATGTCTAGGTGACCATTCAGTAGCACACCTGCCCCAAAGTCATATACATAATATATGCATTAAAAATCAAAATCATACTTGCATAAGGTTAACCTCAATATCAAGAGTAATTTTCCTTTCTACCTTTTGCTCATTGGACCACAAATAGGACAAAAAATAGCAGAAAAAGGTGCCAATTTGACTGTCTCAAAAGTAAAAAATTTCACATCATTATGTTTGGCATGGTTTAATACTAACATTTACTGTGTCGAATATATTTTAGTAAGTCATTTGTGCATACATAATCACTACTATGTGTTTAGATGCATTTCATGTGATAACTCAAAATCTAACGGATAAAAACTTGAAAAAAATACATGTATACGTTACTAGGATAGTGTAGAACACTTGTACGGTGACAGAATTTGCAGAAAATAGCCCGAACTCAGCAGATCTGAAGGAGGCTCACTGATTTCTCTTCGCGCGAAAAGTTGAAAATGACTTGTGAGACCAACCTATGTGGACCCAACCCCTCCGGCTCGGTCCAGTTCGAGTTGCAAAGGAGTTCTTGTGGACTTAAAAGGTCAAATCAGGAATAAAAATGCCACGCGATTGATCAAAACCGCATACAATCCTGGTCTTCTCAGATGATACTTTGAGTCTATACATCGCTCATTGGTAGTCACCCAAACACGAGGTATACCCTACCAATGATCTCATTTATCACAAATCACATCCGGCAATACCTTGTACAGGACCGATGCCGCTAACTCCGGGTCATTACCCTAAATAGGTCCCCGACGGGGGTTACAAGGTACATTCAAGCTGTTGATACACATATCAATGAAGGTCAACCAAACTTGACGTTATCTCAGCCGATAGAGATTAAACCTATCAGAGCTCTGGAGCTATTCGAGGATTTCATGCTCAATTACTCATATTACCCAGCGGCTCCCCGGCGGGGGTCACAATGCAATGCTCCGTTGATTCACACGTTAGCGAAGGTCAAGCGGCCTTGACAGTATATCCCACAGGATTTTTCAGTCGGTTATTCACTTGTCGGTGAAGTACACGTCTGCGAAGGTCAGGCATCCCTGACAGCATTTGTTGTTGGCAGTAAATCTAGTAGAATCTTGACATATTCTGGCGATACCAACCAGGAAAGGTAAACATCATCAAAGAGGATAGATGATGGAATATGTTATACACATCCTCAAACAGATCAAGCTTTATCCCCATAGATCTCTTATACATAAAGAGATTCAGATTACACCTTAAATCTGGTCATCATTGCCAATCCCCAGTTGAAGCAACAGGGAACCATCAATCATCCCCAACATATTGAGCTACAACCCCGTCCACATGCATCATACATTTGCATCATTTTGCTACATACAAAACTGTGAAACCCCAGATTTTATGAATAAAGAATTAATTTTCTCGAAATAATTTTTTTAATATTATGGTGTGAATTTGAGATAATATTATAGTTGTGGGTAGTATTTATAAATTTTGCAAAGTATGCAAGTTGTTATATTATATTCGATTGGTCAGGGAATATTCTTTGTGTCGGAAAATATTCGTACGACGGTACAATTATTGGTGGACCCCACAACGGAATTATTGTCGGATTGAGAAAACGACAAAAATATTTTATTGAAAATAACGGCGGAAGTTTTTACCGTTGATACTGTTGAACTACTGGGTAGTAAAAGTACAGTAATACGCGTTGTTGCATAGTAGCACACGATATTGATTATTGATATTTATGTGAGAAGTCGCTCAGTTTGATTCAATTATTGTCGATTAATAATATGAATTATTATAGCGATGATGACGTTTTGTTTTATTCGTATTATTAACGTAATAAAACAGAAACATCTTTTTATATAAAACAGAATACTTTATTAAAGTTATTTTATAAATAGAATATATTATATTTTATTATGCATAGTGTTGCATAGTATTTTGCATAGTATTGCATAGTATTTGCATAGTAAAAATCTTTTTATATAAATAGAATATATTATATTTTATTTAAAAGATTTTTCTTTAAATATGGACCGTCAGATTAAAGTAAATCAATCTGGACCGTTCATGGATTAGTTACTATGCATTCCATTTTCCTATAAATAGAAGCTCATTCCTTCATTATTTTCTTACGAATTCATTGAAACTCTAGAGAGAGAAATTATAGAGAGAAGATATAGAGAGAAAGAAGAAGAGTATTCTGCTACTTCACTACTTCTATATCCAGTTTCTGTTACGGTAAGGGGTGTTATTCTTTCTTATTCATGAAGAGAACTATTGTTATTCCATTTCTTATTATTCTGTTGGAATAACCTGTATACGCGGTCTACCCTATACTTGGTGACATTCTTCTATCATTCTGTTGGAACATCCTGTCTGTGTGTTTTACACCGGACCTGGTTCCGTTTTTATTATTATTCCGTTGGAACATCCTGTCTGTGTGTTTTACACCGGACCTGGTTCCGTCTTTATTATTCTGTCGGAATATCCTTTTTGTGCTATACGCCGGACCTGGTTCCATCATTTATTATTCCGCATTTATTATTCTGTTGGAAGATCATGTCGGTGTGAATTTCACCTGACCTGGTTCCGTTATTTAGTATTCTGTTGGAATAACCTGCCTGTGCGAAGTTCCGCATGCATGGGTATTTCTGTTGTTATTCCATTCTTTATTATACTCAGTTGGTTAAAGTTTTGACTTCTATACTCCATGAAATTAGTAGAATATCCTTGATATTTGCGCTTCATCCAGTATCTTTTCAGGAAAATATTCTTCTGAGCGTTCTTGAATTTTACACCACAAAACAGTATCGTGTGGACAATTTGGACGTTATTGGTTCATGGACAAATTAATTCTTGAACTTGTTTTATTAAATTCTTATATCATTGTCATCATCCTCATGTTTATGTTATGTTGAAAGTCATCTGTGGCCTGTAGTGCATAGATGGACTTTGTATGATTATGACCAGGGATTATGCGGTGTAATCATGACCGTAATATTACAAATGATGTGGAAAAAGTCCTCATTGGCCCGTAGTGCATTGATGGACAGTTTTTGGTATGATTATGGCTATGGATTCTCTTCGGCCGTAGTGCAAAGATAATTATTTTATGGCATGATCAGGACCGTTGATGAAAACACGATTATCTTTGGCCTGTAGTGCATGGATAATTCGTGGTCGTGATACTAAAGAATATCCTTAGCCTGTAGTGCATGGATGATTTAATGATGTGGATTATTTATTGAGCTGAGTTTCAGCGATAAAAGTGATGAAAAACTTTTTAAATCATAAAAGATAGTAGATTCAATTCTCTCTACTTGACTCTTTTAATGGATTGCTTATCCCGCTGCAGTTAAACTTGATGTCTATTATATTTTATCAGTTTAACATTGTTGGAGACTAATGATAATTTATTCTGCATTATCTTAGTCATAATATTTCTTACTGGGCTAGTTGAGCTCACCCTTTCTTTCACTGTTCTCTTCAGGAAATGAGAACATAGCAGGGACTAGTCGGGGAATGGAGTGACGGTCCAGAGGATAGCATTAGTAGTCCTCACTATTATGAGAAATAGTGTATTAATAATTGTAATGAGGACTCCTTTTGAGTTTATATGATCTCTAGTAGACAATTATTGTATTCAAACTCACAGTTGTATTTTGTCGTATTATACACGAGAGTGGTATTAGTAAGTTGTATTTGAATTCTGTACCATGTATCTGACGACTCAAGATGGGTGATGTATACCTAATTTTGGGGGCGTCAAAGTTGGTATCAGAGCTTAGGGATATGATCCCTGGCTAAGATTTGAGATAAGAACTAGGAGGGGAGAGACGGGAAATTCCTTCGCTAGTATGACCTATCTAAGTTTATTTGGTATTTAATTGGTCGGTCGGAGTATAGGGATAATATGTGATATGTTATCTAATCCTTGTTTTGTGGCAGTGTTTGGAAATGGCAGCTGAAAATGTTCACAATGGAGTGAATGAGACCGTCGAGACACCTTTAATCTCTAATCAGGATAATTTGATGTTAGACGAAGGACAAATTAGAGATATCTACGTGGTGAATGAAGAACTAATAGTTGCACCCGAGCTAGTTGCAGAGGTAGCAGCTGAGAGTGAGGAGGAAGAGGAAGAAGATGAAGAAGAGGAACCTGAAGAGAATTGGTTAGACGAATTTTATAATCGAAACTTAGAATTACAAAATCGTGTTCATGAGTTAGAAGAGCAGGCTGAAGAACGGCAGGCGGTCGTGGAGCAAAGAGATGCAACAATTCAAAATTGTATCACCCGGTGTACGATGCTTGAACAGAAGCACTCTTTAGCAGAGTATAAGATATTAGAGCTGGAATCTGAGAACGCGCTGATCAAAGTTCTGATGAAAGTAGAAACAACTGAACGAAGAAGAATAGATGATGCGTAGGTAACAGCCGCACGACGCGTTGATAGTGTAGAAAAAGACGTCCGATCTAATAAAGCCAAAATAGATGAAATGGATTTTGCTTTTTGGACAACAATTGGGAGAATCCAACATCGAATTCGGAATTATCCTGTGCATAACGGTCAACCCCAATTCGATATGGATCGGAGAATAATGATTCGAATCATGGATCAGGAATGCGACGAAGCAACTAAAGGTGGAATGTACTCTATAGCAAAACCAATTCCGATAGTTTAAGTAAGAGCATTTATTGCGAAACCCGAACGAAGTTATTACGGGTAAGTTAATTATAAACTCTTGCGAAGTCTATACCTTATAAGATACCTGTTCTACCCATTATTTTATCTCTCTTGCTTGCGTTCAACATTTAAATTTGACTCCGGAGAAGTCGTTAGTAGGAGCCTTCGTTACCTCCACTGTTTATAAATCTTATTTGATTTAAATCGACACTTTCACGTTACGTGTTGATCTTGTCTCTTTGAAAATACTTGCCTTTGATGCGATTTTAGGAAACGATTGGCTAACTACTCATCATGTTTTTCGTAAGGTTGTTAGCTTTCATATTCCTAACCAACCTATTATGCGAATTCAAGCAACCAAACCACTAAATTCAATCATTGTCATATCAAGCCATAAGTAAAGAGCCCCGATCCTTTTGTTGATGACTTCCTTGTGTGGAATGCACCGAAGCCAGACTTTCTGTAGGCGACGTCGTGAATGACGATAACAAGTTGATAGGTATCATTGTGAGGTGCTATCTAGGTTAAGGGATAGAAGTCACAGTTGGTATCAATGTGACGTACTATCCAAGTCTTGGATGTGAGTAACAGTTTTGAATGATATTTTTATCATTAATAAATATCTTGACGTATTCCTGAAGACTTCTTAGCCTACCCAAGAGCGTGAAATTGAATTTTGTATTGACACCAGTACAAAACTCATTTCTTAAACCCTCAAAATAATTTTTTTCAACTAAAACGAAAGTAACATGCACCAAAGACGTTGACTCGAGCTGTTGAAGATTACGATCGTACTATTCAATATCATCGTGGAAGAGCGAACGTGGTAGCTGACGTGTTGAGTAGAAGATCGTATGCGTTTACAAGTGAGATGTTATTAACACAAATACTCATTTCGTATAACTTGCAAATGATGAAGATAGAGTTAAAGACTCTAGGGACCCACGTGAAGATAACGAATATACGAGTAAAATTGACTTTAATCGATAAAGTTAAAGACGCTCAAGCTACATACCCGAATCTGATGAATGTGAAGAAGAAGGTTCAAGAGGGTGTTATTTTAGAAGCAAGAGTTGCTAAAGAGAGGAAATCTCAACCCTCGATTTAATTGGCCCATTTGAAATCCTTGATTGAGTAGGAACTGTGGCTTATAGACTCGTTTTACCGCCAAATATATTGCGTGTTCATAACGTTTTTTTTTTCGTATCGATGTTACGTAAATATGTGGACGACCCGAACCACATTATTAATTTAGAACCGGACAAGATAGCGGATGATTTAACGTTTGAAGAGATACGTGTTACAATCTTGGATAAGAAGAATCGTATTCAACACTCAAAGGTTATATCTCAAGAGTTAGAATTTGAAGTGAAGTCAAGGTATCCTCACCTGTTCGGCATACCAGGCACGTACGTAAATTTCGAGGGCGAAATTCCATAAGGAGGGGAGATTGTGAAACCCCAGATTTTATGAATAAAGAATTAATTTTCTCGAAATAATTTTTTTAATATTATGGTGTGAATTTGAGATAATATTATAGTTGTGGGTAGTATTTATAAATTTTGCAAAGTATGCAAGTTGTTATATTATATTCGATTGGTCAGGGAATATTCTTTGTGTCGGAAAATATTCGTACGACGGTACAATTATTGGTGGACCCCACAACGGAATTATTGTCGGATTGAGAAAACGACAAAAATATTTTATTGAAAATAACGGCAGAAGTTTTTACCGTTGATACTGTTGAACTACTGGGTAGTAAAAGTACAGTAATACGCGTTGTTGCATAGTAGCACACGATATTGATTATTGATATTTATGTGAGAAGTCGCTCAGTTTGATTCAATTATTGTCGATTAATAATATGAATTATTATAGCGATGATGACGTTTTGTTTTATTCGTATTATTAACGTAATAAAACAGAAACATCTTTTTATATAAAACAGAATACTTTATTAAAGTTATTTTATAAATAGAATATATTATATTTTATTATGCATAGTGTTGCATAGTATTTTGCATAGTGTTGCATAGTGTTTGCATAGTAAAAATCTTTTTATATAAATAGAATATATTATATTTTATTTAAAAGATTTTTCTTTAAATATGGACCGTCAGATTAAAGTAAATCAATCTGGAACGTTCATGGATTAGTTACTATGCATTCCATTTTCCTATAAATAGAAGCTCATTCCTTCATTATTTTCTTACGAATTCATTGAAACTCTAGAGAGAGAAATTATAGAGAGAAGATATAGAGAGAAAGAAGAAGAGTATTCTGCTACTTCACTACTTCTATATCCAGTTTCTGTTACGGTAAGGGGTGTTATTCTTTCTTATTCATGAAGAGAACTATTGTTATTCCATTTCTTATTATTCTGTTGGAATAACCTGTATACGCGGTCTACCCTATACTTGGTGACATTCTTCTATCATTCTGTTGGAACATCCTGTCTGTGTGTTTTACACCGGACCTGGTTCCGTCTTTATTATTATTCCGTTGGAACATCCTGTCTGTGTGTTTTACACCGGACCTGGTTCCGTCTTTATTATTCTGTCGGAATATCCTTTTTGTGCTATACGCCGGACCTGGTTCCATCATTTATTATTCCACATTTATTATTCTGTTGGAACATCCTGTCGGTGTGAATTTCACCTGACCTGGTTCCGTTATTTAGTATTCTGTTGGAATAACCTGCCTGTGCGAAGTTCCGCATGCATGGTGATTTCTGTTGTTATTTCATTCTTTATTATACTCAGTTGGTTAAAGTTTTGACTTCTATACTCCATGAAATTAGTAGAATATCCTTGATATTTGCGCTTCATCCAGTATCTTTTCAGGAAAATATTCTTCTGAGCGTTCTTGAATTTTACACCACAAAACAGTATCGTGTGGACAATTTGGACGTTATTGGTTCATGGACAAATTAATTCTTGAACTTGTTTTATTAAATTCTTATATCATTGTCATCATCCTCATGTTTATGTTATGTTGAAAGTCATCTGTGGCCTGTAGTGCATAGATGGACTTGGTATGACTATGACCAGGGATTATGCGGTGTAATCATGACCGTAATATTACAAATGATGTGGAAAAAGTCCTCATTGGCCCGTAGTGCATTGATGGACAGTTTTTGGTATGATTATGGCTATGGATTCTCTTCGGCCGTAGTGCAAAGATAATTGTTTTATGGCATGATCAGGACCGTTGATGAAAACACGATTATCTTTGGCCTGTAGTGCATGGATAATTCGTGGTCGTGATACTAAAGAATATCCTTAGCCTGTAGTGCATGGATGATTTAATGATGTGGATTATTTATTGAGCTGAGTTTCAGCGATAAAAGTGATGAAAAACTTTTTAAATCATAAAAGATAGTAGATTCAATTCTCTCTACTTGACTCTTTTAATGGATTGCTTATCCCGCTGCAGTTAAACTTGATGTCTATTATATGTTATCAGTTTAACATTGTTGGAGACTAATGATAATTTATTCTGCATTATCCTAGTCATAATATTTCTTACTGGGCTAGTTGAGCTCACCCTTTCTTTCACTGTTCTCTTCAGGAAATGAGAACATAGCAGGGACTAGTCGGGGAATGGAGTGACGGTCCAGAGGATAGCATTAGTAGTCCTCACTAATATGAGAAATAGTGTATTAATAATTGTAATGAGGACTCCTTTTGAGTTTGTATGATCTCTAGTAGACAATTATTGTATTCAAACTCACAGTTGTATTTTGTCGTATTATATACGACAGTGGTATTAGTAAGTTGTATTTGAATTCTGTACCATGTATCTGACGACTCAAGATGGGTGATGTATACCTAATTTTGGGGGCGTCACATGTTTGTCTTGTTGCATTTCAATTGTCTAGGATTCTTTATCCTACCCATGCATCGCCATGCATGAGTATGATAAAGAGGGGCATCTGTAGACACTCGAAATTTTCTGTAATCCTGTCACTAACATTGCAGGAGGACAGATTCGTCCTTTAAGAGGGAACCCTGAAAGACAATCCATATTCATACCGGATACTACCAAAAGTTCAGCATCAACCCCGGAATAGACATTGGGAGTAACCAGAGAAGACCGATTAATCTAGGAGATAACCCCGAGGTATCCAGTCTCAGTCCCAACCATGGGAATAGCCACCAACCTTGGTCATAACCCCAAGGAATGCAGTATCGGTGATAACCCCGGAAATGCTTGTTTTAAATGCGACCAGCTTTAATCTCGGCACTCACAACGAGATACTCTGTACCAACTCGGAGATAACCCCGGGAGGACAGGCACACCTCAAAGATGACAATGAGGACCTTCGACAAATACATTAGTCCAATCTCAGCGAAGCTCTGAGCAACGTTTGCTTTATCAGCCAATCCAGCGATAACACCGATTAGGGGAAACATAGTCATCTAGCCAACGCCATGCAATGTCATCAAACACATCTCTACGCAAAGATGTCCCACAAGACTAACCAATCCCGAGTGACAATTGTGCGGGGTAACGGATAGAATTTGAAGCTTGAAGACCAGAGGGAATCGTCCCATCTTCAATGACTTCGTACAAACTCTAATCTCATGCCATTGTACAACTCTCAAAACGGCGGTCTGAAATAGGCCCTGTATACCTCAAACGGATGCCCAGATTAAATTTCTTAAAGTTCGAGTGGACATTACAGTGCCCAAGTGCACGTACTATGAGCCAACCCGACCAGAGAAACCCGAGCCCACCCGGGTTGCCTCTGGTACACCTGCGGCTCCCTCGTCTATAAATAGAGGGCTTGGGGTGCCCATTTTTCAAGAGAAAACGGCAAGGAAGCCCTGGCCAATTTGCTCTGCACCCACCCCATGCAATGTACTTTCTCATTTTAAACACCTATGAGCTCATATATAGCCTCTTTTGTACCTATAAAAGCAAGTGTTTACCCACTCTAAAGATATAGAAGTCTTGTATGGCAGTCAACTGTAAGTCTTCTCACATAGTTTAGAGTCTTTCTCTTCATCTTTGCACACACCCTTCTTCACGTTGAGAGTCATGTTGCGTGCATTTGCCCAGACTTTGGTTCGTTGTTTTGTTTCAGCTTGTATATATATATATATTTTATATATAAATATATATATATATATATATATATATATATTTATATATATTGACTAACATTATCGATTTATGCCTCGATTGAGCCTAGATTTCGGTCTGGAGCATTTATTTTTTTTTCTATTTATATATATATATATATTTATATATATGAACTGTGTGTCGAACTTTGTTCGATGAGCCTAGACTTCGGTCTGGAGCGTTTATTTGCTTATATATATATATATATATATATATATATATATATATATATATATATATATATATATATATATATATTTATATATATGAACTGTGCGTCAAACTTTGTTCGATGAGCCTAGACTTTGGTCTGGTGCGTTTATATGATTTTCTATATATATATATATATATATATATATATGAACTGTGTGTCGAACTTTGTTCGATGAGCCTAGAATTTGGTCTGGTGCGTTTACTACTTTAATATATATATTAATTGTGTGTCGGACTCTGTTCGATGAGCCTGGATTTTACATCCGGTGTTTATACTCGCTTTTATATATATATATACATATATATATATATATATATAAATTGTTGTCGAACTCTGTTCGATGAGCCTGGATTTTACATCCGGTGCGTTTATTGTTTATATATATATATATTTATATTTATGTATATATATATTTTCGTCCTGCCAGGAGTTTCCTTCATAGCAGTTGATCGTTTTTACAGCTTTATTTATATTTCGTCCCGCCTGGAGTTTCCTTCATGGTAGTTGACTGTATTTACAACTTTATTTACGTTTTGTCCCGCCTGGAGTTTCCTCCGTGGTGGTTGATAGGTTTTACAGATTTATTTATATTTCTGATCCACCATTGAGGTGCTTCGTGGTTGGTGATCATGTCTGTATATATATATTTTTACAGCTTTTATTTATATACCTACTTACAAATTTCATACAAATTTATGTATCATGTGCTCCTAGGAATCATGTGATCACATATTCAGCCTATTGGATCAAGATTCGGTTCCCGTGATGGACTTTTTTAGCTGTAAGCAGCTTGTAAATTATTTTGCGATGTCTGAATTTCCTCATATGGTTCTCATACCCACGAGGAAGTCGACGTTATTTTGTATATTATTTTCATACGGATGCCTCGCATCTGTAAAATAAAATCAATCGCATCTGTAAAATAAAATCAATCGAGCCGAACACTTAATAAAATGGGATTGTAAAAGGTCTCAATTACTATTGAGCATCACGGTTTGAAAAAAACCTCTTTTATAAAACATCACTGCCATATCTTGCTAAAAATTAAATTTTTACATAAATTCAAACCCTGTGTATATAGGTGCGAATGAGGCCTCACACTACTTCCAAATAACAGCACATTGACCCACACACACACACATTCAGATAATAGTTTCTTGAAAAGAGGCGGTCACCGTGGTAACACGGATGTCGGGGGGTGCCTAACACCTTCCCTCCGCATAACCAAGTCTCGGGACCCTAATGAATCTCGATTTCACTAACCCGTTTGGCAGCGCCACATCACTAGGTCAATGTGAAAACCTTTTCTCGGTTGTGTTGGTAGAACCATTTAAAAAAACCAACTGGCGAATCTTAACAGTCCATCGTCAACATTATACATGTCGGACCTTTTTCACTTGTTTTTCAAATAAATCTCACCTAAAATGAGAACACCAAAGAACAAGTAACGGAAAGGGACATCTAAAAATCCCGATGTCGACATGAAGGATGGATGAAGTCCCCCAAAGGAACAAAATAAATATCCTAGAGTGGGAAAATTCAGAGGAATATAGGACAGTAAGTCAAAAATTGGAGACGATCAAGCATCAAGTAACTCTGTTGGCTAATCTTATAGTGCGCCAATATCAAGTTACAAGATAACTTTTCAATCAACTATTAGAAAGCCAAAAAGAAAAAGAGGTTAGCCAGAATGTAAGCCTATCTCCCTCCAAAATAATCCAGTTTACTGAAGAAGATCAAAGCAAGCGGCTGAAAGGATAGGAAAAGTGGAATGATAAAATTACTAGAAGATCTCACCAGCGAAAAAATCGCTCGAGGGAATGTGAATTCTCAAAGAAGAAAGTTCAAACAACCTCCAAAAGAGACCGAAAATTCACCCTTATGAACAAATCAAATGAATAGATGCTACACTTTTTGATAAGCAAATGAAAAATTACTAAGTTGCTGCCTCCTGTAAATCCCGAGATTATGATTCTACCAAGATATGTCTCTACCATTCTAACTCACCTAGACATTCAACTGAGGAATGTTGGTCTCTAAAGCATAAAATCCAGGATCTCGTTGAAAATGGAGGGCTGAAGATTTCTGTACCCATGACTAGAAAAGGCGAAAGGGAAATAAAAAGCTTAAGATGTCCACTCGAGACAGGTAGTTCAAAGTAGGTGACAACTATGAGCACCAATCCTAGTAGAACACAAGGTGAACTGATCTTAATGCTAGGAGTGACAAAGGAAATAAGACAGCCCCCTAAAGAAATTCATCTGCAACTGTCAAACATTCTGTTGCCAAAAGTTAGCAACCACATTCCTGATTTTACCTTCTTGGATGATGAGGAAGAAATATTGATCCTTCTTAGTGTGGAAAAAGCCAAAAGGAAAGTTCCTTTTGAGAAATACAACAACAGTTCGAGAGATATTTCATAGTTAAATCCTCTCAAGCCTATGAGAAAGGTGACGGAACATATGAAGAAAAAGGTAGTTAAGTTGTCAGGGAAGCCAACCCATCGAGGAATCTAGAGTTCATCCCTTTTTGTGACAAGTCCAGTTTGAGCCTGTAATAACTCGAGAATTTAGATATTTATTAAAATCTTAAAAGATTAAATTAAGGTTAAATATTAAACCTAGACAAAAAATAAGTGTATGGATTTGACATTGTTGGAAATGAATTTTGTGAATTTAAAAACTTTTGGTTAAGGTTTACAATGTTAAGGGTATAAGTGTATATGTTCTGTGTGTATGGTCATATATGTGTACAGTATGTGGTTAAGAGTCAAGGGTTGACTAGATAAACTATATCAGTCACAAACCCTAATAATATATTAAGAACCCAGACGTTCAGTTAGAAAATCCTAACGATTGTTAAGAAACCATATTACCTGTTCTGAAAACCCTAGTTCCAGTTTCGGGAATCCAAAACCCTAATTCAGAATATTAAAACCCTAATTGGGAAGCTTGAAGATAATATAAGATTTTCATGTTAATTATATTATATTTAATTAGGGATATCCCTAATTAAATTGTGAGAAAACCCGAATTGTTCATTTAGAAACCTTACTGTACAATTATGGAACCTAATTACTAAAGTAGCAATTTTAATTAAGGAAATATTAACCCTAATTAGCAAGCTTGAATGTGATTAATAACTCTAATGTAATTAGGAAAGCCTAATTATAATTTTGAAATATTAATTTTCTATTTTTAGAACCTAATTAGAAAAGCCTAGAATTTAAATTTGTGTAATCTTAGGGTTAAACCCTAAGGGTCAAACTCTAAGGGTTAAAACCTAATGGTTGTGAGAAGTTACAAGTTGTCATTCACTTTATAAGTCAAATGACCAAACTACCCTTTCTAATATTATAATGAGGTGGAGTGTAGATCTAGCCCTACTAATGGTTGGTGATCATTTCTAGCTAGCCATGTGGTCTAGTAATCATTTTAATCAACCAACTTGCTAGGTTAAATACATTGCATCATGGATTAAAGGCATTCAAGTATAGAAAAGTTATACACTTTACTTCTCAACCTAGCCAACTCTTCTCTCTCTCTCCCATCAAAAATTTTTGAGTGTTAGTGAGTGAGAAACAAAGCCAATATCAGTCTTTAGCTTGCCAAGAACAAACATCAAGGTCAGAATCAAGAACAAGCTAAAAAAAGAGGTATAAACCCTAAACTTGAAGATCCATGTGTTTTATGTTAGATGTTATGATTAAGTGTTTAAATATGTTGTATGTAGTTTATATTAGTGATCTGGGTTGTAATATCACAGATCCATAACACTTAAATACTCAAAATTGATATTTTTAGAAATTTGGAAAAGTAAGAAAATGTTGACTCACAAACAAATGCCAGTGCTTCTAGATCGATGTGTGTTAGGTGTTAGGTGCATTTTATGTTATGGATATGTTCTTTGCCATGTTGTTTATGATCTGGGACTGGAAACATGTTCAGATTATGTGTAGATTACAAGTTATGAGTAGTCAAAGTCAGTTGACCGACCACGAAAACTGAAAATTTGGGAAGCCCAGATTTCCCAGGTAGCTCTGACAACATTATTTAGGCCATGAATCTTCCTGTTGTTTGATTGTTTGGCCATGCTGTTATTTTCATGTTGTATTCTAGTATAAGGACTACAGAACAAAGCCTTTAGATCACCCATAAAGTTCACAGACTTAAAATTAATCACGGTCAAAACGTCGTTGACCAACTGCCTTGGAGAAATTCTGGAAAATCCAGAATTCGTTGAAGAACAGTTCCTGTCGTGTATTTTGACCGGCTCAGATCTTGAACTGGTGATGTGGTAAAGCTATAAAGTGTTATAATGTTGTACCCCGACATCATAAGTGCAAGATAGAACCTCTAGATCACATAAACTAAACCCAGAAAACAAAGATTTAAGGCGGCTAAGTAGGTACTTTTAATTCTGGAAAACCAAGAAAGAACCCAGTAGCCTCTGACAAGTAGTTTGAGAGCTTAGATCTCTCAATGGTATTATTGTTTGGCCATGTAATCAGTTTGTGGTTGTAGTATTACATTTATACTACCACAGTAACACTTTAGGCAGCCCAGAAACACAAAGAACAAGAAATTAGAACCGGTCAAAGTATGTACCTATGGGCTGATAAGAAATCTGGGTTTAGGCTGATGAACACCAAGAACACCTATAGCAACGGGTCTGTTGCTATAGGGCCCTTTTAGAGACAGTTTATTTAGAAAATTAATTAGTTTAATTAATAAATAGAAAAAAATGGTTTTTAATTATTAAAAATACATAATAAATTTCTAAAAATTATTTTAAAGGCTGAAAATTAGTTTTAAATTATTTAGAGTATATTTCATAATTATTTAATATTTTTGGAATATAAATGGTATTTAATTTATTTAATTATAATATTAAATAAATTATTTAAAAATGATTTTAATAATTATGGAACCTAATTGCTAAAGTAACAATTTTAATTAAGGAAATATTAACCCTAATTACCAAGCTTGAATGTGATTAGTAACTCTACTATAATTAGGAAACCCTAATTATAATTTTGAAATCTTAATTTTCTATTTTTAGAACCTAATTAGAAAAACCTAGAATTTAAATTTTTATAATCTTAGGGTTAAACCCTAAGGGTCAAAATTATGTTAAAGCCTAAAAATTGGTTTTTAATTATTTAGAGTATATTTCATAAATATTTAATATTTTTGAAATATAAATAGTATTTAATTTATTTAATTATAATATTAAATAAATTATTTTAAAATAATTTTAATACATGAAAAATCATGAAAAATGATATTGTGGCATAAGAAAATATTTTAAGTTATTTTTAATAACTTTTGATATTTTGTGATGAATTTAATTAATAAATTAATATTAATGGTAATTAGTTTATTTAAATATATATTAAATAAATTATAGAAAAATAGAATTAATGATTTATAAATTATATAAAAATGATTTATGTGTTATAAAAATATTTGAAGTTATAAAATATAACTTTTGATATTATGTCATAAAAATATTAATATTTTAATATTAAAAGCAATAATCGGATAATGGATTTAAGTGTTTAAAAATAATATAACTATGATTTTAAAGTATTAAAAATACTTTGTGATATTATAAAATATATTATAATATTATGACGTGTATTTCATTAATATTTGACAATAAATAAATATTAATAATAATAGAATATTGTGTTATTTATATTATATAAATACGATATTAACGATTGAAAAATATAGATAAATGATAATAACTATCTGAACATTATTACGAGCTATTGAAAAATGTTTTGACAAATAATATAATTATTTAAGATAATTGTTAAGTGTTAGGCAGAGTTTAATTGAAA
Organism: Panax japonicus; assembly: GCA_020205505.1. Taxonomy (NCBI): domain Eukaryota; kingdom Viridiplantae; phylum Streptophyta; class Magnoliopsida; order Apiales; family Araliaceae; genus Panax; species Panax japonicus. Next base: position 61,472,690 of record CM035096.1, read on the forward strand.
TTAAACTCGACGATTATCCGACTTGACCGTCAGGATGTCAGAATTGTACCGAACTCGACTCGAACTGTAAAAGTTTGACTTGAGATTTAGTCTTATGTGTGTTATAGACTGATAGTGTTATGTGTTTAGGTTATTCTGTATATATAATAGTATTATATTTTGATGATATTATTCTAATATTGGAGATCTATATTACTAATATTAGGTCTTCGGATAAAGAGTTATAAATTGCATAGCAGTAATCAATGGTTCAGGTTAGTTTTACTTAACTCTACTTAGAGTGATTTCTTTCAGATATGTTTATGGTTAATCATTGCTGATTACCATTGTAGAATTGTACTCGGTGCATATTGCATGTATGAGTCAGGTATGAAAGGCTGATCACCTTCATTACCATTCTGTCGAAATATATTTATTCATGTTCAATACTTGTTCAGTCAAAAGTTTGTTCGTACTAATTCACAACTATATTGATGAATTATAGCCAGCTTATTATTCAAATTCCTTCAATCATGATATATCCTTTAATAAATTTAAACATGCTGGGCAACTTTAATGCTCACCCTTGCTATATCATGATTAACATTGCAGACTAAGGCGAATACGTCGGATACAAGGAAAGGTTAAAGATAGTTCCAAGTTAATGTGTGCAATTAGATTTTTAATAGTATTATTTGATAATAATGTTATGTGTTAGACAAGTTATGAATTGTGTATAAGTTATGGTTACTCGACCTTGGGGATAGTGTGTAATGTTTAATGTATAGACAATTTATGTTTATATCTTCCACAATAGTTAGAATTAGAGTACCAGATCCGTGGTGATTTAGGACCCAGATTTGGGGGTGCTACAGGGCCTCCTAAAGGGATATGCTGATTCAAGAGATGATCAAGTTATGGAGATGATTGAAGATATTCAGAACCAAGAAGCGATGAGTGAGTTTTATACCTACGAATTGGAAACCGTTAAGGCTTAATTTTTTTTGTTAACTTTAAGTATTTTTAGTGTCATTTTACATGTTTTGTGTTTGTGTTTGTATTTGTGTTTGTGTTTGTGTTGTAGGAAACGGCTTCGGAAGGTAAAAACATAAAAATGGAACTTAGTGGCATTTTTGTAATTTCTGGAGTAGAGACCCCGCTGGGGCGGGCATTCCCTAGTGTGAAAAGCTCTTCGGTGCTAAGTTCAAGAGTGAACGTCGTCGGGGCAGGTAATTCTTAATACAAAAAGCTTGCTGGGGTGGGCTTGTCGGGAAGAAAAAGAGTTTTTAGAAGTTGAGTTCAAGGAGGATTGGTTTGAATTGTTTGTTTCAAGGACTTTAAGGACTCTAATAGACACATGAAGATGAATATAAAAGGAGGAGAATCACAAGGATAAAGGGATGATTCCATTAGATTAGATTTTCATTAGATTAGGACAAAACCCTAGTTTTTCTTAGATTTGGAGATTAAAGCAACTTGAAGACCATTGAAGATCAAGAGCAAGAGCAAGAGGGAGCTTGAGATTTACTGACAACAAATTTTATTCTTTTCTCTACTCTTATTTTTGTCTTTTAATGTTTATTCAATTGTGGATTCTTGATTTTAATTCAATAAACATGAACTAAATTCTTGTTTATGATTACAATGGAGCTTGTTGTGTTGTTTATTTTAGTATGCTTATCTATTAATTATTTGTGATTATTCTTGGATTGTGTATTATGGTTTGTGCTAATTGCTTAATTGCCTACCTAACAATTACCATGATAATCTATATGGACTCTGGAGATGGATTATAGGTTTAGATCTGATCATAATAGTATGTGATTGTGTTTTATGCATGGAGTTAGAATTCATAATTTATGTCTAGGATAGAGATATACCTCTACCTTGAATGTAATCTGATAGAGAACTTGTGCTTTAAATCCTCTTTAATTGTAATTCACATAGAGATATAATGAATTAGTTAATTAGGGTGTTCTTCTTAATTCTATCATCTGTGAATTTAAGTTCATTTGAGTATGATGCATTAAGAGATGGTCATATATATTTTATGTGTTCTTGATTAACAATTCAGAATAGTAAGCATAATTGATAAGAAGTGTATTAATTTAAGTTAAACAATAACTGAAGTTGTGATCTTAAATCTTCATAATCTGATTTTTAATTAGTGGTAAATAGAATTAGTCTAATTAAATAACTTAATTCATAACCTTAAATTGATTGTTTAAATAAAATTAGTTTGGTTAAGAGTTATTAGCATTTGGTAATTTGTATTAATAATTCCTCGTGGGTATGATACTCCACTTTCACTTTATTACTTGTTGGCCACGTATACTTGCGTGTTGTGCGTAACTAGATTTTATAACCAACAGGAGGTAACCTCTATCACGAGATTCAAAGGCAACATAACCACTGACAACTGGACTATCATGCCTCAGCTAGCCATGATGACGTAAATCTAGAGAAAAGTTGTGAATTCCAGGAGAGGTTGGGACGGTATGAATTTCTTAGCGTTATGCCTTTTATTTTCCATGCATGTAAATATTGAAAAAAAAAGAAGAAAAAATAATCAAAAAATTAAAAAATCAAACCAATCAGGTCTTGTCCAAGCCTGAACTACAAAAGACCTGATCATCCCCCCATCAATGGGAGTACGTAGGTAGCCATATATGGTGCTGTCAAACCAAACAAAAAATCCAAAAACCCACTCAAACCAATCAAAATAAACACCTTTCAAATCCTTGAAATACTCCACTCCAAAAGGCCAATTTCCAACCATTCAGACCAAGCCTAAAATACTTAAGACCAGATCTCCCCCATCCCCGGGAGTACGTAAATAGCCATTTATTATGCGATCTAACCATAAAAACAAAAAAAACCAAACACTCTACCTCTCAACCCAAAATCCAACCCAAATATAAACCCAAAGACCAGTCTCAAGACAACAAATCAAACTTGAAAGCCTACACCCAAGAAAAACTCTTAAAATCAGCAAGCAATGTTCAAAAGACCCAACGACACCTCAATGTCATTCCATCAAATCTGGCATAAGTCCCGAAAAGGAAGAGACATCGATACATCAAGACAACCAGTAACAAGGATAAAATGGCCATCATCATAAGATGTAACTCATCAACTGTAAGACCCCGAATTTTATGAAATAAATGTATTCAATTTTTCTATTCAGTAAATGGTTAAATTGATAAAAGGTTAAAGTTAAGGGTGATATATGATTTTTTTCAAAATACGCAAGTGGCTATATAATACTTATTGTTGTCGGAGAATATTCGTTTGGTCGTGGAATATTCTTTCTGTCGTGGAATATTCGTACGACGGCGCAGTCATTTGTGGGTCCCATAACAGAATAAATGTCGGATGAAGAAAATGACAAAATTAAGTTTTTATAAATAACGGCGTAATCGTTACCGTTAACACTGTTGGAATACCCGATTGGTAAAATAAAGTAATACGCATTTTTGCACATTAGCACACGGTATTGCACAGTATTGTTGAATTATTGATTCATACGTAAGAAGGCACTACTCAATAATTGTTACAGTAATTACTGTTCAATATTTTATTTTATTGATTCAATAATTGCTGCATTGATATTTTATATTATTGTTGTTTCAATAATTATCACTGTATAATATTTCTCATTATCATATCAATAATTCGTGTTATTTGAATAATATTATTAGATAGCATTATTGTCAATGTCTAGAAAGTTCTGTCAAGGAGAGGTTTGGTCACCTAATTGCGCGCCAGTAAAGAGAAATTCTTATTGGAAAGCCCCCTCTATCCTGGGAACGGCCTGGTTGTCAGTACTGTGATTCTGTAATATTATTTTTGAATAATTAATTATTGATTATTATGATAAAGAAAATATTTATTTTATGTGGATATAGATGGAGGAAAATTTTAATGTGACAATTGTTGAAAATTAATATTTTATCTTTTTCTGATAAAATAATTCATTTAAATATATTATTTTAATAATATATTGATGGTGATACTTTTATAATGAATGTGGGATATATGAGTATATGAGGAGGAAGAGTATTTTGGTGGCATTAAATGATTAACACATGTTTTGGGTGTCGGTGGACCAAAATTTTTGACCGAAAATTTATTATAGACTGTAAAATCGTCCGTTTGTGGATTTCGGTCAATTTCTGTTTGGAATTTGGAAAACCTTCCTTCTGCAAAGTTGTAGATAATTGAATTTCCTATAAAAACTCGTGAGATTCGAATTTTCTGATAAAAGAACTATTTATTGTGAATTATTGAAGTTCCGCAGTTCCGAAATAATTGATTTTTGGAAATTTTAATTATTTTATTTAAGAAAAACGTTTTTGTGGTTTTTGGCACATGGGTGGCTGATGTTTTTGACCAAAGATGGCTTTCAAAATTAGTTGGTGAAGGTTGGTGTGGAATAAGAAAACGAAAATAATATTTTATTATTTTAGTCTCCTTTGGCGTTCTAGCATTTTCCTATAAATAGAGGGCTAAGTTAGAGTTGAAAATCACACAAGAAACATAAGCTTTCTCTCTACTTCTCTCTCTATATATCAAGTGTATTTTTGCATCTTAAGTGTTGCTATACGGTGCAAGTTCGTTCAGCGTTATTCCAGTCAGAAGTACTGCTCTTTTGAGGTAAGGGATAGTAAGGGGTGTTGTTTTTTCTTAAATGATATTATCTTCTTCAATATCATTATGTCGAAATATTGTTCTAAACTTGTTATCAAATTTGGAACTTTTTCATGTCGGAGTTACTATTCATGAGTTGCTATTCACGAGTTACTATTCATGAGTTACTATTCATGAGTACTATTCACGAAGCGTGATGATGTTTTTGTGAAATTTCTATCTTTTGGTGTCGGAGTTACTATTCACGTGTACGGAACTATTCACGAATACGGCACTATTCATCGAAAAATAAAATTTCTTCTTTTTGTCCAAAATATCTATTTTGGCTACTATCTTTGATCGTATCCATGTTTTGATCGTTATTTTTGAGTTCTGCTTCAAAATCAGTTGTTACGAAGTATTATTGATCTGTTGTTTGATAGCCTTGACCCGTAGTGCGAAGATGAACATGTGTTTAGATGAACATGACCAACTGATGAATATCTTTGTCCTGTAGTGCAAAGATGACTTGTTGATGAATATCTTTGGCCTGTAGTGCAAAGATAACTTGTTGATTAATATCTTTGGCCTGTAGTGCAAAGATGACTTGTTGATGAATATCTTTGGCCTGTAGTGCAAAGATGACTTGTTGATGAATATCTTTGGCCCGTAGTGCAAAGATGAACAGGTGTTTAGATGAACATGACTTGTTGATGAATATCTTTGGCCTGTAGTGCAAAGATGACTTGTTGATGTATATCTTTGGTCGTGGTGCAAAGATGAATTTATTAGTATGATTGTGAACAGAAATTGTGATTTGGTATAACCAGGATCTTTGATGTTTCAGGTAAAGATAGGTGATGAAAATTATCTTCGTCCTGGATGAGAAGAGGAATTTAGAACTACAATTATGATTATGAGTTATTCATATGATTATGGACCAGAATTGTTGATTGATGTTACAGGGATAAAACATTGTTGGTGGATTTTTAACATGGAGAAGATAATAGACTTCATAGTCTATTTGACTATTCTAATGGATTGCTTGTTCCGCTGCAACTATGGTTGAAATTTTTATCATCTACCATATGTTCTAAATCTCTGATTTATTATTGATGAAGGCTATTGATAATTTAATTATCTTTAGTCATGATATTCTTTACTGAGCTAGTTGTGCTCACCCTTTTGCTTCACAATTCCTTTCAGGTAATAAAAGTGTAGCTGAGTCGAGCGGGGAATAACAAGGGAATAGAACGGTGGTCTATAGATGTTGAGGGTGAGGTGAATTCAACTTTGGAAGGGTGTTTTGTCATACAAGATGTCTAATGACATACAACCTCGAGTCATCATAAGTCAGGGATGTGCTCATCCACTTGCTGAGTATATTTACAAGCACTACCTATATAATCTTGGTGTTTGTTTGGAGTATAATACCCAATTAGAGACAGTGGAGATAATGATATGTCAAGAGAAGACTCGCCATTGGGAAGAATATGATAGTAATCTTCTCATTTTTCTTTGGGGTCTATTGGGTCAACCAAGGATAATTCTGTGGCCATATGATATCTATCATAACCTAGAAGCATGGTCTCCCATGTACGAAGGTTTCCTTGAGCACTTCCCAAAAATTTTAGTTTCTAAAATAGTTTTTGACTATACCTTTATGTAAGGTGTCACTGTGAGGTGCTGTCCACGGTTGGAACATGAGGGTCACATTTGATATATATTTGTATACAAACTCACAGTATATGTGTTGTTGCATTTTGCACGACAATTGTTGTAATAAAGTTGTAGTTGTTTTTTGTACCGTGTATTTAGCGACTCAGAATGGGTCGGATTGAATGGACCTATTTTGGGGTTGTTACATCAACAACTCATCACTTCGGAAGTACGAGAAGACCTGTTCCCCCAGATCAAGACCACAAATGAAACCTTGCACATCAAATCAAACTTGGGTGAAGTCATCACCAACCAAGCTGAGATCTTAGGTCCAATTCAGTGGAGTCTGAAGGCTTCTCTACATCAATTATCAAAGTTGAAACAACAACACAACGATATATTAAGCATGATCCTCAACGAGGACCTTCAAAGAGCCGACACCCTCAATCACAAGTCTTCATTAAATCAAAAGAAAATCATCAAAGCTAATTGCGCTAACAAGTTAAAAGCAATGATTGAGGGCATCCAAGCATCCAAGCCCATATCCACTACCTATTCACCATATGGGTCCAGAGGTAAAAGACTCTTGTGATCTTAACATCTTATCAGCTAATCTGTCAAAGCTACCACCCCTGACAACAAGCAAGACTGAGGTAATTTTAGAATCAGTGACAACCCGATATTGGGACCCTTACATCGAACAAGACTGGGGCAATTTCAAAATTAGAGACATCTCAATATTATGACATTTATCAACCATCCAAATAAGGAAAATGCACCAGTCAGCACCATCAGCATAGTCCGTTATCATCAGAGCTTCCATCATGAAATTTCCATGACGAATTGGTAAGATCGGTAGGTCTTTTTTCCAATGATACTTTTCTCAGAATACATCGACCCACATGTGAGTTACGACTCTTTCATCCCTTTATGTGTTCAATCTTCATTTACATGCACTAGCGATAATATATATGTGTTAGAATATTAGAAAAAGGTTTCAAAAAAGAAAATTTTGTTTAACTTGTTATGAATTGGATTAATTCTGCTAAGCGTCCGTGGATCAAGAATCACAAGAATGATTAGAGAATTAAGACCATTTAACCTTTTGATTAGGCACGACATCCTAGTTTAATGCGCTTTTCGGAGTAGAATTGACCTCATATGCATGTCTGCACTTTACGATTGTTCTGAATCTTAATTGTGGGGTATGAAACTATGGCAATAACAATAACAAATTAATGAGAAGATAGGTAGCCAGCCTAATGTCTCGAATCGTGGCCTAGATTATTCGAGTTATTAAGCCTGAGGGATGTCTTTACACTTGGTGCCCTAAAGCCATCTGGTTTGGGAGTCACCGGCCCAACATTCGTTACACGAGTAACTTAGTGCCTAAGAAAATGAGTATTACGAGAAAGAAAAGGCGAGACCTGAGCAGATTCGAATCATGAACTAGGTTACTCGAGTAATTAAGCCCGAGGAGTGTCTTTGCACTTAGTACCCTAAAGCCGTTTGGTTTGGTAGTCACCGGCTCAACACCCGCTACATGTGTAATTTAGATCCTAAGAAAATTAGTCTTGCACAATCTTAGGCGAGGAGCAAATAGAGTAGACCGCTTGACTTGTATTAAAGTGTGGCCTTTGTTACTCGAGCAAGTAAACCCGAAGGGGTGTCTCTACCCATAGTGCCCTAAAGTCGTTCAATTTAGGAGTTATTGGTCCAAAACTTGTTAAATGGGTAACTTTGAATAGCCTAAGAAAACGAGACAGGTTAGGCAAGAGAAAAAATATTATTAAGAAAATTTGCAAAGTCATGGAATTGAAACCCCTGCTAAGAGTTGCATCACTCATAGTGTACATGTCATATGAAATCAATTCTACGAAAAATAACTTCTAGAGTGAAGATGAAATATCTATGATAAAGGGAGATAAGTCTTTTGAATCGGATCCTACCCATGACCAATGACCATGGATGCTTAAAAATTCCCTTGCAATTTTGTAACTCATTCAATTTCATAAACTTAAAACTTCAAATGCTTCATTCACAAGATTACACTAATCTTGACGACCGAGCCTTCAAGCTTTTGGTACATTTTGTTCTTTTGATGTACAAGATATTGCCCACTCTCAACTTGGTCAATAAAGGGAGTTTTTTATATGAATCCACGATAATAACGTGCAAAAGGGCTGGGTCATTTTCCAATTCTAAGAAATGAAAGGAGTCTTAGGCAGGATTAAGTATCTCATAAAAAAATGGTGCAATTCCTGAAAGAAATCATGGAAACATAAGCTTACCCCAACAAAAGAAGGACAAAATTCTCAAAGAAGTCCTTAACTCAAAAACAGACGCATAACCAAAAAAGATCTAAATGAAATCTTCATCATCAAACTTGTCAACCTGTGCCAAGTCCCCACAAGGCGAGGCCTCTACATCGAAATTTAAATATGGGCAATGAAAGAATGGGCCACACTCTCTAGGGACGTTAGCGGCACACATATCATTAATCCAGTCGGGTCTAAATAAAAAGCACAAGGAAATGGGACACAATTGCCCAACAACTAAAAGAATCCAAATCACCTCAGAAAGGGTAAGGTATGTTTCTACATCTAGTCAATTCAATTAAGCATGTGCATTAATCTAGGACAATAGACTCCTAAGGATAAATTTAGATCATCACATCATGCATGGTCTGCACATGTGCAACCACTCCATATCAGCGCACATCTCCATTAAAAAGTTTAGCATGCATCCCTTGTAGAGTCAAATATGCATACACATTAAATGCCTAGAGTTTAGAAAAAAAATTTGCTGTTGAAAACTACAGTTCGAGTAGGCATCAAGATAGTTCAGTGATCAACCGTTGTCAGCTACAAGCAGGGTAGTCACCGTTGTCAACAACCAACAGTTTGACGCCTCCAAATTCGGGTATCTTCCAACCCGACAGATGGTGCTACACGGTGCTACTGTTCACACAATCATTCAATTGAAAGGCCTCAAAAGAACAAATATGTCTTATATATATTCAGAATAATATTAACATTCTCCCAGGTTCTTTATAACCATTAAATATGTCTTTGTCATAATATAGAATATTATCATTACAAAACCTATACTATTACATAGGTACTTTAAGGGTTCACCTTAGCCTTCCCTTTATCCTTGCCGAATCCATCGACCCGTTCGGTCTTAACTGCATTCATATGGTTCAATCAAGAGTGAACCTAACTAGCTCAGCAAGTACAACAATTCTAGGAAAATAGCATGCTTGAGACATAGGAATCATATATCTTCAATAACTGAATAATAGTTACGAAGTACTATTGATAATTCAAAATAGTACTTCTTTTTCTTCAAAATGTTTTACAAAAATAATATTAAGTAAAACATCAATTCTCGGTCTAAGACCATGAGCATTTCATAAGTACTTTTAAAAAGGACATCCCGACACGAAGTTCGTAAGTCCGACATAGCTTACGAGCACGTCTAGGTAATCAGCCTATAGTACTCTATGTTGATCAACACTACATTCATTAAACGTGTATATGTTTAAGTTGTGGAAACCTCACGTGCCTGTCGTTTGACGACAAAATAGTTTAGCATACTCAGTCTCCGTTTGAAAACCACAACAATATTAGTTTGGTAAATCCTTATCAATACTTGAAAGATTATAAACATATCATAAGTTTAGCCGAAAGAATTGGCGTTGACTTCATTAGACATTAACTCATGCGTAAGAATACATGAATCACAAAGCTTGTCCAGATTGAATTAGAACAAGGGTTAGAGTACTTGCCTTTAGCGTCTGCTTACAGATATAACACGTGCACTTTAGGTCATTAAGGTTTCTACAATAGAGGATAACATCACATAATACATTAGGTCATGAATAATCATGCATGGTTCCTAAAGAATCTTACCCTACTTCTCAATCTAATTATGTATTAGATTTGTTATTATTGGTTCCAGCTTTCTGTTAGGTCATTCTTATATTCATATGTAAGTGACATAATTTAACCCTAAGTGTTCATACTTAAGGCTAAATTATGACTTAACAATATTTCATTAAGATCCTTAATTAAGTGTTCATCACTTACTATCCATGTTCAACATGTAAACATTCCTTGTTGTCTAGGTTATAAGGTTGGTGTTGCGGCACCGACTATTACTCTTGGTTCCGTGCTACGGCGTCACCTGTTATTTCCTAGAAACCAGACTCGGCGCTGCGGTGCGAGTCCCTTCGTTACGGTTCGTGCTGCGGCGTGAATCTCCTGGGGCTGGGAACCATTTTAGCGCTACGGCGCGGGCTTATTGGCCTTGGGCTGGTGCCGCGGCGCCAGCTCTATGCACCAGAAAACTTGGATAGTTTTGAAAATTTTGTAAAACTCCCGGACTTGTAACTTCTTTGTTATAAGTCCGAATTGGTTCGTTCAAGAGCCTACGGTTCACAAATCAGATACTCTATGTGCTCATGCAAGAATTTTATCTATTCAAGTTCGTTTGCTAAAAATTCACCTATTAGTCCATTTTTAACGAAAACGATAAACGTTCGTGAACGTTCAACGCTCGTTTCTTCTTTCTAAGTCGGAATCCGTTCATTTTTTAGTCTGCAACTCTATAATGCCACATACGACTTGTCTACATTGATAAAAAAACATTTCCGAGTTCAATTACAAAATTCGACTTCAATTCCAAGAATTTCACGAATTCGACGACTATCGTCTAATCGTGTAAATTCTGGCAATACATTATTATTAACAATTTGTTCACCATTCCAAAAGATTCATTTTAATAACTAGACATCTTATCTTACATCATACAACAACTTATCATTAATTTAGATTATAGCTTATTTCTTATAAGTTCATACTTAACAAATTCTTTCATACATGATTTAATTTCCTTATGACTTATTCTTGATTCAAGTCCTTTGAGAACATTATTGCATCTTATTAGCATATTAACTTTATTCATGTAAATATTCTATAAGTTCACTATAAGTTCCTAACTCACTTAGGTTTAACTTGTTTATTTCTTGCTTACTCGGCTTAAGTCCATTGCTTATTCACTCTTCATATGTTCTTAGCATATAAGTTCATTAGGTTACACTTTTCTTATCACCCTACTATGATAAAGATAGAAGAGATAAAACTATTTACCTTTGAAGACCAACTTCTCTTGCTTTGGAAATCTAATAATGAAGGTTGGACTTTAAAAGTGCTTATCTTCTCTAACAAATAAGTTATTTTGCAAAGAGAGTTTATTGAATGAATTGAACAAGCTAGATAATGAAATCTAACTTGCTATTTATAGAGCATTCAAGGTTAGGACAATTAGGTTATTAGGCATCCCACCTCCTTAACTAACCTCCTTACTATTCACTACTTGCATATTAAGTAATCTTGTTCCCTACATAATTTGCTTGGCCACCACATAAAGGTCTTGCTCTCCACTTCACCCATAGGTTGCCCCATGGATCCTACTTTACCCATTGGATCACCATTTGGGCTTAGGTTGAATTTTATTAACCAAATCTTTTGGGCTTGTCTTCAATATAGTTTGGGCTTCACATTATTACTACTTAGGCTTACCTTAGTTCATCTTGGGCTTGCCCCTTAAAGCTTATGGACTTGCACTTCATACACAATCCACAAGTTTAATTCATTATAAATTAATACATAGCATTCTTGAATTAAGTCCACATACGAAATATTGCGTTTTCCATACTTAGATTATTATTACATAATCCATCTCGCCTTGATATTATAATGTTATGTATTTCTCGGAAGTTCAAAAATAATTCCCGAGCGATAAACGATGAATAGTGTTTTTCGTAAACTTTGTAGAAAAAAATTTATTTTCGTCTTGGAAATTCAAACACTTTAATTCTCTCACGTGGTTCAAATAATACGATATTCCGATGTTGCTAGGTTATAGAACGACATACATCTTATCAACACATAATAATAACAAATAATATTATTTTATTCATTATAAACGTATTTACAAATGGTTCGATTTCCCGGGGTGTTACACTCCCTCCCCCTTATAAGGATTCTGTCCCCAGAATCTCGCTAAAATAAAAGAAATTTTTACTCAAATAATTGAGGATAATTCTTCTTCATCTTTTCTTACAATTCCCAAGTTGCTTCTTCAATATCGTGGTTCCTCCATAACACTTTTACAGACGGTATAACTTTGTTCCAAGAACTTGCTCTTTTCGATCAAGTATTTGAATTGGCATGTCCTCATAGGTTAAGTCCTTCTCAATATAAATCGGCGCATACTCTATTATGTGTTTGTAATCAGGCTTATAGGGTCATAATACAGATACGTGAAACACGTTATGTATTCGTTCTAGGTCTAGAAGTAATGCTACCACGTAAGCTACCCCTCCCACTTTTTTTAATATCTCAAAAGGTCCTATAAACCTGGGACTTAACTTTCCCTTCTTTCCAAAGCGTATCTTTCCTTTCCAGGGAGATACCTTCAGAAATACATATGAGCCTACCTCGAACTCTCTATTTACTCGATGTAAATCCTTAAACCTTCTTTGTCTGTCTTGTGCTGCCACCAATCGCATTCGTATGAGCTTCACTATATCTGCTGTTTGCTGCACCAATTCTGGTCATAGCATCATACGTTCTCCCACTTCATCCCAATACAATGGTGTTCAAAACTTCCTTCCATATAATGCTTCGTAGGGCGGTATACCTATGCTTGCATGATAACTATTGTTATACGCAAACTCTACTAATGGTAGATGATCATCCCAACTACCCTTAAAATCTATGACGCAAGATCTTAACATATCTTCTAACGTCTGAATTATTCTATCGCTCTGTCCATCAGTTTGAGGATGATATGTCGTACTTAACTTCAACTGTGTTCCCAACTATTCCTGTAGACTTCTCCAAAAGTATTCATGTGTACTCCACGTCTAGAAATAATTTCCTTAAATAAAGTTTAGCTAACTAGTCCAAGTTATACTTAATTCGAATTGGCAAAAAGTGAGCCGACTTTGTCAACCGGTCCACTATTACCCAAATCGCATCGTACCCCTTCTGAGTAGTCGGAAGTCCCACCACAAATTCCATCGTGATATTCTCCCATTTCCACTCCAGAATCTCTAATGACTTTACCAAGACACTTGGTCATTGATGTTCTGCCTTAACTTTCTGACAAGTCAAGCACTTACTCACATACTCCGTTATTTCTCTCTTCATATTTGGCCACCAGAAACTCTGTCGAAGGTCTTGATACATCTTAGTGCTACCAGGATGAATCGAGTACCTTAAACTATGAGCCTCTTGTGACACTTGCTCTTTAATTCTGTCTCATTTGGAACCCAAATTCTTCCTTCAAATCTTAATAATCCCTCATTATCAAGACTAAACTTAATATCTTCTTCATTGGTCAAACACTTCTTTATCTGATCACACTCATTAGTTTTGAGCTACACATCCTTAATTCTCTCTACGATGGTAGATTGGATCTCCGTCGCAAACAGTCCCTGTCCCGCTTCACTTGACATCTTCACCTCTATCTCCATCCTAGCCATCTCTGTTATTAACTCAGTTTGAGCTGTTAATATAGACAACTTTTCCCAACCCTGTCTACTTAAGGCGTCGGCTACTACATGGGCTTTTCCAAGGTGATACAGGATTTCACAGTCGTAATCCTTTATCAAATCCAGCCATCTCCTCTGCTTCATGTTAAACTTCTTCTGTGTGAAGATATATTTTAGACTCTTGTTGTCCGTGTATATCTCACATTTTTTCCCGTAAAGATAATTTCGCCATATCTTTAAGGCAAATACTACCGCGGCTAGTTCCTGATCATGAGTAGAGTAAAATTTCTTATAATCCTTCAACTCCCTAGATGCATACGCAGTGACTTTGCCATGCTGCATGAGCACACAACCAAGTCCTTTATGCGAAGCATCGCTATAGACTACAAAATTTCCTGTGTCATCAGGTAATGACAAAACAGGCGCTTCACTCAACCTTTTCTTCAGTTCTTGAAAACTATCCTCGCATTTCTCAGTCCACGCATACTTCACCGTCTTTCTTGTCAAGTTAGTCAACGGAGTAGCTATCTTCGAAAAATATTGCATGAATCTCTGATAGTAACTCGCTAACCCTAGGAAGCTACGCACCTCAGTCGGTATTTTCGGTTGTTCCTAATTCATTACGGCTTCCACCTTCGCTGGATCTACTAAAATCCCCTCATGGTCAATGACATGACCTAAAAATTGTACCCTCTCTACCCAAAATTCACACATAGTGAATTTCACATATAACTTCTCCTTCCTTAGTGTCTCCAACACTATTCTTAGGTGTTCAGCATGATCTTCTGGCGTCTTAGAATAGACTAGAATATCATCGATAAAAACCACAACGAACTTATCCAAATATTGTTTGAACACTCTGGTCATCGTATCTATAAATACAGCAGGTGCATTAGTTAACGCAAATGACATCACCAAAAACTCGTAATGACCATAACGAGTCTTGAATTCTATCTTTGGCACGTCTTCATTCCTAACCTTTAGCTGATGGTACCCCGTCCTTAAATCTATTTTAGAAAAATACCTTGCCCCTTTTAACTGATCAAAGAGATCATCGATCCTGGGCAATGGGTATTTATTCTTTATTGTTAACTTGTTCAACTCTGGGTAGTTGATACAAAGTCTTAACGATCTGTCCTTCTGATGAGTGAGTTTTATACACATGAATTGGATACATTCGAGCTTAATTTATTGTTGTTCTTAAGTATTTTAGGATGTTTTTATGTGTTTGTGTCTATTCATGCATGTTTTACATTGTTTTGTAGGAATTGGGACAAAAGTTACATGGATCCACGTTTAGGGTGGCTAGATTCGCGTTTTCGGCTTGCTATTTACACAGCAGTCACTTCAGAGCAAATTTGACTATCGCTCCGGATATTATTTCACGAAACTTCAAGAATGAAAGTTGTAGATCTACTTTTCCTCTTTCCAGAACATCTTGAATCATCTAAATCGGAGTTCGGATGAAGAAGTTATGGCCATTTTCCCAAAGGACGTCGGAGCAGAAAATGTTGGAAAAAGGAGCAAGCGCCTAGGCGCTCCATACAAGCCTAGACCAAGCGCCTAGGCGCTCCAAGTCAGAAAAATAATGCAGCCCAAGCGCCTAGGCGCTTGAAAATGGCCTATGATGAGCGCCTAGGCGCTCTAGTGCGTAGAAAGTTGCGTTTTTATGCTGTCAAGTGGGTTTTTGAAGCCAAAGAGGAGTCTGAATGAGGGCTGAGACCAATACAAATAGGAGAGGACTCTAGAAAAGCAAGGGGAACGAATTTTGCAAGGAATCAATCAAGTTTTCAAGAGATTTGCAGAGAGAACAAGGAAGAAAAACACAAAGGAGAATTGCAAGGGCTGAAGATCTAAGAGAGAGTATTGGAGCAAATTCAGAGTTTCTTCTTCTCTTCTCTAGTTTTATCTTTTGTAATTATCTGGGATGTTTGGATTATTAACTTGGATGATGTTTTTCTTTATTATTATCATGAACTAAATTTTAATTAAGATTGCAACGGAACTTGGTATGTAGTTTAAATTGCAAGCTTCCCATTGAATGAAAGTTGGTTTTTATTGAATTGCTTATTATATCTTATGTTTATTGATTAATTGTTTGGCCAACAATTACTGTGATAATCTATATAAAATTGGAAGATGGAGTATAGATTGAGATCTGGATATGATAACATCTGTTCATATAATCTGAATAGGGTTAATATGATTAGCGTATAGGATAGGAATATACCTATGTGTCTTTTGTATCCATTGAAAGAATTTGTGCGTAAACCCTGATTAACTTGATTTACATAGGAATATAGTGAGTTGATTAATTAGGGTGTTCCTTGTAATTCCGCATCTTAAAGATTGGATTTAGGAGGATTTGTTCACGTGTCTTTGGAAGAAGTGCGTGAATATTTATAAAGCATTCTTAGATAACAATTCATATTAATTGATTTATTTTAAATGGGAAGTAAGTTAGTTTAAATGAAATACCAAGGGAAGTTGTAATCTTAACCTGTTAAATCTGCAGTTATTCTTGTGATATTTTGAATTTAATTATTAGTTTGTTAAGTTTAATTTTCAAATCATCAACAAAATTTTCTTAGTTTAAAATATGATTAATTGCATTAGAATTAGTAATTGATAAATATTAGTCTATTTCCTAGTGGGAACGATATCCTTGCTTGCTGAATATTACAATTGAACGCGTATACTTGCGTGGTAAAGTGCTATAAAAAATTTAGGCAACAAGTTTTTGGCGCCGTTGCCGGGGAAGTTAGTTTAATATTTTGTCATTAGTAAATTCAATGAAATTAATCTTAATTTAAACATTTTTTTTATTTTTTTTATTTTTTTTTTGTCTCTAGTCTAATTCCTTTTCAGGCACCATGAACAACTATGACTATCATTGGCTATATTCGAGAATGACTCGGCCAAAGGAGGCAAAGAATTATGGACTCGATGAATTGTCAGCACAATTTGGGACACTTTCAAGGAAGATTGATGCCTTATCAGCACAACGTATTCAAAGTGTAGCGGTGATATGTGAGTATTGTGGTGGAAACCATCCGAGTCATCAATGCACCATCAGTTTCGAGTCGTTACAATATAGTGGTAACTTCAGCGATTATCCCAACAATTATGATTATTCCAGTAATTATCATCATGAGTGGGGGAATCCACCAAATCTTTCATGGAGTGATGACAATCAAGCCCAACCCTTTGCTCCATGCCAATCATACACTCCTGAATTACAAGTTCAACTCCCTAATCATGAAGAAGAAAGGATTTTAAACTTGGAAGGACTTATTTCCTAGTTCATGGTTTTGATTGAGGAGCAGACGAATAGTCAGGAGATGTCGATTCGAAATCTTGAGAACCAGGCGGGACAACTTTTTAATGCCATCATCAACCGCCCTCAAGGTGAAGTGTCAAACAACATGGTTCCCGAGACTGATGGATTGCCCACGCTAAATCTGGAATCGGATGTTCCAAAAGAAAAGGATATGGAAAGGGAGGAGACAAGTGGGGAGCAGGAAAAGAAGGTCGCCAAAGATCTAGCCTTGAGTTCTGACATAGATGAACCGATTTTGATAGTGCCCCATATATCTTCTCCACCAAAGTTTAAGGATCCGGTTAGATTTGCAATCACTTGTCCAATTGGTAGTCATGTCATTGGCAATACTCCATGTGACGTAAAAGCGAGTTCAACTTTGAAGCCATGGTGCGATGAGTTGGAGAAGATAGAAGAAGAGATTGTTGTGTCTGACACGCCTCAATGCCAGAATTTATTCGCAGACACAATGGAGAAAACGCCTAGATGTTGGACGTTCTTCAATCTAATCTTATATAAACAAAGCATGCTAGGTGACTTTAACTTGATGGCTATCTCAAATGGGAACCTACCAAAAGCTATATTATTTCCGATGGATGGAAGGTTCCTCAACTTTCGAAGAGGAATTGGATAGCATTGACCAGACAAAGTCAGGCTGAAAGACTATAAATCAAGCGCTGACTGGGAGGCAACCCAGGAATTTTTTATATTTATATGCTTTACTAGTTTATTTAGTAGATAGGAATTAAGTTGCTTATTAAGTTCTCTTATAATCTAATCCATGTTGTCTCTCTTCTTTGCAGGTATTGGAGGTCCAATGGATAGCAAAATGATCGTCGTCGCCATTGCCACCATCAACTCACGCTTAGCTGATTACAGGGAAGTTCTCTTCTATTTATCGTTATATTCTTACAATGAGGACATTGCATTGGTTAAGTTTGGGGGTGTAATTGTCCAGCCCCAGTTCATGCATGTAGTATTCATCTAGTGCATTCATATAGTATTTAGTTAATAGATTTTCATGTAGTTTGCATTCATAAAAAAAATTAAAAAAAAAAAAATTAGTTATTGCATGTTTCCAACCGTTAGATAGTTTAAGTCTGTTTTGGCCAGTGATGAGTTTGGAATTGAGTAGACAAGTATAGTATTGTCTGTTAAGACTTTGATATGATTTTTTGTTATGAATTGAATCTTTTCCTATTTGAAACTGGTATAATTAAGGTTAGCACGTTAATAACAGATATGTTTACTGATTAAGTTTAAATTGATACAAAATGAATTTCTTAAGGATAATACTAATGTGAAGGAATGAAAGACATGAATAGGCGGAGATGGCTAAATTTAGATAAAAACTTAAGTTTGGGGGAAAAATTTGGGATATATAAGCTTAAAAAAAAGAAAAAGAAAAAATATATATATAATTACCGTGGCTAGTTTTGTTCCAGGGCCTTTGTTACTTGAGCAAGTACGCCCGAAGGGGTATCTTAAAACCTAGCGCCCTAAGGTCTTATATGGTCTGGGAGTCGTTGGTCGAAAGCTCGCTAAGGGGTGACACTGTTAGCCTAATGGAATGAGACATTGCACAGTCATGGTTAAAAAAAGGAAAAAAAATAAAAGAAAAAGAAAAACAATAAAACGGGAAAAGAGCAAAAAGCCCCCGTGATGAAAAGTAAAGCATAAGTATCCCGGATTGGACTCTTGAACTTGGTGGATGTTTGACTTTAGTTGGATCTAGCTTGTTCGTGAATTTTGTAAATTTGCACTGTATGATGCCTTCGAAGATATCTATTATGTCTTCAATTTGACTTTATATCAGTTAACATTGTTGTGGACCACACACGCACTATTTCAGTGATAACAGTCTAAGATTTGATGATTGATTGGGAAATTACTGATTTGTTTAAATATGATGTATTATCATGTTTACTTGATTTCTCTAAGGCCGGTTAAATAGACTTGTTTCTATCATTACTGTTGGATTCGTAGGCATATAGATTAGTGTCATTACATTGCATTGCATAACATTTTTGTGTTTTTTCTTGAGGACAAGCAAAGGTTTAAGTTTGGGGGTATTTGATGAGTGAGTTTTATACACATGAATTGGATACATTCGAGCTTAATTTATTGTTGTTCTTAAGTATTTTAGGATGTTTTTATGTGTTTGTGTCTATTCATGCATGTTTTACATTGTTTTGTAGGAATTGGGACAAAAGTTACATGGATCCACGTTTAGGGTGGCTAGATTCGCGTTTTCGGCTTGCTATTTACACAGCAGTCACTTCAGAGCAAATTTGACTATAGCCTCGGATATTATTTCACGAACCTTCAAGAATGAAAGTTGTAGATCTACTTTTCCTCTTTCCAGAACATCTTGAATCATCTAAATCGGAGTTCGGACGAAGAAGTTATGGCCATTTTCCCAAAGGACGGCGGAGCAGAAAATGTTGGAAAAAGGAGCAAGCGCCTAGGCGCTCCATACAAGCCTAGACCAAGCGCCTAGGCGCTCCAAGTCAGAAAAATAATGCAACCCAAGCGCCTAGGCGCTTGAAAATGGCCTATGATGAGCGCCTAGGCGCTCTAGTGCGTAGAAAGTTGCGTTTTTATGCTGTCAAGTGGGTTTTTGAAGCCAAAGAGGAGTCTGAATGAGGGCTGAGACCAATACAAATAGGAGAGGACTCTAGAAAAGCAAGGGGAACGAATTTTGCAAGGAATCAATCAAGTTTTCAAGAGATTTGCAGAGAGAACAAGGAAGAAAAACACAAAGGAGAATTGCAAGGGCTGAAGATCTAAGAGAGAGTATTGGAGCAAATTCAGAGTTTCTTCTTCTCTTCTCTAGTTTTATCTTTTGTAATTATCTGGGATGTTTGGATTATTAACTTGGATGATGTTTTTCTTTATTATTATCATGAACTAAATTTTAATTAAGATTGCAACGGAACTTGGTATGTAGTTTAAATTGCAAGCTTCCCATTGAATGAAAGTTGGTTTTTATTGAATTGTTTATTATATCTTATGTTTATTGATTAATTGTTTGGCCAACAATTACTGTGATAATCTATATAAAATTGGAAGATGGAGTATAGATTGAGATCTGGATATGATAACATCTGTTCATATAATCTGAATAGGGTTAATATGATTAGCGTATAGGATAGGAATATACCTATGTGTCTTTTGTATCCATTGAAAGAATTTGTGCGTAAACCCTGATTAACTTGATTCACATAGGAATATAGTGAGTTGATTAATTAGGGTGTTCCTTGTAATTCCGCATCTTAAAGATTGGATTTAGGAGGATTTGTTCACGTGTCTTTGGAAGAAGTGCGTGAATATTTATAAAGTATTCTTGGATAACAATTCATATTAATTGATTTATTTTAAATGGGAAGTAAGTTAGTTTAAATGAAATACCAAGGGAAGTTGTAATCTTAACCTGTTAAATCTGCAGTTATTCTTGTGATATTTTGAATTTAATTATTAGTTTGTTAAGTTTAATTTTCAAATCATCAACAAAATTTTCTTAGTTTAAAATAGGATTAATTGCATTAGAATTAGTAATTGATAAATATTAGTCTATTTCCTCGTGGGAACGATATCCTTGCTTGCTGAATATTACAATTGAACGCGTATACTTGCGTGGTAAAGTGCTATTAAAAATTTAGGCAACAAGTTTTTGGCGTCGTTGCCGGGGAAGTTAGTTTAATATTTTGTCATTAGTAAATTCAATGAAATTAATCTTAATTTAAACATTTTTTTTATTTTTTTATTTTTTTTTTGTCTCTAGTCTAATTCCTTTTCAGGCACCATGAACAACTATGACTATCATTGGCTATATTCGAGAATGACTCGGCCAAAGGAGGCAAAGAATTATGGACTCGATGAATTGTCAGCACAATTTGGGACACTTTCAAGGAAGATTGATGCCTTATCAGCACAACGTATTCAAAGTGTAGCGGTGATATGTGAGTATTGTGGTGGAAACCATCCGAGTCATCAATGCACCATCAGTTTCGAGTCGTTACAATATAGTGGTAACTTCAGCGATTATCCCAACAATTATGATTATTCCAGTAATTATCATCATGAGTGGGGGAATCCACCAAATCTTTCACGGAGTGATGACAATCAAGCCCAACCCTTTGCTCCATGCCAATCATACACTCCTGAATTACAAGTTCAACTCCCTAATCATGAAGAAGAAGGGATTTTAAACTTGGAAGGACTTATTTCCTAGTTCATGGTTTTGATTGAGGAGCAGACGAATAGTCAGGAGATGTCGATTCGAAATCTTGAGAACCAGGCGGGACAACTTTTTAATGCCATCATCAACCGCCCTCAAGGTGAAGTGTCAAACAACATGGTTCCCAAGACTGATGGATTGCCCACGCTAAATCTGGAATCGGATGTTCCAAAAGAAAAGGATATGGAAAGGGAGGAGACAAGTGGGGTGCAGGAAAAGAAGGTCGCCAAAGATCTAGCCTTGAGTTCTGACATAGATGAACCGATTTTGATAGTGCCCCATATATCTTCTCCACCAAAGTTTAAGGATCCGGTTAGATTTGCAATCACTTGTCCAATTGGTAGTCATGTCATTGGCAATACTCCATGTGACGTAAAAGCGAGTTCAACTTTGAAGCCATGGTGCGATGAGTTGGAGAAGATAGAAGAAGAGATTGTTGTGTCTGACACGCCTCAATGCCAGAATTTATTCGCAGACACAATGGAGAAAACGCCTAGATGTTGGATGTTCTTCAATCTAATCTTATATAAACAAAGCAAGCTAGGTGACTTTAACTTGATGGCTATCTCAAATGGGAACCTACCAAAAGCTATATTATTTCCGATGGATGGAAGGTTCCTCAACTTTCGAAGAGGAATTGGATAGCATTGACCAGACAAAGTCAGGCTGAAAGACTATAAATCAAGCGCTGACTGGGAGGCAACCCAGGAATTTTTTATATTTATATGCTTTACTAGTTTATTTAGTAGATAGGAATTAAGTTGCTTATTAAGTTCTCTTATAATCTAATCCATGTTGTCTCTCTTCTTTGCAGGTATTGGAGGTCCAATGGATAGCAAAATGATCGTCGTCGCCATTGCCACCATCAACTCACGCTTAGCTGATTACAGGGAAGTTCTCTTCTATTTATCGTTATATTCTTACAATGAGGACATTGCATTGGTTAAGTTTGGGGGTGTAATTGTCCAGCCCCAGTTCATGCATGTAGTATTCATCTAGTGCATTCATATAGTATTTAGTTAATAGTTTTTCATGTAGTTTGCATTCATAAAAAAAAATTAAAAAAAAAAAAATTAGTTATTGCATGTTTCCAACCGTTAGATAGTTTAAGTCTGTTTTGGCCAGTGATGAGTTTGGAATTGAGTAGACAAGTATAGTATTGTCTGTTAAGACTTTGATATGATTTTTTGTTATGAATTGAATCTTTTCCTATTTGAAACTGGTATAATTAAGGTTAGCACGTTAATAACAGATATGTTTACTGATTAAGTTTAAATTGATACATAATGAATTTCTTAAGGATAATACTAATGTGAAGGAATGAAAGACATGAATAAGCGAAGATGGCTAAATTTAGATAAAAACTTAAGTTTGGGGGAAAAATTTGGGATATATAAGCTTAAAAAAAAAAAGAAAAAGAAAAAATATATATATAATTACCGTGGCTAGTTTTGTTCCGGGGCCTTTGTTACTTGAGCAAGTACGCCCGAAGGGGTATCTTAAAACCTAGCGCCCTAAGGTCTTATATGGTCTGGGAGTCGTTGGTCGAAATCTCGCTAAGGGGTGACACTGTTAGCCTAATGGAATGAGACATTGCACAGTCATGGTTAAAAAAAAGGAAAAAAAAATAAAAGAAAAAGAAAAACAATAAAACAGGAAAAGAGCAAAAAGCCCCCGTGATGAAAAGTAAAGCATAAGTATCCCGGATTGGACTCTTGAACTTGGTGGATGATTGACTTTAGTTGGATCTAGCTTGTTCGTGAATTTTGTAAATTTGCACTGTATGATGCCTTCGAAGATATCTATTATGTCTTCAATTTGACTTTATATCAGTTAACATTGTTGTGGACCACACACGCACTATATCAGTGATAACAGTCTAAGATTTGATGATTGATTGGGAAATTACTGATTTGTTTAAATATGATGTATTATCATGTTTACTTGATTTCTCTAAGGCCGGTTAAATAGACTTGTTTCTATCATTACTGTTGGATTCGTAGGCATATAGATTAGTGTCATTACATTGCATTGCATAACATTTTTGTGTTTTTTCTTGAGGACAAGCAAAGGTTTAAGTTTGGGGGTATTTGATGAGTGAGTTTTATACACATGAATTGGATACATTCGAGCTTAATTTATTGTTGTTCTTAAGTATTTTAGGATGTTTTTATGTGTTTGTGTCTATTCATGCATGTTTTACATTGTTTTGTAGGAATTGGGACAAAAGTTACATGGATCCACGTTTAGGGTGGCTAGATTCGCGTTTTCGGCTTGCTATTTACACAGCAGTCACTTCAGAGCCAATTTGACTATAGCCTCGGATATTATTTCACGAACCTTCAAGAATGAAAGTTGTAGATCTACTTTTCCTCTTTCCAGAACATCTTGAATCATCTAAATCGGAGTTCGGACGAAGAAGTTATGGCCATTTTCCCAAAGGACGGCGGAGCAGAAAATGTTGGAAAAAGGAGCAAGCGCCTAGGCGCTCCATACAAGCCTAGACCAATCGCCTAGGCGCTCCAAGTCAGAAAAATAATGCAGCCCAAGCGCCTAGGCGCTTGAAAATGGCCTATGATGAGCGCCTAGGCGCTCTAGTGCGTAGAAAGTTGCGTTTTTATGCTGTCAAGTGGGTTTTTGAAGCCAAAGAGGAGTCTGAATGAGGGCTGAGACCAATACAAATAGGAGAGGACTCTAGAAAAGCAAGGGGAACGAATTTTGCAAGGAATCAATCAAGTTTTCAAGAGATTTGCAGAGAGAACAAGGAAGAAAAACACAAAGGAGAATTGCAAGGGCTGAAGATCTAAGAGAGAGTATTGGAGCAAATTCAGAGTTTCTTCTTCTCTTCTCTAGTTTTATCTTTTGTAATTATCTGGGATGTTTGGATTATTAACTTGGATGATGTTTTTCTTTATTATTATCATGAACTAAATTTTAATTAAGATTGCAACGGAACTTGGTATGTAGTTTAAATTGCAAGCTTCCCATTGAATGAAAGTTGGTTTTTATTGAATTGTTTATTATATCTTATGTTTATTGATTAATTGTTTGGCCAACAATTACTGTGATAATCTATATAAAATTGGAAGATGGAGTATAGATTGAGATCTGGATATGATAACATTTGTTCATATAATCTGAATAGGGTTAATATGATTAGCGTATAGGATAGGAATATACCTATGTGTCTTTTGTATCCATTGAAAGAATTTGTGCGTAAACCCTGATTAACTTGATTCACATAGGAATATAGTGAGTTGATTAATTAGGGTGTTCCTTGTAATTCCGCATCTTAAAGATTGGATTTAGGAGGATTTGTTCACGTGTCTTTGGAAGAAGTGCGTGAATATTTATAAAGCATTCTTGGATAACAATTCATATTAATTGATTTATTTTAAATGGGAAGTAAGTTAGTTTAAATGAAATACCAATGGAAGTTGTAATCTTAACCTGTTAAATCTGCAGTTATTCTTGTGATATTTTGAATTTAATTATTAGTTTGTTAAGTTTAATTTTCAAATCATCAACAAAAATTTCTTAGTTTAAAATAGGATTAATTGCATTAGAATTAGTAATTGATAAATATTAGTCTATTTCCTCGTGGGAACGATATCCTTGCTTGCTGAATATTACAATTGAACGCGTATACTTGTGTGGTAAAGTGCTATTAAAAATTTAGGCAACACCTTCTTCTTGACAAACAGTATCGGTGCTCCCCATGGCGAAACACTCGGTTGTATGTACTTCATGTCTAACAATTCTTGCAACTGCGCCATCAACTCCTTCATCTCCACTGGAGCTATACGATACGGTGCCCTGGACACTGGTGCCGCTCCTGGCACAATGTCTATTACGAACTCGGTCTACCTATCCGGTGGAAGACCCGACAATTCACTTGGAAATACATCCATGAATTTACTCACTATAGGTATTTGTTCCATGATCGCTCCCACTCTCTGGGAATCAATCACATGACACAAATAACCTACACACCCCTTCCTTAACAGTTTCCTAGTTTGTGTCATGGTAAGACAACACGAACGTCCCGGCGACTTATTACCATAAAATACTAGATGAGGTTGTTTTAAAGTTTTACTATTTACGCATTTCTTTTGACAATCTATAATTTCTGTGACAACCAGAGAATTTAAAAAATTTAGAAATTTTTTATTAATTAATTTAAGGTTTAATATTAGAACCCAGACATAAAATAAATGTATGAATTTGATATTTTTGCGAAGGAATTTAGAGGATTTAAAAATTCCGTCAAGGATTTAAGTGAATTTTTTAGGATAATTGGAATACGTGAATATGTTTTGTGAATATGATTATGTATGTGTACAGTATATGGTTAAGGGTCAAGGGTTGACCAGATAAACGATATCTGTAAGAAACCCTAGGTATATATTAAGAACATTAACGTTCGGTTAGAAAACCCTAGCGAATTGTAAGAAACCCTAGAAACCGGTTCTGGAAACCCTAATTTCAGTTTCGGGAATTCAAAACCCTAATTCGGTGTATGAAACCCTAATTTGGGAATACGAATGCTATATATAAGGTTTAAACGTCATTTATCAGGGAAAACCCTAATGAATTACTTGAAACCCTAATTGATTATTAGAAAACCCTAATACCAGATCTGCAAACCCTAATTTCAGATTTCGGGAATTTGAAACAATAATCTGGGAACTTAACGGAGAATTATATTGCTCAAGTTCTATTAATTAAAATATTAATTAGGGTAAAGCTTAATTATTTAGCAAATCCTAATTTCAAAGTTTTAAACCCTAATTTATGGATTTGAAACTCTAATTTATAAATAGGGAAAACCTAAGTGTTAATTTAATAATTTTAATGTTAATTAGGAAACATTAATCCTAAATTTCAAGTTATAGTAATTAGAAAACCCTAATTTTTGGGTTATAAACCCTAAAGTACAATTATGACCCTAATTACTAAATTAGCAATTTTAATTAGGAAATAATAATCCTAATTAGCAAGATTGAATTTATGATTAGGAAATCTTAATTATAATTATAGAATCCTAATTATAATTTAGAAATATTAATTTTATTTTTGGAAACCTAATTTGGAAATACTAGAAATTATTTTTTAAAACCCAAGGGTTCAAACCCTAAAGGTTTCAAACCCTAAACCCTAAGGGTTTGCATCAAATGACAATTCTAGAATTAAAATTTTATAGAAATGACCATAATGCCCTTTGTTTCATTATTGGAAATAATTTGTAAATCTAGCAATAATTTATTTGGTGACCTACAATGTTGACATTGTGACATAAAATATCAGCAACTCAGCCCAATTATGCCACCCAACTCATTACATTTATAATATATATAGATTGAGAGAGAGAAAAGTCACAAAGTAGCTTATTTGGTCACCAACCTCTAACTAAACTCTCTCAACCTCTTAGCAACGAAATTATTCAGTGGACCAGTCCATATTCAAGCCCTTATAACATCAATCACATATCATGATGATCAGAGTCTAGATCAAAGCTCAAAGAAGGTATAAAACCCTAAACATAAAAATCCTTATGATTCATGTAAAACTTTGTGTTTAGATGTTTAATGTGATGTATTAAGATGTTATTGAGTGATCTGGGTTGTTATATCTTAGATCCATAACATTAAGATACACGAAAATGATGTTTTGAAAATTTTGGAAAAACTTTAAAATGCTGTCTGACAGTCAAATGTCAGGCCCTATAGATCTTTATGTGTTTGATGTTTTGTGTGTTTTATCTTTTAGATCTGTTCTATGCCATGTAGGCTTTGATCTAGAACTGGAAACAGGGTTGGATCATGTCTAGATCACTTGTTATAAGCAGTCAAACTGCGTTGACCGGTCACGAAATTTGGTTTCTGGGCAAACCCAGAATTTCCAAAACGTCTGACAGCATTTTTGTCGGCCGTGATCTTGCTTGTGTTTTAGGTTTTAGGTCATTTTGTTGGTTTAATGTTATAGACTGCTATATGAACTACACTTGTATGCTATTATATCACCTGAAGTAACAACATAATTGAAGATAATTAAGGTCAAACAAGCGTTGACCGTCTGCCTTATGAAGAAATCTGGGAAACCTAGATTTCTCATGAACAACTTCTGACCATACCTTTGACCGACCCAGATCTTGTTTAGGTGATGCTGTTATGCTTATCTGATGCTGTATAATTATACTATGACATCATGACTACAAGTAGGGACCATTAGATATCGCAAAACAGACCCAGAGTCTAAGTAATGAAGCTTCAAAGTAAGGCCTAGCAACTGTTCTTCATTTTTGGAAAACCTAGAACTGAAGAACAACTCTGACATGATTTTTGGTGGCTTAGATCTCTTAGTGGTGAAATATTTTGGCCAAGAACTTAATATGTAGTTGTAGTATTGCACTTATACTATAATCTAAACACTTTATCCAACACAGAACATCACGAGAACTAGGATCAAATGTTGGTAAAACCTACCTAGTTGTCTACCGATTAATTATACGTTTTCTTTTGTGTTGAAAGCTTGTGTTGGTTTGATGGATTTACCCAGTGACGGATGCCAGCTAGAGTGAAGAAGCCAGTTGTATAGAATTTGTTCCATTTTAGTACTATTGTTATTATTTCCACAAATTCTTTTTATAATATTAGATAATAATATATTCAATTTAATATAATATTTGGGATGCATAAATTATCCAAATTATCCAACTTCACATAATCTCATATTAAAAACACATATTAACCCTAAGAATAATTTAACTTAAAAATTTCAGTAATCTCATAAAACTCTTTGCAACAATTTAGGAATATTCCAAATTTCAATAAGAAGCTATAAATTTCAGTAATCCTAACTTCAGTAATCCCAAATTCAGTAATCCCAAAATTATACACAAATATACTGATTTGGAGACATGCATTCATTCAACTCATACACAAATTCGTAGCAAACACATTCTGATTTGGAAAAGAACGAATAAACATTACAAATAACCAAAAAAAGAAGAAGAAGAACTTAAAACGTAGCTCTTACCTCTAAAATTAGTCCCTGATTTGGAGAAGAGAATGAACCAACTGACCTCCCACTTTTCTTCACCCCCTTCTCCTTCTTCTCTGTCGCCGCCCTCTTTGTTTTTCTTCTGCTGAATCGAGCAAACTGAACGCCTGAGTCTGAATATTTTTAAGTTCATCAGCGACCGCCATCTGCGACCGCATGCGGTCGCTTAATTTTAATGACGTGGACGTGTCAACGACTACCAGGTGGTCGTTGATAGAGAGTAGTCGCAAAAGAAATCGCGTCAGGGTTTCACACCAAAATTCTAGGAGGGAAAATCATAGTGGCGACCGAGCAGCGACCGCATGCGGTCGTTGAACTTACCTAGCGACTAGAACCCATAGTGGTCGCAAATAGCGGTCGCTAGTACTATTATCCGCGACCAAATAAATCGGTCGCTGATATTATTGGTCACAGATAGGCTTTTTTCTTGTAGTGAAGCTAAGAACACCTATAGCGACTAGTCTGTCGCTATAGGGCCCTTTAGCGACATTTAATTTTGGAAAATAATTATTTTTATTAAATAAATCGAATTAAATGGTTTTTAATTATTAAAAATATAAAATAAATTTCAAAAAATTATTTTAAAGTTTGAAAAAATAGGTTTTAATTATTTTGAGTATATTTCATAAATATTTAATATTTTTGGAATATAAGTGGTATTTAATTTATTTAATTATAATATTAAATAAATTATTTAAAAATGATTTTAATACATGAAAAATCATGAAAAAGAAAATTATGGTAAAAGAAAATATTTTAAGTTATTTTCAGTGACTTTTAATATTTTGAAATGAATTTCATTAATTAATTAATATTAATGATAATTAATTTATTTAGTAAATATATTAAATAAATTATAGAAAAATAGAATTAATGATTTATAAATCATATAAAAATGATTTAAGTGATATAAAAATATTTTAAGTTATAACATATAACGTGTGCAGTTAGATTTGTATTGTATGATATTAATGATATATGTTAGACAAATTATGAATTGTGTATTAAGTTAAGGTTTTTCGACCTTGGGGAAAAGTGTGTAAGTTTATTGTATAAATAATTTATGTTTATATCTTTCGCAAATATAGTAATAGTGATAGAATGATCGAACCGGATCCGCGGTGATTCAGGACAATGATTCAGGGCCCTCACAGTTGGTATCAAAGTTGTTGGTTATGAACCTTAGGTAGGAATACCTGAGACTAATAACTGAAGTGATTAGGATAAGTACTAACTCACATAGAGTTAGTTGGTCGGTAGGATTCAAAAACGAATCTCAGCGAGTTTTAAAAGATACAAAGTTTCTTAACTCTGATAATAAAGTTGAACAGTAGTGATGAATAAATAGTCTAAAAGACTAAAAGTACAGAGATAGGAGATCGTAAAACAAAATGATCAAGACATAGAAATGAATCGTAATATATACAATGAGATCACTTCATGATCGGATAGGGTTATAGTATAGAGAAGAATCAAGCGAATGATTGAGAAGTTTACAGCAAGATTGCTGAGTGTCAGTTGTACTATGAATTGTTACAGATTCAGGAAAGGATTATGAATACGAGTTGAATGAAATTCGTATTGAGAAGGGAGTTAGAATTAAGTGTGGATTTCAATTGAGGATTCAGGTCGACAGCTAAGTTGAATGATTCTTCGTATGGGAGCTGAATTGTATTTGGTGAAAAAACCACTTAGTTTCTGGCAATGATAATCATTGAAATATTTGAGTCGCGCTATTTGTTATATGCATGTTAATAGGGTGATTCCTTTCTCATGAGTATAACAAATAGATATGTTATAGGTAGAGAATATAAGGCTAAGTACGAGTTCTTAAAACTCATACTTATGTGACATTCTTGATTCATAGTTATATAAAATGTTTATGAACCCCTCAGTGAATGGACGCCAAAGGTCTGACTATGACAAGTTATTAAACTCATATGATTGTGGCAAGTTAATGAACTCATAAGTGTGGTTTGACGAACTGGGTATAGTTGTGTGTAAACGGAATATTGAGGATACTAGGAATATATAGACTGTTTAAGCAAATGATTATTAGTGAAGAAATAAGTTTTCCAAAAGTCCTAGCTATGCTAGACTTCGAAATGTTGACATCAGGCTAAATACGCACTATGTGCTTTTAAAATAAAAATAAAAATTTAGGCTCGTAATCATTTTTGAAACAGTTTAAAGTATAGTCTAAGCTACTTGTTTCAGCTAGACGAAGATGATTTGAAATATCAAAATTTATTTTTTATTTATCACTCATGTACCATGTAACCTAGTGTAGAGATGATAAAAGTTGATAAAGTTATAAATGCAGGAATACTTAGTGTGAACCCGATCTGAAAATTATTGATCCACTATTGTATGATGTGTTATGACAAAGTCATACAATGACAGCATCCTCAAATGGACTGTTAATACAATACGGCATAATGACGTCATTCTCAAAAATATTTTCAAAAATTTTAATTTGCCAACGGGGTTTGGCTACACCTAAATAATTCGATTGAATTGAATTATTGATATGACTCTACGCTATTCGATTCATCTAGACTAATTTTATGAAAACTCTAAGTGTTCATTGAAAGAAATTTCCCGAACCAAATTGTTTTGGTACTACACCAAAAATGGCCTCTAGCGATGGAATTTATTCCTTCACATGAGGAGTTGTTTAGCAAAAGAAAAGTGAAGGAAAAAATTATAATGACAATATAGTTATTATGGAAAGAAACATCCTTCATAATTTATATTTTTTTCCTCGCAAAATTGGGGCAATAGAAAGATTTTTGGAGCCAATTTATGATAAAAATTTGTGAGGAAAAAATCTATTTAGTGAAGGAATTATTACTCACTATATAATATTATTCAGAAATTTTTTGCGAGGGATAAAATTGGTCCCTATTTTGTTCTAAATAAAATTTTTATAATTAGTTGTGATGAATATAAATTGTAATATAAATACATTTAATTTTTTACAATAAAAATTATTTTTAATAATATTTTGAAGTAACTTATAATATCTATTATTTCTTTAATCAAAGTAAATAAAATTATAATAATTTAAATTTTGAAATTTCATAAATTTAATAATATTTTGAAGTAACTCACAAAATTGAAGTATTTATTTTTTAAATGAATAGAAGAATAGTAGCAAAACCAATTTATAAGTGACTACCCAAACCCAATATGCTCTAATCTACCCGCCCCTCAAAATATTCTCCTCTCTTCATCAACCGTCAGTCGCAACCCCAAATCAGCAGGTAACGTTTGTGTTTAGAATTTCTATCTTCATTTTATTTGTGTTAATTTTGGGATTTTGAAGTAAAATTTGCAGGCTTAATAGTTATATGTATATTGTGAGGATGAGATTATTGCAGATACAAAACATCCATACCTTTTGATATTACCTCATTTTCAAATTGACTTTTTGGGATAGATTTGTGATGATTTTCTCAAAAATGTTTAGTTAAATCGGGCAAATTAAGCCAATTGAAGGTTCACTAACTCTCCGTGAATTGGGATTTGATATAATATTTGATTTATTCCATCTAATCCTGCTGATTTGAAGTTTATTAGTTTTATCATACTGAGATTTATGAATATTTTTGGGGTTTAATCCTATTTTTTATAAACCCTCTATTGATTTCCTCTATCATCCTGTGATTTTTTTTTTCGTCTTTCCTGCTAATTCTTGATGATTCTACTTTCTGTCTCCGCTGGCTAATTTTTGGAATTAAGTAATCTCTCTTAAAATATGTATAATTTTTCTATGATTTTCATGCCATATGTTCTGAATTGTAATTTTTCTATGATTTTTATGCCATACTGCGATGTTTTTTGATTTGTTGGGTTATGTGGGAATGAATTTGAGAAGAGATTTCTATGGATTTCTCTGTCCAGGTCTGACATAACAGACTTTTGTTTTGTCTGTTGGTTAAATTGCATGAACATTTTCTCGATTTGTTTGATTTATCAACCTCCACATTTAAGCTTATAAACACATGATCAATATGCTAGGGAAAAAAATAAAAAAAAATGGGTTGTTTGAGCTCTGCTTGGCTCAATTCTTATTCTGAATGTGCTTCATTCATACAGTATTATAGTTGAAGTTCATTATTCTATTTTTTGTATAGACATAATGACAGATCCAAAAAGAGTACAGTCATTGATCTTAAACCTTTTATTCTCATCTAGTTTCTTACCAACACTAATCAAGCTGGTCACATTTTATATACTCACGCTAATAGTGTACTGTGTTAGGATTTGGTCGGTATATCATTTTGTTTTATGCTTTCTCTTGTTAATTTGTCAGTTTTCTCCAACCAACTATATTTGTCCGCATGCAGATTGGGCAAATCATCCTACTGTTGCTATTTTCTGGATGAATTACCGGGCCTTGTTGACTTCACAGTATTTCTAAATCTTAGCCCAAGACAGAAACGTGAAGTTGTAGAATTGAAGAAGCTGGGAAGAAAATTTAAGATAAGTTCTGATGGCAGTGCACTTTATGTGCACCCACAATTAAAACATCTTTCAGAGAATACTTCAGTCAAAGACAGAGTTGATCAGGTAAGGATTGATGAAATGCTAGAGAAATTGGATGAGAGAGGAGTAAAAGCCAAATTTTATCTTAATCTGCTTCGCTTGAGTGAAACAAGTGGTGAGAAGCTCTTAGTTTTTAGTTAATACCTTTTCCCGATGATGTTCTTAGAGAGATTGACAGTAAAAGTTAAGGGTTGGAGTCTAGGCAAGGAAATATTTGTGATCATTAATGATTCAGAGAATGAGGTCCGAGAGGTGCACATAGAGCAGTTTAACAAATCCCCAGATGCCAAAGTTTTCTTTGGATCGAATAAAGCATGCGGTGAAGAAATTTCACTTGTTGGGGCCTCGCGGATAATTATATTGGATGTGCATTTAAATCCATCAGTCACTCGCCAGGCAATTGGTCCTGCATTCTGACCAGGCCAGTTGAAGAAGGTGTTCACCTATCGACTGGTTGCTTCAGGCTCACCCGAGGAGGAAGACCACTCCACTTGTTTCAGGAAGGAGTCTATAGCGAAGCTGTGGTCTGAATGGAACGAATGATGTGGTCCACAAGACTTTCAGATGGAAACCGTTGATGTGAAAGACTGGTGATTTGTTTCTGGAAACACCATCCCTAAATGAAGATGTTATCACTCTATACCGAAGGTCAGCAAAAGTTATCTTCACATTAATTTTCATGTTCACAATGATTTAGCCTAAAAATTCTTGTTACTTGATTTTTTGAGGCAAATGGTGACAAAAGCATAGGCATGGGATAAAATGCCGATGACAAGGGCAACTTTAACTTCCTATCAATCAAAAATCTGGCTATATTTTGAGAAGAATGATCTGTATAAATTGAATCCACTGTTGGACCAGAAATTTTAAGGTTCTGTGGAGACTTGTAGGAACTTGTGAAGAATTGACAATGGATTTTTATTGTCTGAAATTTCTATGTACTTTGCTAGTAATGCACAATTTTTGTTCCTTTTATTGCTTGCTTCTTGTTGAAATTCAATTTCAGGCAAGCTTTCCTAGTAATATGAGCAACAGATGCTTAAGTATTAAAATGATATAGCAGCTGAAGCTATTGGAGTCTTAATGTTAGCATCTTTTGCCATGAACTTGAGAGTTACTGATGACATGGTTGAATCAGACTTGAACCAACTTAAAACAGGTTCAGGGTATCTTTCAAACATTGGCAACCTTGTTGATGATTGCTGCCTAATCCTTATGCAGTCTGTTTTCCTCTTTTCAGTTTAACTTGTTGCTATTTTATATGAAATTTTAGATATTTCAGGCCCATGTTTTGTTTAAGCTATGAATGTTCCAAATGATTTTTCCAGTCTTCAGCTGATAACACTTCAAACTACATGCAGATTTACATGTGGTCTCTTCTTAAGAAAAATCACTAGGTTGTTAAATTAGCAGTCGCATTTCTCTTGGTGGGTCTTGCTTTTAGACTTCTTTCCTCTCGATCCACTGAGTTTCCCAATGTTGCAGAAGCCCCTTTTCTTCAGGAACCTCATCACCCACAACCTCAAGCTTCATTAAATTTACTGGAAACTAGAGATCAGATTTCTCATAAAGGTACCCAAGAATCAATTTTGAATTTCTGGGTATTATAATTAGCAGCAGCTGCAAATTTTGGTTGATCTACTGATGTTTCCTTAACTGGGTGGCTCTCTTTAAATTTTTAGTTTATACAAGAAAATGCAAATGTTAAGGCTGTCTTTGATTTGATTTTTGTTATGTACTGAGTTGTTGTTTTTGGTTAAGCTGGAGATAGTGCAGGAAAATGTGATCTTTTTATTGGGAATTGGATCGGAAATTTGGCAGGTCCTCTTTACACTAATGAGAGCTGCTAATTTATTGAAAATCATCAGAATTGTATGAAGAATGGGAGGCCTGATAAAGGGTATCTTTATTGGAGGTGGAATCCACGAGACTGTTAGCTGCCCCAATTTAATGCCAAGAGATTTCTTGAGATTATGAGGAATAAAGCATGGGCACTAATTGGCGATTCAATATCTCAAAATCATGTTCAATCATTGCTTTGTATTCTCTCATAGGTACAAATTAAATTCTATTATCTTTTAATATATATAGTATAATCTTATGTATACCCTTTTCACATATTGATACTAGTTTTATTAGTATTTTGCAGTCCATACCTTTCTTCTTAGCTGCCTCCTCTACAATGCTAGTATCACTAAGTATAATTTGTAGATAAATTGTTTGATTGATGACACGACAATTTGATTATAGTGTAATCTAATGGCCATGGGATGTGTTATATATCACCTATTCACCTTTGTATACAAGCCTTTGGCTTCAATTATTTTCTTGGTGTTTATTCCGTCCATTAGGCATGATGTAATGGTCCAAAATTGTGATAATAGTTTAAATAGTTGCATTGTTTATAACCATTGGGTCTCTTACTAGCTTTTCTAGAGATTGATAGAGACATCACACTCTCAAAAGATATCATGGTTTATCTGAAATTTACCATCCCATGTCCCATGTATACGAGTTTGAGGTTTAGAAAAACAAAGTTTGCTGTATTTTCTGATTTGCTTAATATGGTTGCATTTATTTATGCAATTATCATATTTTGTTACTGGATGTTGTTAAATCTTGAAGTTGTGACTCATGTGTTGTTTTAGACATTTAGGTTGTCTCTACTCCCCAACCTGTTGTGACGAATGGCACTGGTGTTGTGTCTTTTTTGCAAGATGCAAAAGGAAATTTTGTGTCGTTCTTGCATGCATCTATCAATTTGTACCCAATCTCGGGTTGATAGGAAGTAAATTTTTTGGCTTTCCTGAATTTTTCTGGGAGCACATATAACTATTATATTTTTATTTATCAAATTTTTTGTAACTTTCTTTACTTGTTGAACATCTTCATATTTCATCTTCATGTGCTTTTTTGTGAGGTGTAGCCAAACTAGTTGTAGGCTGGTCATGAAATCCCAAGAAGCTATAAGATATGCATTAATTAGGCTCATAATGTCTCGAGTTCAAGAAATCCAGGATAACTTTTGCCTTCTATACGTTATTAGTCTTGTTGGCAGTGATTGTTCACCTATAATACTTGGTTTTCCAGGATATCGCGCACGAGACATGCTCGGTACTCCTCCTATAGTGTCGTCGAGTATAGGTTATTCTTCACCGCAACAATTTACTGATCCTAAGGAATTGAAGAATATGATTGACAAGATTGTCCTCCGTCAATTGGGTATAAAGTCTATGGATGATGCTTCTACCAATGGTAGTACACCACAACCGTCCATTGGTAATGATATTACTGAACATATAACTAAATTGGTAGAGAAGAAGTTTACTAACTTTCTTCAAACATTTACCAACTATTGTTCACTAGAGTTATTTACTAATAACTATATTTTTGTCCTTCAGTAATCTCTCTCTATCTATTAATTTAAGTTCACCAGGTTTATTTTTTTTTATTCCTTACCTTGTTGAAATTGAATTTTGATGTTTCTTTTGCAGGAGGAACTTTACACCCAACCTTGATTTCCTTGAAAAAAATGATGATGAAGTGGACCTAACATGATGTACACTTCATTCCTTCTAGCTCGTTATTTTTTTTAGTGTTCTTATGTTAGTTATTAAATATTGTAAGTAATATGATCCTTGGGAGATCAAGATACAATAAAAAAATTCTGTTCTTATTGTGACTTGAGCATTATCTATTTATATATGGAGTATTAGTTTTAATTTTTTGCTCTTTATGCAGTTTATCAATTAGTTTGAAACAAGTATATATGACATGATTTATATTAACTTGAAATATTAAATTTAATATTTATTATAGCATTTAATAATAATAATAATATAATAATAATAATAATAATAACAATAATAAATATGAAATCAGCGATTTCAAAATTAATTATAATTTGCAATGAATTTTGATTATTTATCAATTAATTTTTTTTTTACAAATTTATAATTTGTGAAGGATTTTACTTGAGAAATGGATTTTAATGAAGGATTATTTTCCTCACTAAATCTTTTCGAGTTAATTAGTTAGTCATCAATGAAGGATTATTTTCCTCACTAATTTGAAGATACATTCTCAATTTATAATTAGTGAAGAAAAATTTTCTCTCATTAAATAAATATATTCTTCACAATATATTATTTGTGAGGGAATAAAGTTATTCACTAATTTCAAATAGTCATTCTTAAAATATTATTTGTGAAGGAAATCAATCTTTCACTAAATAACAATATTTCATTACTAACTAAAATTTGTGATGGAATAAGTTATTCACAATATATCTTTCACAAAAAAATATTTAGTTACTACTTAGCGAAGGATACCCAATTGCGAGGAGGTCTAATGCGAGCACTCGTGTGAAGGAAATATTTCTTCGCAATAAATCACTTGTGAGAGATATAGGGCCTCTAGTGAAGGATTTGTCCTTCACTAGAGGCCATTTTTGGTGTAGTGGGTGATGAATCCGATAAGACTTAGGTAAAATTTTTGTGCCTATGGCAGAGACGAGAAACATATCAAACCAGAAGTACTTTATAAGTACAGGGCAAATCAGGCTAATTATCCACTATGTCCGTAAGATAAGATGGTTTGCGGATGAATTTCCATAAAATCTTTGCGAAAATGATAAACAATATACTGTAAAACCGCTCAACATAATTTCAAAAATTGTATTCATGTGAAGAATGTATTGGGTAGCATGTGATGATGAGAAGGAATGGTGAATGGTGTATGGTGTAAGGTGTAAGGTAAATTTTGGGTATGAAATTTTTAGAAGAAGGAGTGAATGTGACAACCCGAGAATTTAGAAAATTTTTAAAATTTTTATTAATTGATTTAAAGTCCAATATTAGAACCTAGACAGAAAATAAGTGTATGCGTTTGATATTTTTGAGAAGGAATTTTGAGAATTTCAAAATTTCGTTAAGGATTTAAGTGAATTATTCAAGATTAAGGGAATAAGTGAATATGTTCTGTGAATATGATTATTCGTGTGTATAGTATGTGGTTAAGGGTCAAGGGCTGACCAGATAATCGATATCTGTAACAAACCCTATGTATATATTAATAGCGTCAATGTTCGGTTAGAAAACCCTAGCGAATTGTAAGAAACCCTAGAAACCGGTTCTAAAAACCCTAATTTCAGTTCTGAGAATTCGAAACCCTAATTTGGTGTATGAAACCCTAGTTTGGGAATACGAATACTATGTATAAGGTTTAAATGTCATTTATCAGGGAAAACCCTAATGAATTAATTGAAACCCTAATTGATTATTAGAAAACCCTAATATCAGATCTGGAAACCCTAATTTCAGATTTCGAGAATTTGAAACTCTAATCTGGGAACCTAACGGAGAATTATATTTCTTAAGTGCTATTAATTATAATATTAATTAGGATAAATCTTAATTTTTTAGAAAATCCTAATTTCAAAGTTTTAAACCCTAATTTATGGATTTGAAAATCTAATTTATAAATAGGGGAAACCTAAGTCTTAATTTAATAATTTTAATGTTAATTAGGAAACATTAATCCTAATTTTTAAGTTATAGTAATTAGAAAATCATAATCTAATTAGAAAATATATTTTCTAAATTAAAAAATTATTTTCTATTTAAAGCCCTAATTTATGGGTTATAAACCCTAAAGTACAATTACGACCCTAATTGCTAAATTAGCAATTTTAATTAGGAAATAATAATCCTAATTAGCAAGATTGAATTTATGATTAGGAAATCTTAATTATAATTATAGAATCCTAATTATAATTTAGAAATATTAATTTTATTTTTGGAAACCTATTTTGGAAATTCTAGAAATTATTTTTTAAAACATAAGGGTTCAAACCCTAAACCCTAAGGGTTTGCATCAAATGACAATTTTAGAATTAAAAGTTTATAGAAATGACCATAATGCCCTTTTTTGCATTATTGAAAATAATTTGTAAATCTAGCAATTAATTTATTTGGTGACCTACTATGTTGACATTGTGACATAAAATATTAGCAACTCAGCCAAATTATGCCAGCCAACTCATTACATTTATAATATATATAGATTGAGAGAGAGAAAAGTCACAAAGTAGCTTATTTGGTCACCAACCTCTAACCAAACTCTCTCAACCTCTTAGCAACGAAATTATTCAGTGGACCAGTACATATCCAAGCCCTTATAACATCAATCACATATCATGATGATCATAGTCTAGATCAAAGCTCAAAGAAGGTATAAAACCCTAAACATAGAAATCCTTATGATTCTTGTAAAACTTTGTGTTTAGATGTTTAATGTGATGTATTAAGATGTTATTGAGTGATCTGGGTTGTTATATCTTAGATCCATAACATTAAGATATACGAAAATGATGTTTTGAAAAATCTGGAAAAACTTTGAAATGTTGTCTGACAGTCAAATGTCAAGCCCTCTAGATATTTATGTGTTTGATGTTTTGTGTGTTTTAACTTTTAGATCTGTTCTATTCCATGTAGGCTTTGATCTGGAACTGGAAATAGGGTTGGATCATGTCTATATCGCTTGTTATAGGTAGTCAAACTACGTTGACCGGTCACAAAATTTGGTTTCTGAGCAAACCTAGAATTTCTAAAACGTCTGACTGCGTTTTTGCAGGCCGTGATCTTGCTTGTGTTTTAGGTTTTAGTTCATGTTGTTAGTTTAATGTTATAGACTACTATATGAACTACACTTGTATGCTATTATATCACCTAAAGTAACAACATAATTGAAGATAATTGAGGTCAAACAAGCGTTGACCGTCTGCCTTATGAAGAAATCTGGGAAACCCAGATTTCTCATGAACAACTTTTGACCATACCTTTGACCGGTCCAGATCTTGTTTAGGTGATGCTGTTATGCTTATCTGATGCTATATAATTGTACTATGACATCATGACTACAAGTAGGGACCATTAGATATCGCAAAACAGACCCAGAGTCCAAGTAATGAAACTTCAAAGTACGTCTGACTGCGTTTTTGCAGGCCGTGATCTTGCTTGTGTTTTAGGTTTTAGTTCATGTTGTTAGTTTAATGTTATAGACTACTATATGAACTACACTTGTATGCTATTATATCACCTAAAGTAACAACATAATTGAAGATAATTGAGGTCAAACAAGCGTTGACCGTCTGCCTTATGAAGAAATCTGGGAAACCCAGATTTCTCATGAACAACTTTTGACCATACCTTTGACCGGTCCAGATCTTGTTTAGGTGCTTATCTGATGCTATATAATTGTACTATGACATCATGACTACAAGTAGGGACCATTAGATATCGCAAAACAGACCCAGAGTCTAAGTAATGAAACTTCAAAGTAAGGCCTAGCAACTGTTCTTCATTTCTGGAAAACCCATAAATGAAGAATAGCTCTGACATGATTTTTGGTGGCTTAGATCTTTTAGTAGAGAAATGTTTTGGCCAAGAACTTAATATGTAGTTATAGTATTGTACTTTTACTACAATCTAAACACTTTATCCAACACAGAACACCACGAGAACTAGGATCAAATGTTGGTCAAACCTACCTAGTTATCTATTGATATACATTGCTAGACAAGCTTAAGAACAAGCCAAGAACACCTATAGTGACGGGTCTGTCGCTAGAGGGTCCTTTAGCGACATTTAATTTTAGAAAATAATTATTTTTATTAAATAAATCAAATTAAACGGTTTCTAATTATTAAAAAAACAAAATAAATTCTGAAAAATTATTTTAAAGCCTGAAAAATAGTTTTTAATTATTTTGAATATATTTCATAAATATTTAATATTTTTGAAATATAAATGGTATTTAATTTATTTAATTATAATATTAAATAAATTATTTAAAAATGATTTTTAGTTATTTTCAATGACTTTTAATATTTTGTAATGAATTTTATTAATTAATTAATATTATTGACAATTAATTTATTTATTAAATATATTAAATAAATTATGCAAAAATAGAATTAATAATTTATAAATCATATAAAAATGATTTAAGTGATATAAAAATATTTTAAGTTATAACATATAACTTCTGATATTTTGTCATAAAAACATTAATATTTTAATATTAAAAGCAATTATCGGATAATGGATTTAAGTGTTTAAAAATCATATAAATATGATTTTAAGGTATTAAAAATATTTTGATATATTATAAATATATTATAATATTATGACATGTATTTCATTAATATTTGATAATAAATATTAACGATAAAAGAATAATGTGGTATTTAATTCATTTAAATATGATATTAAAAATGGAAAATTCATGATAAATATTAATAATTATTTAAAAATTATTACGAGCTTATGAAAATTATTTTGATTAATATTAAAATTATCTGAGATAATTGTTAAGTGTTTAGGCATAGTGTAATTGAACTTAAACTCGTGAATTGTCTGACTAAATCGTCGGGATGTCAGATTTGTGTCGGGTTCAACTCAGACTGCAATAGTTTGACTTGATACCGAGTCTTATATGTGTTATAGACTGATAGGGTTATGTGTTATGTGTTTAGCTTATTCTATGTATATCTATATATATATATATAATAGTATCATATTGTGATGATATTATTCTAATATTGGAGATCTATATTACTAATAATAGGTCTTTGTGTAACATTCCAGAATTTTAAATATAATTTTAAATATTTATTAAGTTATATAAATATTTAATGGATGTGATTATTGGTAAATGTATATTTGTTTAATTGATTTAATATTATTTGGAAAATTATTTGTTAAATAAATAATTGATGAATTAAGGAAATTATTATTATATTGATATTTCAATTTAAATGATTAATTATTTGTATTGTGTAATATGATTAAAGGATTTATTCAATTAATTATGATTTGCACTAATTAAAATAAATATGAAAGTTTGATTAAATATAGTGTGACAAATAACTATATTATTTGGAGTTATTAAAATAAATTAAAGTAATTTCATTTAGTTTTTACCAAACAAGGCTTAATATATTAATTCTTTAATATTTAAAGGGTTTTTGCCAAACAAGCCTTATGGCTTTTGAGATTTCTAGTTTATTTAAATAAAATAAAATAAGTAATATAATTAAAATAATAAATATAATATAATTATAACTTATATGTTATTTTTATATAACTGATATTCTAATAAGTATACGTATTAGTATTATATCAGTTTTATTTTTACGCATTCTAGTTAGTTGTCTAGTCTAAACCTAAGAGAAGAAAGCTAAGAAGTTCAGAGAAGAACTTGAGAGAGAATTTGAGAGAAGCTTAGGATTTCCATAACGATTTCTGTGTTTAACAACGATTGTGTATAAACAATTTGAAGGTATGTTAACTCTATATTATATATACACATATATGTTCTACGACAACTAATTGTAAATTCTGTGAACTGCAAATTCATTGAATTGTTGCTTTACAATGGATTACTTGTGGTTAGATATATTTATGATGATAGAGTTTATGTTCAAATAAAAAATCGCATGCTAAATTCGTTTGACAGTGGAAGAAAAAGTTTTGACAGTGTATGTTTATATATATTTTCATGTGTTCATGAAAAGTATCATTTTAGATGGTCAATTCTTATTTTAA
The DNA here is from genome assembly GCA_020205505.1 of Panax japonicus. Lineage (NCBI taxonomy): Eukaryota > Viridiplantae > Streptophyta > Magnoliopsida > Apiales > Araliaceae > Panax > Panax japonicus. The sequence goes on from CM035096.1 coordinate 61,515,301, forward strand.
ACTGTAAATTGAGGCTTGTATTTGTTAGTTCAATGAGATATGAGTATAACGTAATTGGAATAAGGTAAATTGGACAAGAATTGGAATCACAGTGTTCAATTTTGTGAAGGAACTCGAAAATGGAGTCTTTGTTTGAAAACTTGAAATTGGAGAAATTAAAATAGTTGTAGTTAGTGTTAAATTGTGCTAATTGGTTGTAAGTGTTAGCAATCATGTTTATGATATAGTTATATTTATTTTAAGTGTTAATTTCACTGTTTGGTGGGTGAAATTCGTATTTGTTGGGCTAAAGTCGGCTACTGTTCATAGTCGACTCTGCGTTTGTCTGTGCACCGGCGCAGCTGCGCTAGGGCCAAGGCAAAAAATGGCGCAGCTGCGCTGGTACCAGGCTTGTGTATGGCGCAGCTGCGCCATACCCTGTCCTGAGACAGTAAGGTATGCTGCTGCTGCAGACTTTGTAACACCACTATAGCTTGATTTAAAGTTATGTTAAGGAGTTAAACAAGTAACAAGGAGGTTAAATCAGTAATGTGTCGTGTCATTTATTATTTCAACTTTGTAAATGGGATTGTAAGTGATGAACATGTTATGTTATAAGTTAGTTATACAATGAACGTTAGTTAAGCGTTGTGAGGTTAACGCTTGGAAAATTCTGAAACGTATTTGGTAATAAATGATTTATGTTAAATTATCAAGCCTAACTAGAAATGCGTGTTATGATGGAACATGAATGTTAGTATATCTAATAGATTATGGTTCTAAACCTATGTGTAGGTGAACGTGAGTTTGATATTATAGCTTACGCTTGAGGCAAGTCTTCTAACTCCATACTTTCATTGAGTTAGTTTGTTATGTTGATGCAAGTTTTCTAACACTACACTTTCGTTGAGCTAGTTCATTTATCACATTGTGCAAGTTTTAACTCTACATTTTCGTTGAGTTAGTTCATTTATTATTAATTTATGCTTTTGATTGAGCAAGCTTCTTATATTAAATGTTATTTAATAAATAAATTGTTTCCAAAATTCATTTGAGCAAACTCTAACTCTAGTATTATTGGAAATTCTCAATTGATTGATTCATTCTAACTTGTTTACAGTTAAGCAAGTTTCTTAAAGTTCAGAAATTTCATTTCTAATGTTATAAAACTTGAACATTAGCTTATTTTACTGTTCAAAAAAAGGTTAACCATTTTATTCATTCTATTGAATACTTATGCTCTATAGTTATTTCAAGCATGAGTTAGATATGTAGAATCAGTTCATTTATGATTCTCAAATGTTCTAAGTTATGTTGTTATTAAACAACTATTGTATTATCAAGCATTGTGGATTCAACTAGTTCCCCAGTTGATGATCATTAAACTTCAATTACCCTTGAAAGCTTATCCAAACCAAACTTTCTTTGGTGCGGACTTGTACTCTAAATACTGAGATGAACAACCCTATGTTTAGGGGTTTACGCTTAGCGTTGAAATGGTTGTGCACAATATATTGTACAAAGGATTGACCCCCCTAAGTACGTGGAGTCCTTATAGTCATATGACTGTTAAAGTTAAAGTTGAAAGATTACTTATAACTGTGGACATGGTTCATGGTCATTTGACCCTCAGTAGTTTATTTAAGAATGTTAATAGAACAAATTATTCAGTTCTATTGAGCCTATGGGTTAGCAAATGTTTAAATCTTAATAGAACATATCATTCAGTTCTATTGAGCCTATTATTTGGCAAATGTTGTAATGTTAATAAAACATATTATTCAGTTCTATTGAGCCTATTATTTGGCAAATGTTGTAAAGATATTTATTCTTATCTCAAGTGAGCTTTGTTTGCTCACTCTTGCATATTTATACAATTTATTGCAGCTATGGTTAAGAAGGTAGATAAACCTACAACTAGCAAAGGAAAGGGAAAAATGTACAAGTGATGAAGACTTGTAATTTTGCTTAAATTGTTATGATGTTAGACTTTTAATAATGATGTGATGTAACAATTTTATTTCTGCACTTGAATGATTGTATTAAAGGTTAGAGAACCTGGGAGATAATGTTTTTATTAAATTAATCTTGTATGGGCAAGTTTTTATTATTCAATTTATTATAATTGGGTAGTTAGATATGAATGTTTTGATTACGTGAACACCAAATCGTGAGGTAATGAAGTACATGGATTTGGGGGTGTCACAAATTGGTATCAAAGCTTTAGGTTATGAACCTTAGGTGGGGAAAAGCCTTAGGAAGTAACCTTTGGAAAGATAGTGGTGATTAACTCTTATTGAGTTTTAAGGAAAAAATAATAAAACACTTATGTGATTATGTGTTTATACTTATGTACTCGTGAGTGTCGAGTAGTAATGATTAATGATTAAAACATAAATTTTTTTTGTCAGGATGGCTAATGTCGGAGAATCCAGTCAGGCTAGGGAGGATTGACCTCAGATGCTTATAGAGGAGGAGCCTCGAGACATTCATGTTAGTTGGGAACAACTACTGCCACATGAGTCAGCCCCATTGGACATAGTGGTTGAAGATGAGGATGATGATGTGGAGACGGATGAGGAGGATCCCGTCGAGTTGCCACGAGAGGATGAGGATGACGAGGAGGAGGAGGAGGAGACTCCACTAACCTCGATAGCTGCTCGAATGTACGATGAAGTCTACGACCATATCGTGGAAGTTCAGGATATAGTCGAGGAATTGTAAGAGATAGTAGCTGAAAAACAGACTTCAATGACACAGAAAGACAATGAGATCCAAGATCGTGATGAATGACTAACTAATGTCGAGGAGAAGCTAGAACAAACTGAAGGAGAGAAAGAACAATTGATCGAGGAAGTCGCTGAATTGAAAAATAAGCTAAAGGATGAAGCTACGAAGAGGATAAGAGCCGAGGACGCATATGAGGTAATGTTTCAACGAGCCGGGATAGCCGTGAAAGACGCACAGGCAAAGAGAATGAAGATGGAAGAGATGAATAGAGTATTCAATACCATGGTTACTCGAGCTCAGGATCGGGTCATATGATATCCTATTCAGTTCGAGATGCTGCCATCGTACGTATTAGATCGCAGAACAATGTTTCGAGTCATGGAGTAAGAACGTAGTAAGGCTAAGCAGTATCTGAGTAGAACATCATAGTTGTTGTACGATGAATAAAATGTTAAATAAATTATAAATCCTAAGTGTTATGAAACCGATGGGATATGAGGATGATGTTGTCCTGGTTTTTTTGTAGAATTTGTAGTTCATGAAGTAATGTAAATGGTAGTAATGCTATTATTTTATGTTTTCAAAGAGGTTATGAATAAATAAAAGTTGTTATTTTATTCAAAGTGTTATGTGATTTGTGGTTATTTCTTTTGTGGAAACAAGTTAAGTAGAAATTACTTAAAAGAGTTGAGTAATAATCTAATGGGTGTATTTTTAAACAAAAAATGCCTCCTAGACGTCAACCACAACGACAGAGAACCAATGAAGGAACCAACAATAACGACAATTTAGATATTATCCCAGTTCAACAATTAGTGACGTTACTGACAGGAACGTTGCAGAATTAACCACAGAACCAAGGAATAACGTTTAAGGAGTTCAAGGCGGTTGGACCACCTGAATTTCGTGGGTCAGTAAATCCAGTCAAGGCACAGACTTGAATTATAGAGATAGAAAAGGTGTTCGATGTTGCTAGGGTAGGAGATGATCAGAAGACTGCTTTTGCAACATTCATGTTGAAAGCAGAAGCTAGTTATTGGTCGCAGGCCAATAAAACTTGAGAAGGACCAAGGATGATGACCCGGGATAAGTTTAAGGAGATATTCTTCGAGACCTATTTTCTCGAGAGTTCGAAGGGTCAGCTGGAAGTACAATTTCTGGAACTGAGGCAGGGAACAATGACTGTATCTGAGTATGCTTCTAAATTCAACGAGTTGGCGAGGTTTGCGCCTTATCAAGTCAGCACGGACAAACACAAGGAGAAGAGTTTTGAACAGGGACTGAAGCCCTGGTTGTACTGTAGGGTTTCCCTATTTCAATTGAAGACTTTCGCAGTAGTAATGGAGAAAGCAATACTCACTGAAGGTGGAGGCGAGGCAGTGATAAAGTTCAATCAGGAACATCAGAAGAAGAAGAACGAGGTGGAAATCAAGAATGGAGGTGGTAGTAGTGGAAACAACAATAACAACAACAACTTGAAGAAGAAGTGGAATGGAAACGTAGGTGCTGGAAACTAGCAGGGTAACAAGCAGATCAAGAAGTTTGAAGCATGTGCTACATGAGGTAAGTTTCACAAAGGTGCGTGCTTGATGGGGAAACGAGTATGCTTCAATTGTGGCCAGGAGGGTCACATCGCCCCAAATTGCACACAACCTAAGAAGAATGTGTACTTCACGTGTGGATCCAAGGATCACTTTGCTCGTGAATGCCCTAAGAAGAAGGATGTAGTGACAACTAGAAGCAATGGAAGTAACAATGGAGGTACATCATCAAATAAACCCACAACTAGAACTTTCAACATGACTGTGCAAGATGTTGTCCAATCAAAAGATGTCGTATCAGGTATTATTCCATTCAATGATATTGATGCTTATGTATTATTTGATTCGGGTGCTACTTGCTCGTTTATCTTCGATGAATTGGCTAAGAAGTTAGAACTGCCTAGAAAAGAACTAAATTTCCCTTTGAACATAGAAATTTCGAATAAAGAGATAATCCTTGTTAGATTCGTACACAAGAACTGTAGGGTGAACATTAAGGAGAATATCTTAAGGGTGGATTTGATTCTGATTAGACTTGGAGAGTTTGATATAATTTTGGGAATGGATTGGCTGTTCAAATATGGAGCGGTAATTGATTGCCAAAAGAAATGTGTAAACCTTATGACTCCGTCAAAGGTAGTATTCCATGGTAGCAAATCGTCTAGACAAATGAAATGTCTGACAATTATGCAGGCCAAGAAATTATTGAGTCAAGGCTGTGTGGGCTATTTAGCTTACATAGTCGATACTCAGAAAGAGAATGTGAAACTGGAAGAGATACCTGTGGTGAGGGAATTTGAGGATGTGTTTCTAGAGGATTTGCCAGGACTTCCGCCTGACAGAGAAATTGAGTTCGTGATCGACTTAATGCCGGGAACAACACTGATATCGAAGGCCCCGTACAGAATAGCTCTAGTAGAAATGAAGGAACTGATGGTACAGTTGTAAGAATTGTTAGACAAGAAGTATATTCAACCAAGTGTATCACCATGGGGAGCGCCAGTATTATTCGTGAAGAAGAAGGATGGGTAAATGCGTCTTTGCATTGATTATAGAGAATTAAACAAAGTCACTATTAAAAACAAATATCCATTACCAAGAATAGATGACTTGTTTGACCAGTTGAAGGGTGCTAAATACTTTTCGAAAATAGATTTGAGAAGGTGGTATCACCAGTTGAAAGTGAAGAAGGAGGATATACCACGAACGACATTCAGAACTCCGTATGGACATTACGAGTTTCTGGTGCTGTCTTTTGGTTTAACCAATGCACCTGTTGCATTCATGGATTTGATGAATAGGGTGTTTAAACCATTCTTAGACAAGTTTTTAATGGTATTCATCGACGACATTCTAGTGTATTCCAAAACTCAGGAAGAACACGTGGAACACTTACGTTTGACATTGGAAACACTAAGAAAGGAAAATGTGTACGCGAAATTCTCTAAGTGCGAATTTTGGCTAAATCGTGTGCAATTTCTTGGGCACGTGATTGATAAAGATGGGATTTCCGTGGATCCATCAAAAGTGGAAGCTGTAATCAATTGGGAACAACCAAGAACACCTTCAAAAGTGAGGAGTTTCTTGGCACTGGCCGATTATTACAGGCGATTTATTCAAGATTTTTCTAAGATAGCTACTCCATTAACAAATTTGACCAAGAAAGCTACGAAATTTGTTTGGACGGAGAAATGTGAAGAAAGTTTCCAGGATTTGAAGAAGAAATTAAGCATAGCACTTGTGTTATCATTAATAGATAATACAGGTAACTTTGTGGTGTATAGTGACGCCTCACATAAAGGGTTGGGATATGTTCTTATGCAGAATGGCAAAGTTATTGCATAAGCATCAAGACAACTGAAGGATTATGAGAAAGGTTATCCGACTTATGATTTGGAATTGGATGCAGTAGTGTTTGTTCTCAAGATATGGAGACACTATCTCCATGGAGAGAAATGTGAAATCTACACATATCATAAAAGTCTGACTATATTTTCACACAGAAGGACCTGAATATGCCACAAAGGAGATGGATGGAATTGATAAAGGATTACAATTTTGAGATCTTTTCTGACCCGAGCAAAGCGAATGTGGTTGTAGATGCTTTAAGCAGGAAAGGTTGGGAGAAGTTGATGCTGATAACTACTCGGGAGGAGCTTATTTCAGCAATGACGAAGCTAGAGTTGGAAATCAAATTTCCAAAGGAATTCGATGAACGACTATTCTAGATAGATACCAGTCCAACTTTGGTGGACAAAGTTAGAGTGCTCAAATACAAGATAAATATTGCAAAACGATCAAGGAGAAAGTGGTTGAGGGTAGCGATGTAAAATACAAGATCGACACCGAAGAACTACTACGATTCTAGGAAAGAATTTGGGTTCCAGCAGTACTAGAGCTTAAAGAAGAAATGTTGACCGAAGCACACAACATAAGATATTCGACTCATCCAGGAAGTACAAAGATGTATCAAGATTTGCGGTGACATTTTTGGTGGCCGAATATGAAAAGAGATGTTGCAGAATGCGTTGCAAAATGTTTGACATGTCAGAAAGTGAAAGCTGAACATCAACGACCAAGCGGGTTACTTCTACCATTGGAAATACCGGAATGGAAATAAGAGTATATCACAATGGATTTTGTGGTAGGACTTCCAACGACTCCGAAAGGATATGATGCAATATGGGTAATAGTGGACATATTGACAAAATCTGCACACTTTTTGCCAATAAAGATTAGATTTAATCTTGATCAACTAGCGAAACTGTACGTTAAAGAGATCGTGTCAAGACATGGAGTTCCAATGTAAATTGTGTCAGATAGAGATCCAAGGTTCACATCAAACTTCTGGAAGAGACTACAAGAATGTATGGGAACACAATTGCGAATGAGTACAACATACCACCCGAAAACCGACGGGCAAAGTGAACGAACAATCCAAACGTTGGAGGATATGCTGAGAGCATGCATCATGGATTTCAAAGGAAGTTGGGATGAACATTTATCGTTAGTAGAATTTTCCTACAACAACAGTTACCACGCGAGCATCGGCATGCCACCTTACGAGGCATTGTACGATAAAAAATGCAAAACTCCACTGTGCTGGGATAAAGTCGGTGAACGTCAATTGTTAGGACCAGAACTGGTATAACAAACTGCTAAAGTTGTCAAACTCATCAAGACAAGATTGGTAGCAACACAAGACCGACAGAAAAAGTATGCCGATCAACATAGGCAGACTCGCGAATTTGAAGTAGGAAATTTTGTTTTCCTTAAAGTTTCTCCTTGGAAAAGGAAAATTCGTTTTGGCAAGAAAGGAAAGCTCAACCAAAGATTTATTGGACCATTTGAGATACTACGAAGAGTGGGGGAAGTGGCTTATGAGGTAGCTCTACCTCCAGAATTGGAAAACATTCATAATGTTTTTCACATTTTGGTATTTCGACCATATAAACCCGATTACAAGAACATGATCGAGTTCGAACCATTGCAATTCGATAATAATTTGTCTTATGCAGAAGTTCATATCCAGATAGTCGACATAAAAGAACAAGTGCTCAGAAATAAAGTTATACCTTCCGTGAAGGTGATATGAAAAAACCACAATGTCGAAGAGGCAACGTGGGTACTCGAAACTAAAATGATAAAACGTTACCCTGAGTTATTTGTTTAATCTATGTCTTTGATTCTGGGGGACAAAATCTTTATAAGTAGGGAAGAATGTGACGATTTGATTGTTTGAATTGTGATTCTGAGGACAGAATTCTTTTAAGGAGGGAATGATGTAACATTCCAGAATTTTAAATATAATTTTAAATATTTATTGAGTTATATAAATATTTAATAGATGTGATTATCGGTATATGAATATTTGTTTAATTGATTTAATATTATTTGGAGAATTATTTGTTAAATAATAATTGATGAATTAAGGAAATGATTATTATATTGATATTTCAATTTAAATGATTAATTATTTGTATTGTGTTGTCGACGTCGGGATTTTTGTGTGTCCCTTTCCGTTACTTGTTCTTTGGTGTTCTCATTTTAGGTGAGATTTGTTTGAAAAAATAAGTGAAAAGGGTCCGACATGTATGATATCGATGATGGGACTGTTAAGAGTCGCCAGTTTGTTTTTTAAATGGTTGTACCAACACAACCGAGAAAAGGTTTGCACATTGACCCAATGGTGTGACATTGATATACGGGTCGGTGAAATTGAGATTCATTTAGGGTCCGGGGACTTGGTTATGTGGGGGGAAGGTGTTAGTCACCACCCGACATCCGTGTTACCATGGTGACCGCCTCTTTTTAAGAAACTATTATCTGAGTGTGTGTATGTGTGTGGGTCAATGTGTTGTTATATGGAAGTTGCGTGAGGCCTTGTTCGAACCTATGTACACATGGTTTGAATTTATGTGAAAATTCAATTTTTAGCAAGATGTGGAAGTGATATTTTATAAAAGAGGTTTTTAAAACCCTGATGCTCAATAGGAATTGAGACCTTTTACACTCCTATTTTTATTAAGTGATCGGCTTGATTGATTTTACTTGATGGATGCGAGGCATCCGTACGAAAATAATATACAAAAATAATGCCAACTTCCTCGTGGGTATGAAAATCATCTGAGGAAATTCAGACACCGCAGAATAATTTACAAGCCGCTTACAGCTGAAAATGTCCAACACGGGAACCAAATCTAGATCCAATGGGATGAATCTGTGATCACATGATTCCTAGGCGCATAGAATACTACAATTTATATGAAAACAATAAGCAGGTGTATATATATATATATATATATATATATATATATATATATATATATATATATAAGTTGTAAATATAAATATACAGACAGGATCACCAACCACAAAGCACCTCCATGGGGGATCAGAAATGTAAATAAAGTCGTAAGAGCGATCAACTGCCACGAAGGAAACTACAGGCAGGACGAAAATGAATATATATATATATATATATATATATATATATATTATCGAATAGAGTTCGACCACAGTTTATATATATATATATATATATATATATATATATATATATATATATATATATATATATATAAAAGCGAGTAAACGTAGCAGACCAAAGTCTAGGCTCATCGAACAAAGTTCGATACACAGTTAATATATATAAATGTAAATATATATATATTAAAGCAATAAACGCTCCAGACCGAAATCTAGGCTCAATCGAGACATAACTCGATAATGTTAGTCAATATATATATATATATATATATATATATATATGCAGACTGGAATGAAAGCACGGACCGAAGTCTGGGCAAAAGCAAGCAACACGACTCTCAACGTGTAGAAGGGTGTGTGCAAAGATGAAGAGAAAGACTTTAAAGTGTGTGAGAAGGCTTACAGCTGACTGCTAAAAAAGGCTTCTATATCTTTATAGTGGGTAAACACGGGCTTTTGTGTGTACAAAAGAGGCTATATATGAGCTCAAAGGTGTTTAAAATTAGGAAAATACACTGTATGGGCGAGTGCAGAGCGAATTGTGCAGGGTTTCCCCATCTCTTTCTCTTAGAAAATCAGCACCCCAAGCCCTCTATTTATAGGCATATGAGCCGCAGGTGTACCTACAGCTGAGCCGCAGGTGTACCAGAGGCAACCCGGGTTGGCCCAGATTTATTGGGTCGGGTCGGGTCGTCTCAAAGTACGTGCACTCATGCACTGTAATGTCCACTCGGATTTTCAGAAGTTCAATTCGGGCATCCGTTTGAGGTATACAGGACCTATTTCAGACCGCCATTGTCGAGAGTTGTACGATGGAATGGGATTAGAGCTTTTACAAAGTCATTGAAGATGGGATGATGCCCTCCGGTCTTCAAGCTTCAACTTTCATCTGTTACCCCGCATAATAGTCACTCGGGATTGGTTAACCTTGTGGGACATCGTTGCATAGAGATATGACGTGGCATCGTGTTTTACGAGATGACGATGTTGCCCCTCACCGGTGTTATCGCCGGATTGGGCTGATAAATCAGAATTTGCTCAGGCTTTGTTAAGATTGAACTGCTACAATTTGTTGAAGGTCCTCATTGTCATCTTTTGAGGTGTGCATGTCTTCCAGATGTTATTGCAGGGTTGGTACAGTGTATCTCGTTGTGAGTGACGAGATTGAAGTTGGTCCCATTTGAAACAAGCATTTTTGGGGTTATCACCGAAACTACATTCCTTGGGGTTATCACCAAGGTTGGTGGCTATTCCCATGGTTGGGACTAAGACTTGATACCTCGAGGTTATCTCCGAGATTAATCGGTCTTCTCCGATGTGTGTTCCGGTATTGTATCTGTAGGTCTCGGGGTTATCTCCGAGGTTGGATTTGGTTACTCCAAGATTGCGATCTAGGGTTGATGATGAACTTCCGGTAGTATCCGGTGTGGATTTGGATCGTATTTCAGGGTTCCCTCTTAAATGACGAATCTGTCCTCCTGCAATGTCAGTAACATTAGTACAAAAAATTTCGAGTGTCTACAGATGCCCCTCTTTATCATACTCATACATGGCGATGCATGGGTAGGATAAAAAATCCTAGACACTTGAAACACAACAAGATAAACATAGTACTATGGATAGCAACATGATGCAAATGTATGATGAATGTGTACGGGGTCGTAGCCCAATATGCCGGGGATGATTGTTGGATCCCTGTTGCTTCAACTGGGGATGGGCAATGATGACCGGACCTGTTGTGTAATCTGAATCTCTTATATTTAAGAGATCTGTGGTGATAAAGCTTGATCTGTTTGAGGATGTGTATAACATATTCCATCATCTATCCTCTTTGATAATGTTGACCTCTCCTGGTTAGTATCACCATAATATGTCGCGATTCTGTTGGACTTACTGCCAACAGCAAATGCTATCAGGGATGCCTGACCTTCGTCGACGTGCGAATCAACGGCTGAAACATCCTGTGGGATATATTGTCAAGGCTGCTTGACCTTTGCTGACGTGTGAATCAACAGCTGAGATTTTGCAGATTGTCAAGGTTGCTTGACCTTCGCTGTCGTGTAGATCAACGGAGCATTGCGTTGTGACCCCCGTCGGGGATCCACTGGGGAATATTATTAGTTGGGTATGAGAACCTTGAATAGCTCTATAGCTTTGATAGGTTTAAACGCTATCGGCTGAAATGACGTCAAGGTTGCTTGACCTTCGTTGATATGTGGGTTAACGGCTGAGCATGCATTGCTACTCCCGCCTGAGATATACGTTGTAACTCCCGTCGGGGATCTATTGGGGACGCATGAGTACGTACGTAACTATCAAACGGTTCTCAATGCTTCGATGGGTTTACTTGCCATCGGCTGAAATAACGTCAAGGCTGCTTGACCTTCGTTGATATAAACGTCAATGGATGAACGTGTTGTAACCCCCACCGGGGAACTACGTTGTAACCCCCATCTGGGACCTACGTTGTAACCCCCGTCAAGGACTCATTTAGGGTAACGACCCGGAGTTGGCGGCATCGGACCTGTACGAGGTATTGCCGGATGTGATTTACAACAAATGAGATCATTAGCAGGGTATACCTCGTGTTCGGGTGACTACCAATGAGTGCTGTACAAATTCAAAGTCTCATCTGAGAAGACCAGGATTGTATGCACTTTTACTCAATCGGGAGGCGTTTTTATCCTCAATTTAACCTTTCTAGTCTGTAAGAACTCCGTTTCAACTCGAACTGGACCAAGCCGGAGGGGTACGACCCATATAGAGGAGCCGCAGGTGCACCTGCTGCAGCCGCGGGTGAGCCTGCGACCAGGCATGGATCATAAATCCTATAGCCAGCCTTCGTAAGTTCATTTCCAACTCACTTCGCCTAAAGAAAACCACGATCCATCTTTAGATCTGCTAAGTTTGGGCTGCTTTCTGCAAATTCTGTCACCATACAAGTGTTCTACACTATCCTGGTAACGTATGCATGTATTTTTTCCAATTTCTGTCCGTTGGATTGTGAGTTATCGCACAAAATGCATCTAAACAAATAGTAGTTATTATGTATGCACAAATGACTTGATAAAAAATATTCAACATAATAAATGTTAGTATTAAACCATGCTGAACATAATGATGTGAAAAATTTTGACTTTTGAGACAGTCAAATTGGCACCTTTTTCTGCTATTTTTTGTCCTATTTGAGGTCCAATGAGCAAAAGGTAGAAAGGAAAAGTACTCCTAGTATTGAGGTTGGCCTTATGCACGATGATTTTAATTTTTAATGCATATATTATGTGTATGACTTTGGGGTAGGTGTGTTTGTGAATGGCCACCTAGACATGCCTATGTGCATGTGGATAGTCTTATTTACAAAGGGGACTATGGCAAAAATTTTCCAAATATAAGCAGTGGGTAGTTATGCATTTTAACTCTATTGTATGTTAAAGTAAATGCATGCATGCATATAGTCATAAATGCATTTAAAAAAGCTCCAGGTAAGGAAATACCACACCCTTTCTGAGGTGATTTGGAGACTTGTTGCCCAGATATTATGGATCCGGATCAGCCAAACATCTCTTACAGGACCGCTTCTGGCGTACGGAGGAGGGCTTCTGAAGTGCCTCGTCCCCGTTCTGTCAGACAGCTTCGTCGGTTGGTGGAGGTCGTGATACGTCCTGTCCAGGTAGATGTTCCAGATATTGAGGACGAGGAGGCGGATATTCCAATTGAGGATCCCGCTCTTGCTGCACATGTCCCTCGCAGGGAGCTTTCGAGCATTCAGGTGGTGAACCCAGAGTTGCTGGTGATTTGGGCAGACATCCTTCGATGTATTTGCATGCTAACGAGGTATGGCGTTAGACTTTGATCTTCCTTCTTTCCTATTAATAAGGATTAAAGGGTTCTGATGTTGATCTACAATTTATGCAGGTTCCAGGTTTTACACAGCCTCGAGGGAACTGGTTTAGTATCCACTCCATGTACTAGGCGCTTCATTCTGACTACAGAGCAGTAGTGCATGAGTGGGGATTTGGGGAATTCTTCTCCATCCTTCCCCGTCGTTGTCCCTGGGGTTACCTCAGGGCATTGTCTGAGCGATGGTTTCATCAGACTCAGTCACTCCACCTAGTGGATTATGAGGTGATGATGATTTCTATGGATTGGTGATTTATCATAGGTATGGAGTTTGGATGGGAGCCAGTGCCTTGCATGGCGAATATTACCCCTACTGCCGTCAGATCCTTATTAGGAGTTCCGGCGGAGGCGCTCAAAGGTAGGACTATCCATTCAGGTCCTTTGAGCGTAGATGTTATGGGCGGGCTATTAAGTGAGCCCATGCCTGATGATGTCAGGATCAGGGATCGCGTTCTGCGGAGATTATTCCTGATGACCATTCAAGGCTTTTTCATAGCAGATAACTCTTCCACGGTATCTTTCGCTTTGGTCAGCGCCATACGCGATGTGGACCGTATAGGAGAGTACGATTGGGGCTCTTACACCTTCTCCTATTTCCTCCGGGGCATGCGTCTGCGCTCACAGGTTTTGACCGAGCCTTGGCTAGGATTTTACCCATTTGTGCTGGTGAGTATTTCTTTTATCTTTTCCCATTTATAGGTTAAGAGTGTTTACTGATAGCAGATGTTTTGCCATTGTGTTGATAGTTTGGGGCCTATGAGGCTCCCATATTTGCGTCATGTGAGTGTGTTAGGTTTAAATACTTATCCACGAGGACGACGATGGCACCATTCTATTTTGCGGTGGTCCTTGTAGCTGAGGGCTTCGCACTCTGCCGTATGTTGCTCGAGTTGCTGACGACTGACGCCATAACATGGATTCTCTACTCAGGGGAACATTTGACAATCGGTTTTGAGGATGGACACCCGACTGGAGTCTAGTATTTGATTTCTACCATGAGAGTTCCTCTCTTCACAGATGGAAGCTGGGAGCTCTATCTAGGCGAGCGTGTTATTAGGAGCACCATAGAGGAGATCCGTATACCGATCTTGCCTCCTGCCAGGCGTCATTGGCCCGTATCACAGACACCCGTCATTGATATTCCATTGTTGGGAGTTAACGGCTTTGCATTATCAGAGGGTCCATGTACTCAGGCGGTATTCCAGCGTTGGTGGCTCCCTCGCACTATTGGGGCCCAGTCCCGTGCCACATAATTTATGGGGGACATGGTTCCAGGATCTTTGATGATGAAGAATTGGGTAGGTTGTGTTTAAGCTCCGACTCATATGACCCAGATTGATAGCTTGACCCGGCAGTTGGATCAGGCACATATATTTATTCGGCATTTGGGCAGAGATCCAGTAGAGGCAGAGTCATTTGTTCCTTCCAGCTCAGGTGCTGGCCCCTCAGACGATCCATTTGGTTTTTCCGGCGTAGATCCTCGTCTTTATAAGCCTAACATCCCTGTTGATAGAAATCCAGTGACTCAGGAGGAGTTACATCAGGTGGACAGGATTGAGGATGTGGACATCGAGACCCTGGTCTTCTTCTGATGTATATTCTCGTTATATCTTTTAATAGGCCTCTGTTAGATATTGGGTGGATGTTCCCCATTCTCGCTATATCTTTTGATAGACCTCTGATAGTAGTAGGGCGTTTGTGCCACATTCTCATGTATTTGTAGCTGTACAGAGCTGATGTATTAGATGATGATATATTTAGGAATGTATGTACCATTTTTTTATTCCCTATATCATATTGCCATCCATTATCTGTTATGCATGTATCATGTTATGCATATGTATGTATGTCCAGAGATATTCGGTATTGACCCCTGGATGGTCTTATGACACGACCCGCACAGATGTCTTCTTCGAAAGTTAGCCGTATAGATCATACCCCACCCTCAGTGGTGGTATTGGGCATGCGATCGTGGTACGATAACATGTCACCAATAGACAGGGTGACCGTAGATCTGTTGCTGTAGCATACCATGACCCTATTGGCTTTTCAGGTTCCCGCAGGGTTTGTAGACAGGATGCTAGAGCATTGGCTACCAGATAGGCAGGTATTCCGATTTGGTACCCATGAGTTGACTCCAACCCTAGAGGAGTAAGCACGATTGACGATGCTGCCCTTAGACAGACCTTGCATGCACATGGCTTTGGGAGACATGAGTAGACGGTTTATGACTCTCACAGGATTGCGACGCAAAGTAGTGCAGGATGAGCTAACATCTGGCCACGTGATATCTCAGCGTTTTCTGTATGACAGATTTGGCGCGGAGGATAGCTACTCACGACATTCCGGGGATTTCACCGTGTCGGAGGATCACTGGCATTTGGCCAGAGTTGATGTACTGATGCTTTGTGTACTGTTACATGTGTACATGTCGCGGTATATGGATGAGATAGATATAGGCGTTATCATGGCCGTGAGAGCTCTCAGGGAGTGTCGTACCATTGTGCCTATGATCATGGCAGAGACCCTGCGGTCAGCATCCTACTGCTGTACTTACCCGTCAAGAATGTTCACTGGGAGTTCGGTCATGTTGTATGTGTGGTTTATATCACACTTGCGACCGGTTGGTACCTTTAGACTGCATGGGTATTGCTTCTCCCATGATGTGGCTATGTCATACTCCTTTCAGCCATCGGAGTGTATAGATGCTCAGTCCTGGTCCGCATTTTTGGCAGATATCAGAGATCCATTTAGCATATTGCTGTGCTTGAGGCTTTGCTCACCATACAGCTTCATTACTCAAGCTCCGGGCATGGATTTCCTCCCTTTGGCTGGCTTGAGGGGCGTGACTACTTATCACCCACTAGCCGTGATGTCGCAGTTCGACCAATTCCAGGATTTTCATCCCTTCGAGGGGACGACAGGTCAGCATTCAGCTTCTCGATACCTCTCAGCAGAGGACCGATCTCGTGTATACGCTTGCTGGGATCAGCGTGAGCTAGCTACTTTTTCTGTCAGTCATCCCGGTTATTCTGCAGAGTACTCCGCATGGATGGAGAAGAAGATTTTATCACCTGCATCAGTATTTACAGTACAGGAGAGCGAGTTAGACGATGTAGAGCCTACGGAGGACATTGATACCTACATCGAGGAGGAACCCACTGCTGGATTGCCAGCATTTCTTCTTGATTATCCTATTATCAGTAATTTTGTGATACAACACTCGACACAGAACATAGAGCAGAGTCTTCCCCTGATGACCTTTGAGAGAGATCAGATTCGATCAATGATGTCGACTGCTCTTGATGTGAGGGACGCCGCCCTATTAGAGAGAGACGAGGCATTAGATCGCAGAGATGTCATTGTTGTTGAGCGGGATGAGGCCATATCAGCCAAAGATGCAGTGATAGTTGAGCGGGATAGTGTTATATCTGCCCAGGATGTTGCTGTCACAGATAGTACTGCAGCGAGGTCCCTTACCACTAGTATGATCGCAAAGATGAGTGCTTATATTGATGAGCATATGGTCATCATCCAGATGGCTACAGATCTGTTGGGTCGTATGGATATTCTCACCCAGGAGACTACAGCTTTACCTCCTTCATCTGAGAGGGACGCCATATTTGTCTTGCTAGCTTGCATATACCCTGACTCGTAGATGAGCTTGTATATACCTGCACAGACTAGCTTAGCCATTTTGTCATGTACAGTTTACATTGTATATATCAAACAACATTATATATGACAGGGAAATATATTTTTTGATCACTTCCCTTTTAGACATGCCTTGCTATTTGCTTTATATTTTGACTGCTGCTTCAGGGCTTGTGATCTTGATGTATCCTGAATCCCTCCTGGGTGGATGGACATTGAGTTGTCTCTGGATAGTTCAGAATGGATCATCGATCTATGTACCCTACCATCTTTAGTGTCTTGGGACTTGTTTCTGATTGGAAATGTGGCGAGGAGCGTGGCTTTCCTCTCTGAGATTGACCGCACCATAGATGGTCGCCAGTACTTCAATTTAGGAAAAGCCTAGTTAATTCCACCTCTTATGGATTGGTGTTGCTCTTCAAGGTACAACCACAGCTTAGGTGGTCACCGAGTCTCCTATTTGGGAGGAGTCCAGGTAATTTCATCCCTTTGGTCTGATGCCAAATGAAATGTAATGTATTGAAAGAGAATCCCAGTAACAGTTGACAATGGTTTGTGTTTTGGTAGGGGGTGAGACTGAACCATGAATGGCTGCCTACGTACTCCTATTGAAGAGGAGATCAGGTCTGCATAGTTCGAACCTGGTGTAAGAGGTTCAACGTTGTATAAGGCTAACATGGTGTAGGAATGTTTTTGGTTGTTTTTGTTTTTGTAAGGGTAGAAATGTTTTTGTTATTTTTGTTTTATTGTGACCGGGCCATGTGAAATGGTTGCCTACGTACTCCTATTGAAGAGGAGATGAGGTCGATGTAGTTTGCCCCTCAGGGCAAGAAGAAAAGCATAATCCCATGTGCAGGTCAGAATGCGAGGATGAGAAAGTTTAATCCTAGGTTGAGGATAAACTATATGTGAAAATTTGATCCCATGTATGGGTAGCCTAACTGCAAACGCAAGAGGTTCAATCCGCGGTGGGATGACCTAAGTTGTATGAGCGCAAAGGAGAAAGTCAGGCTGCTGGCTTGAAGAGTATGTTTCCCTGAGGGGCAAAGTGTAGAAAAGTTGTATGTGGTAAAGGGTTAAAGAACCGGAATGACTGATGACCTGATGATTATGCACCACGGTGTTTGCTGGTTACTTCAGACATAATACCGTTTCACGGTGTCGGAGTTGATAAGTTATGGAAATTCATCGCCGTCCATCTCTTGTAATCCGAGAGCGCCTCCTGTCAATACTTCCTTGATAATAAACAGGCCTTCCCAGTTAGGATCGAATTTTCCTTTAGCCTGATCTTGATTGTCAAGGATCGTTTTTAAAACCAAGTCATTTTGTTTAAACTGCCGTAGCTGGACTTTTTTGTTGTAGAATCTGGCGATCCTTTGATGATATAACTGACCATGGAAGATAGCCGTGGTTCACCTTTCGCCTATTAGAGACAATTGGTGATACTTGTCTTGTACCCATTGGTCTTCATCCAACCAAGAGTCGATCAACACTCTGAGAGATTCCATCTCAACTTCTATGGGGATCACTGCTTCCATCCCATAAGTTAAAGCGTAGGGGGTTGCCCCAGTTAAAGTACGCATTGAGGTTCTGTAGGCTAACAGAGTCAGAGGCAATAGGTCAGGCCAATCTTTGTGGTTGGCGGACATCTTTTGCATAATCTTCTTGATGCTTTTGTTATCCGCTTCAACAACACCGCTCATCTTCGGACAATAGATGACAAAGTTAAGATGTTTGATGTGGAATTTATTGCATAATTCCTCCATCATTTTGTTGTTGAGGTTTTTGGCATTGTCTGACACAATCACCTCTGGTTGTCCATATCGATAAAAGACATTGTTTCTGATGAAAGAAATGACGACTTCTTTAGTGACCTTGGGGAAGGAGGCTGCTTCCACCCACTTGGTGAAGATAAATCGGTGACCATTACTGGCTTTAGGCTCGATGGACCCGATAACGTCCATTCCCCACATTGAGAAGGTCCACGGCGAACTCATATTGTGGAGTTCCCGTGGAGGGGCATGTATAGCATTCCCATGAATCTAGTACTGATAGCATCTTTTAACGTGGTCGTTGCAATCAGCCTTGAGAGATAGCCAATAATGTCCCGTCTTGAGGACTTTCTTGACAATGAGGGGGCCACTCATGTGGGGGCCACAGTCTACGCCATGGATTTCATCCATAAGCTTTTGGGCTTGATATTAGTCTAAACACCTTAGGAGACCTAATCCTGCATCTCTTTTGTAGAGCACATCTCCACTCAAGTAGAACTTCATAGCAAGTCGATGGATCTGCCTTTTCTCAGTCGGGCTCGCCTCAGTGGGTATAGATCCATCTCGCAGATATTCTTTGATATGCTTATACCAAGGAGGTTGGATGGGAGGTAGCTCATCCGATACTCCTCTAACGTAATTCCCGTAGGTTGGGGCCTTGTTCAGGGAAATTGTGTCGCTTGGCAAGTGTTCCTTGTCTTATATATGAATCAAGGAGGCCAAAGCTGCTAATGCATCCGCGAAATCATTCTAATTACATGGAACATGTAGAAAGGAGATTTCTTCGAACTCCAAAGTCGTCTTCAAAACTTGCCGATGGTAAGGAAGCAAATATAGTTCCTTGGATTGAAAGATTCCAGTGGATTATCTGATGACCAACTCTGAATCTCCAAGGACAGTAAACCGTTTGATGCCCATCGGACGGGAACTTTTTAGCCCCATGAGATAGACTTCATACTCAGCCGTATTGTTTGTGTTGACAAACTGTAATTTGACGGTAACGGGACACTGGTCCCCCGTACTAGATATTAGAACTTCTCAAGCTCTAGAGCCGTCCATATTAATAGCTCCATCAAAATACATCTTCCATGATTGGTGCGTATCGTACTGATGGTGTTGATGCACTGTCATTACTCCTTTATCTGGGAAATATGTTTCCAAGGGTTTGAAGTCTCCTGAAGGTGCGGCGGCCAGTTGATCCGTGATTCCTTGACCTTTGATGGACTTTTGAGTCACATATACAATGTCAAATTGTTGTAGGATCAACTGCCATCTGGACAGCCGCCAATTTAACATGGGTTTGTTGAACACGTACTTGAGAGGATCCACGTGGGATATGAGATGGGTTGTGTGACCTTGGAGGTAATGCTGTAACCTCATGGAGGCCCATGCTAAAGCACAACACGTCTTTTCAATCAGAGTGTACTTGTGTTCACTGATGCTGAACCTTTTGCTGAGGTAATAGATAGCTCGTTCTTGGCCTCTATCGTCTTTCTGTCCCAGCATACAGCCCATGGTGTTGTCACTTACGGACAGATACATGAACAGGGGAATATCGTCCCTGGGTGGTACCAAGACGGGAGCTTTGACTAGCTGTTTCTTGATTGAGAAGAAGGCATTCTAGCACTCATCATTCCATTTCATGCAGGAATTCTTCCTTAATAGCTTGAAGATTGGCTCACAGGTTTCTTTGAGTTGGGAGATAAACCTGCTGATGAAGTTGATTCTTCCCAAAAATCCCCGTATTTCCTTCTCTGTCTGACGAATGGGCATTTCAGTGATGGCTTAGATTTTGGCTTGGATTTTAGCTGGATTCAACTTCAAGTTGTACTTACGCAACCTGTTGAACAACTTTCTGAGATGGTCTATATGGTCATCCTCCTTCCGGGACTTGACAGTGATGTCATCCACGTAGATCTCAATCTCTTTATGCATTAATTCATGGAAAAGAGCCATCATAGCTCGTTGATAGGTTGCTCTGGCATTGATGAGGCTGAATGACAATCGTCTATAGCAAAAAGTTCCCCAAGGAGTGATGAAAGCAGTTTTCTCACGATCTTCCTCGGTAACCATGATCTGATGGTACCCCGCAAAGCAATCAGCAAAAGAGTACATGTCCTATTGCGCGGTATTGTTAATGAGAATATGGATAAATGGCACGGGAAAGCTGTCTTATAAGCAATCTTTGTTCAAGTCCCGGTAATCCACGCAAACTCGCACCTTCCCTCCAGGTTTAGGTACAAGCACAATGTTGGATATCCACTCAGGATATGTAGACAACATGATGATGCCAGCTTGAATTTTTTTCACAGTTTCTTCTTTCACCTTTAAACTCCACTCAGGTTTCAATCGCTTGAGTTTCTGCTTGACTGGCTTAAATCCCTCTTTAATGGGAAGGCGATGAAGGACACTGTCAGTGGACAAACCCACCATGTCTTCATGAGACCATTTAAACACATCCTAGAATTGGGTTAATAGCGTAACCATGTCATTCCGTTGGTTTGGGGTAAGGTCTGAACCAATATGGATTAACTTAGGGCTTTCTAAGATTCCGAGATTAAAAGAAGTGGCTTGATCAAGGTTGGGTTTGGGTTTGTCTTTGACCCATTCTTGAGTTTTTGGAGGCACCTCAGTGTCATCCTGTATATCCATCAAGGCTGAATTCATCTCTACATCAAAGGTACAATTCCCTGTGTAGGAGAGGCATCGTATCCGCAAGTACAGGCACATCTAAATTCAGAGTCCTAAAACAAAATATGCTTTCACTTAGTATATATGAAATGTGTTGATCATACACAGTGTTAGCATATACTGGAAAAATAAACTGCTAATACTGTACAGAAAAGTAAGCAGTTATTATATCTACAGGGCAGAATGAGTTTTACCCGTTTTACCCTCGGCGACCAAAGCAAGGAATGATGTTCCAATTGGGAAGGGTAAAGTCTGGGTGGACCGTAGTGATGGAGGGATTGTCATCATCCTCCCTGTCCCGAATGATGGCCATTACATTTGGGCAATCATAGTCTGGGGTGTATCGGTTGGTATGTTCATCATGAACGATGATGCGTATATCGGACATCATCCGTATGACGTCTTGCTTGAGTCTTCGTTCCTCTTCTTCCACTGCAGGATTTGGAACAAAGATTTCTTTCTCCTTCACCGGTACCGGCTTGGGAAATAGCATAGCCACTATATTGGCTAGCACCTTTACGGGAGGTTGTGCGGACTCAGAGTTTGAAGGCGAAGCTAAACGCCGCATAGTTGAAGCTGAAGGAATCTACTGATGCTTATGAGGATTCCTGTGACTAGAGCTGGCAGAATAGCCTAGTCTAGTTGTTCCAGCTTACTTGGTTAAACGAATATGGTAATTGATACCCTGGCAATCTTTGCCCAACCCTTGTCTCGGCTTATGACCTAACGACATCATTTCTTGAGTAGCCGACATTACCTCGGCAGAAATTTTGGGTTCGGGAAATGGTGCTCCAATAACATTGTATTGGGTGTTATTTATTTCCAAAGCATGAAAACTGACTGGTTCAACGTCTGCATTGGCATTGATGAACGGTATGTCCCCGTGTTGAGGACACTCTGGTTCAGCGTTGACCGTGACCATGCTATTATTGATAATGTACTTCAATTATTGATGAAGGGTGGAGGGGACTGCCCCGGCCATGTGAATCCATGGTCGTCTCAAGAGCAGGTTGTATCCCGAATCTATCTTGAGCACATGGAAAGATACGCAGAATGTATGAGGACCAATTTCGATTGGCAGCTCAATTACTCCGACCGAATTACGGCGGGCTCCATCAAAAGCTTTGATGATAGTATGGCTACTCCGAATTCGGTTGAGATTGATATTCATCTTCACCAAGGTAGCGTATGGGCAGATATTCAGAGAGGAACCTCCATCTATTAAGACTCCAGCTACCATATATCCGGAGGATAAGACCGCAATGTGCAATGGTTTGCAATGACCGGTCCCTTCGGGCGGTATGTCAACATCAGTGAAGGATATAACATTGTTGTTGAAAATGTGATCAACCATATGTTGAATCTTTTCCGTATCCACTGATGTCGGGAGATAGGCTTCTTCCAAAACTTTTAGTAAGACCTTCCGGTGATTCTCGGAAGTTAGGACCAAGTCCAAAATTGATATTTATTGTGGAGCTTCTTTCAAGCTTAAAACCACCGTAGCTTCATTATGACCCACAACGTGGAAGAATTTTTTAATCTTCTCCATGGGTATTTTCCCCCTTGATTTGGTGGTGGGCTTCATCACCCGATGGGGGAGATACAATGGATTTTCCTTCGACACTGCAGCAGTTGTATGTGAGGTGGATCCTTTACCTTCTCCATAATTGTAGCATCCCCGAATCCGGGCCCCGAATCGCCTCGGACTCGGTACACTATTTCTACCACTATTTGCAGAAGATATAAACATAAATTGTTTATACAGTACATTACACACTATTCCCCAAGGTCGAGTAACCTTAACTTAATACACATTTTCTAAAATATCTATTACACAACAATTATTGATCAAATACACTATTACAAACTAACTGCACTTTATATCCCAAGCTGAACTTAGCTTTAATCGTTTCCTGTATCCGAACGCATTCGCCTTATCTGCAATGTTTTATCATGATATAGCAAGGGTGAGCATAAAAGTTGCCCAACAAGTTTAAATACAACAATTTAACGATATATCATGATTGAAGAGTATGAATAAAGGGCTTGCTATAATTCATCAATATAATTGAGAATTAGCACGAACAAATTTTTGACTGAACAAGTATTATACATGAACAAACATTTCTGAACCAACTGGTAATGAAGGTGATCAGCCTTTCATACCTGACTTATACATGCAAGATGTACAGAATACAATTTTCGTGGCAATCAGCAATGATTAACCATAAGCTTGAAGAAACTACTCTTATTAGAGTTAAGTATAAGAAAACTTGCATGAACCGTGGATTACCGCAACGCAATTAATAACGCTTTACCCCGAAGACCTAATATTAGTAATATAGATCTCCAATATTAGAATAATATCATCACAGTAATATACTGTTATATTTATACACAGAATAACCTAAACATATTATCACATAACCCTATCAGTCTTTACAACACATAAGACTAGGTATCAAGTCAAACTATTTAAGTCTGAGTTGAAACCAACACAATTCTAACATCCTGACGGTCTTGTCGGACTAATATCGAGTTTAAGTTCAATTAAACTCTGTCTAACCACTTATCCATTATCACAGATAATTTCTAACCAGACAAAACATTTTTCCTAGGCTCGTAATAATTTTCAGATAATTATTACCGTTTATCAACATTTTTCAATCATTAGTACCGTATTTAAATGAATTAAATACCACTTAATACCTTAATCATTAATATTTATTTAATATAAAATATTAATGAAAATCATAACATAATATTATAATATAATTATAATATCACAAAGTATTTTTTTTAATACTTTAAAATCACAATTATATGATTTTTAAATCATTAATACTATTTTTCCATAATTTATTTAATATATTTATTAAATAAATTAATTACCATTAATAATAAATTATTAATGAATTTCATCACAAAATATCAAAAGTTATGGAAAATAACTTAAAATATTTTCTTTTATCATAATATTATTTTTCATGATTTTTCATGAATTAAAAACTATTTTTAAATAATTTATTTAATATTGTAATTAAATAAATAAATACCATTTATATTCTAAAAATACTAAATATTTTTGAAATATACTCAAAATAGTTAAAAACTATTTTTCAGACTTTAAAATAATTTTTCATAATTTATTTTGTATTTTTAATAATTAAAAACTATTTTTTTCTAATTTTAAATCAATTTCCGAAAATTAATATATAAACCCTCGCTAAAGGGTCTTTAGGCGACAGAAATGTCGCTAAATGTGTTCTTCAGGTGTTCTTGAGTATTCATGTCAAACGCGAGGGTAGGTGGTTTGACCGGATTTAAAACCGTGTTCTGATCGATTTCTGGGCTCGTGATTGATTTCATGTTGTAGTATTTATGTAATACTACAATCACCAACTTGTTTCATGGCCAAAATACATCATATGAGCGAGATCTAGGCTCTCAAAATGTCTGACATCGTTGTTCTTCATTTTCTGGGTTTTCCAGAAAATGAAGAACAGATGAGGGTTCTATTTTAGATCCTTGTAACTTTCAGTCTAAGCATTGTTAGTTTGATATAAAGGTTCTAGTTTATAGTCCTGATGTCAAGGTACAATAAACAATCATCAGATCATCTAAACAACAACGGATGAACATGATTCAAGCCGGTCAAAGTGGCGACCAAGAACTGTTCTTGAACAAATCTGGGTTTTCCAGATTGTTCTTGAGGCAGTTCGGTCAACTACATTTGACCATGATTTATTTATGATCCTGATGCATATCTGGGTGATCTAAAGCTTTTACACGGTAGACCTCATGTCAGACTACAACTTTAAAGCAACAAAATGACCAAATTAACAAACAACAGTAAGATTCATGACCTGCAAAAACGTTGTCAGACACGATCTAGGTTTCTGGGTTGCCCATAAACTAGATTTCTTGAATGGTCAACGACCTTTGACCGCTCATATCTTTTGATCTATACATGGTATGAGGTTTATTCCACTTCCAGATCCTAGTCCTCATGACATAGAACACATCTATAACATCAAACACAAGATATAATTAACACACAAAGATCTATGGACCCTGACATTCGGCTGTCAGGTCCAAATTTTCTAGATTTCCAGATTTCTATAAACATTAAATCCGAGCCTCTAGGTGTTATGGATCTATGATCCAACAACCCATATCTCTAATTTACACCTTATAACACATATTTGCACAATCAATTGCAACAATTAACAAGGAATCGAAGGATTTCAAAATTTGAGATTTTATACCTTTTATGCTTGATTTTCGATTTTCTGATCCTTTGATCTGTTTCTGGCTTGCTGATTCTTGATTATAGATCATCTTATCTCACTCTCTCACTCCAAATTTTGAATTTCTAGAGAGAGGAGAGTTTGGGAGAAATGAAATAAAGTGACCCCCTTTCTCTCTCTTAATCTTTTATATTAACTTGATTCAATGAATGTGGCTGCTGATTTGGGCTGATTTGCTGGATTTGTCAAAGATTAGGCTAGAATAGCACTAGGGTTGTTCACCAAACCCAAGATCTTGGCAAGATTTGTAAGCAACTAAAATAATGCACAAAAAGGGCAATTTTGACATTTCCATTTTATTCTAGATTTTTCAATTCATGAAACCCTTAGGGTTTAGGGTTTGAGCATACTTAGATTTAGAGTTTGGACAATTTAGGGTTTAGGTTTTAACCCTTAACTTGTAATTTACTTTCTAATATTTCCAAATTTCGATTTTCAAAATAGAAAATTAACATTTTTAACTTGTAATTAGTATTTACTAATTATATTAAAATTCCTTAATCATACTTTAAATCTTACTAATTAGGATTAATAATTCCTAATTAAAATTGCTAATTACGCGATTATGGTTAAAATCACGGATTAGGGTTTATAACCCAATAATTAGGGTTTCTAATAGAAAATTTAATTTTCTAATTTAGAAATTAAATATCGTAATTAGATTAGGGTTTTCTAATTACTCATAATTGAAATAATTAGGATTAGGGTTTCCTAATTAGCATTGCTAATTTTAGCAATTAATTTCACAATTGAACAATTAGGGTTTCTAACGGAACAATTAGGGTTCCAAAAATTTGAAATTAGGGTTTGCTAATTAATCAACCTTTTACCCTAATTAATACTAAAAAAATACCTCATAAGCATTATAATTCTCCATTAATTTCCCAGATTAGGGCTTCAATTTAACAGAATCTGAAACTAGGGTTTGCAGATCTGGCATTAGGGTTTTAAATTTGGAATTAGAGTTTTGTAATCAATTGTTAAGATTAACCCTAATTAATCTTTTAATTATTTACACATATGTCATTAAGTTCCCAATTTAGGGTTTCATGCACCGAATTAGGGTTTCGGATTCCCGGAACTGAAACTAGGGTTTCCAGAATCGATTTCTAGGGTTTCTTATTAATCGTTAGGGTTTTCTAACCGAACGTTGTCGTTCTTAATATATTCTTAGGGTTTGTTACAGATATAATTTATCTGGTCAACCCTTGACCCTTAACCACATTCTTTACACAGAACATAACCATAAACACAAAACAATAATCCCATAAATCCTTAATCCTGAATAATTCACCTATATTCTTTACCGAATTTTGAAATCCTCAAAATTCAATCCCAATAACCTTAAACGCATACACTTATTTTCTGTCTAGGTCTAATATTTGACATTAAATCAATCATTTAAGATTTTCATAAATTGTCTAAATTCTCGGGTTGTCACAATAATTCCACAGAACCTTGCGCAAGCTAACAATAGGATATTGTGGTCTGCATGGCAAGTTGATTGGCTCGGGAGCGACCACTTTCAAAGGATTGTTGCCTCCCTTGAGTTGAATTATTGGCGTTGTGAGTAAGGTATTAATACCCTCATCTTCAGTGGATATGACTGCTACCACACTTTTCCACTTAGTATGGCCTGCATTCTCACTTGCACGTAACACAGTGTCGTTATCTGCTAAGCGCAGTACACCAATGTCAATTAGATTTTGAATAAGGTGGCGGAGTGCCCAACATTCTTTTGTGCTGTGACCACGAGACTGGGAGTGATATTGACATACTCCATCAGATTTGTACCATCCCAAACGAGGGTTGATTGGAGGTAGAAGGGAAATAATCCTTCCTTCATTGATTAACATATGAAGAATTCCTTCCATGGGTTGGTCCAAATAGGTGAATTCCCTTTTGTTGGCGAAATCTCAACGGGCTTTGGCATTTGCTCTCTTCGTCACTTTGTCTTCCAGCATTTCATTTTCTGAAAGTGACGAGGGAATATTCATGACAATAGGAAGGAGACTTGCATGCTCCTGGCTGATTAACTGCCGAGTCACCTGATGCTGATAAGTCACTAGTTTTGCCAATTGCTCAATTTGTTTACAGAAAGCTTTGATCTTTCGTTCCATTGTGAATTGGAACTTGGCATAATACCATCTGTCACCACCATCTTTGAGGGTCTGGGAAGAATCACAGCTGAAATTGGAACTCTATCCATTGCTCTAATTAATCATGTTGATATCTTCTTCTTTGTGTTGAGGAAGAGGGTTGTCTTGAACATGAGGCCGATCTAGTTTAGTGACCACGATCTCTCTACCATTCTAAAGCACAAGATCGCAACATGTCTTCTAAAGTTTGAATAGTTCTCTCTGATTGTCCATCTGTCTGCTGGTGAAAAGATGTGCTATAGTTGAGTCGTGTTCCCCAAGCTCGTTGAAATCCTTTCCAAAATTGAGAAGTAAACCGTGGATCCCGATCCGAAACAATAGAAACTGGAGTCCCATGAAGTCTAACAATCTCATGTTAAAAAAATATCTGCTAACTTATTTACTGAAAAAATCCTCACGAATAGCCAGAAAATGCGCCGATTAGGTCAAACGATCCACTACCCCCCCCCCCAAATAACATCATTCTTTTTTAAGAGTCCTTGGTAAACCAGTCACAAAGTCCATCGAAATGTCATCTCATTTCCGCACAAGAATATCTAACTGTTGCAACAAACCACCAGGCCGCTGATGCTTTATTTTCACTTGCTGGCAAGTAAGACATTTACTCACAAATTCAGCTACATCCCTTTTCATTCCGCTCCACTAGAAATTTTCCTTTAGATCTTTATACATCTTTTTAGACCCCTGATGAATAGAAAGTGGTGAACTATGATCTTCAGTCAACACTGCCTCACGAATCATTGGATCCATTGGAACACAAAGCCGTTTACTAAACCATATCACACCTTTCTCATCAATGTTAAACTCTGGCTTTCTACCCTCATCCATATTCTGCGCTACAGCCCACAACTCGCCATCCTCCTTTTGGGCTTCTTTGATTCGCAAAATAAGAGAAGATTCCACCCTCATACCTGCTACCAACCCATCAGAACCTTTAGCATATAGCTCCAAACCCACACGCTCCATATCCGAGATAAGTTGAGGTTGTGTAACCAAGGCAGCTACACTCCCTGAACTTTTCTGGATAAGAGCATCTGCAACCACATTAGCCTTACCGGGGTGATAGTGAATCCTGGCATCATAATCCTTGAGAAGCTCCAATCAACGCCTTTGTCTCATGTTAAGCTCCTTCTGAGTAAAAATATATTTAAGGCTCTTGTGGTCAGTGAAAATGTCACAAGTCTCTCCATATAGATAGTGCCTCCAAATCTTTAGGGCAAAAATAACTGCTGCTAACTCCAGGTCGTGGATAAGGTAATTCACCTCATAAGGTTTAAGTTGTCTAGAAGCATAATCAATTAACTTACCATGTTGTATCAAAACACACCCTAATCCTTTCTTGGAAGCATCACTGTAAATTTGATAACCTCATGTCCCCGACGATAATGCAAGCACTGGAGCCGACACAAGCCTCTTCTTAAGCTCCTCAAAACTTTTCTCACGTTCCTCATTCCACACAAACTTTGTGCCCTTCTTCATCAACTGAGTTAATGGTAAAGCTAACAAAGAGAAACCTTCCACAAATTGCCTATAGTACCATGCCAAACCCAAGAAACTCCTTACTTCAGTTATCGTGGTAGGTCTTGGCCAATTAGTGATAGCCTCAACCTTTGCAGGATCTACCTTAATACCTTCAGCAGACACGACATGTCCAGAAAATTCTACATGTTCTAACCAAAATTGGCATTTAGAGAACTTAGCATATAACTTATTCTTCTGCAAAACCCCAAAAACAGTACGAAGATTCTCTTCATTCTCTTCCTTAGACTTGGAATACACCAAAATGTCATCAATGAAGACA
Source organism: Panax japonicus (assembly GCA_020205505.1). Classification (NCBI taxonomy): domain Eukaryota; kingdom Viridiplantae; phylum Streptophyta; class Magnoliopsida; order Apiales; family Araliaceae; genus Panax; species Panax japonicus. Next base: position 61,544,827 of record CM035096.1, read on the forward strand.
ATGACAAATTGGTCCAAATACTCGCTAAAACCCCGATTAATCAAATCCATAAACACTGCTGGAGCATTAGTCAACCCAAATGACATCACCAAAAACTCATAGTTCCCATAAGTATGAAAAGCTATTTTGGGAATGTCCTCTTCCCTCACCCTCAACTGATGGTACCCCAGCCTCAAATCTATCTTTGAGAAGAACTTTTCCCCTTGGAGTTGATCAAAAAGGTCATTTATTCGTGGCAATGGATATCTGTTCCAGATAGTGATCAGATTTAGCTCCCTATAATCTATACATAATCTCATAGATCCATCCTTCTTCTTCACAAACAAGACTGGAGCACCCCATGGCGATACGCTCGGTCTAATGAATACACGATCTAACAACTCATGCAATTGTTCCTTCAACTCCTATAAATCTAATGGAGCCATCCTATAGGGTGTCTTAGAGATAGGTTCTGCTCCAGGAATGAGCTCAATAGTAAACTCAACTTCCCTTGGCGGTGGCAATCCTGGCAGATCCTTAGGAAATACCTCAGGAAATTCTCGCACAATTGGATTGTCTTCAAGTCGGAGCTCATCCCTCGAGGTATCTTTCATATAAGCCAAATAACAATCACGCCCCTTAGTAATCATTTTGCTCGCCTTAAAAGCTGAGATCAACTTTACAACACCATTCGGCTTTGAACATTGAAACTCAAATTCTTGAGCCTTTAAGGTTCCAAAAATAACCTTTCTCGCCTGATAATCAATAATGGCTCGATGCTTACTCAGCCAATCTATACCCAAGATGATATTGAAATCATGCATCACCATCGGAAGTAAGTTAGCAGCGCACACCTTCCTCCCTAACTTCAAAGGACACTAGCGAAATTGCTCAGAAATAATCACAGAATTCCCCCATCGGGGTAGCATAGATAAGTGAGGATCTAATATATGAGAAGACACTCCAAGATGATGAACAAATAAAAGTACACCAATAGAGTGTGTAGATCCAGTGTCAAACAAAACTGATGCCTCACGATTTCCTACAAGAAGGATGCCTGAAATAGTACCTGGTGCTTGGGCCGCCTGATTAGCTGTTAATGCAAATACTCTCCCATCGGCGTTGTGGTGACCGCCATTACCAGCATTACCGCCTCACCCATGACCACGCTAAACTGTGCAGTCCTTGCTCTATGTCCCATTTTTCCACATAAGAAACAAGCCCATATGTCTCTACCACCACAAGTAGCATATCGACCAGGTGGAAGTGACAAAAGGTTCGGATTGCCCCCGCCTGTCGGTCATGGATACCGCCCCTGAAATTGACCAAGTTGGCGATGCTGACCCTGATTCTAATTCTGCAGGAAACCCTTGTTCTGTTGAAATCCCCTATTTTGATATTCTCCTCCAACTTGCCACTGACCTTGCTACTGACCTCCACGACCACCCTGCTGCATTGGGTAAGCAAAATCCCTTTGAGGATTAAATCGATGACTCGATGGAGGCTCATTCCAATTATGCTACCTTCTATTATGATTCCTGCTAAACTGTCCCATTCATTGCCCTTGTTGATCATCTCTCTTTCTCACTTTTGACTCCCTTCTAATTTGGAAGCTCAAAAGTCCTTGTGTTCCATTTCCACACTCTTAGTTACATTAGCCACCTGTGATACATCTGTAAATATGATGTGGATAATCGATCGCCTATACTCATATTTCAAAGCCCATTTGAACTTTTCTGCATATTGTGCAGCTGTCCCAGCTATTAAACCCACAAAACTAGCTAATCTCATAAACCTCGCTGTGAAATCGGTAATAGTCTCATCTTCCTTCAGCCGAATGGACACAAATTCCCTGATGTATGCATCCATATTAGCGTTTGGGAAATACTGCTGATAGAAAAGGTCACAAAAATAGCTCCATATGAGTCCATCCATAAATCCATCTCCCTGTGTAGCCTTCAGCGATTTCCACCATCGTTGAGCATCATCCTCTAGCTTATAAATTACTAACCTTACTTTATGATTTTCTGAACACCCAATAACATCAAAAATCTTCTCCAAGTGGGCGATCCAGTTCTCCGCATCAATTGGAGTAGGAGCAAAACGAAAAGATTTGGGCTTCTGCTTAATGAACCTCTCCAATAACACATACAACGGCTGCACATACTGACCAAATTGATCCTCGGGAGGAGCATTCTGCTCATGTTGTGGTATCTCTGCATCATCCCCCATGCCATTTGCATGCTGATTTCCTTGCATCTGTGGAATACCCTGTATAGCTTGTGCCACGGCCTGCGTAACTTCCTCATTCACCATTGCTGCAACCATAGTCGGGGTTATTGTTGCATACCCTGATTCCCATCGTTTACACCCTGGTTAACAGCCTCAACCTGGGGCTGCCTCTGACCCCTCATACCGTTATTACTCTACCTCCCAGCAATTCTCGAAAACCTACGAGCCATCTATGATACAAAATCAAACAGACGAGAACAAACAAATAAAAACAAATAATCAAGGCTAAATTTATGCAGAACGAAAATCAAACACAAAACAACTCTATAACAAATTCTTATAACTACCCAATGGTCTACCCATAACTCACAGGTCAAGCCTAAAAGGTAATCTACAAGATCATAACCTAAGCTCTGATATTAACTCTATAAAACCCCCTTTCCGAAAAGGAAAAGGAATGTCACGCACAAACATTACAAATACAAACCTCTAATAAATCTCAAAATATCTCCAATTAAATTAAACACTAATTGTCAAATACTCCACTTTTAATATAAGGAACTCCACATTTACATAGTCTCTACTATTAAAAATAAATGCCAAAATGGCCCAAACATCCATATACAAAATATTAGGAAAACCAAGTCTAATGATAAGTCTTAAAACTACTCTACTCATTTGGTTCAAAGGTAGCTCTCATCCCACATATTCTGATCAACCCTGATTACCTGCCAGAAAAAGAACATAGTGTGAGCCAATTACCCAGTACGGATATAAAAATATGTACCGAAGGAACTGAATGAACAAATAATTACAACTACTAACCAAATATGAATATATTGAAATTGGTGATCATACAAGGTACAAATGATTAACAATGTCGAACCGACAACTATAGTCCAAAGAATTCCAAACAAAATAAGGTTGAATCAAATGGTTATAAGGTAACAATTTCATACTGAGCTCAAATACAAATAGCCAAAGGCTAACAAAATACATCGGTACCATGATTTATACAAATCAAATCTGATAGTACGCACGACGCATACGTCACTAATCCGCCAAACAAATCAAATCAAATCAAATATTGGGTCGACCCATACGTATCATGAACAAATATATCAAATGGCCAAAGCTCATACCCAAAGCATACTAAAGGATACGCCGTGGACTAATCACACCGCCACGGAAGGTGTCATGCCCTTGTGTCAAGAGGACATGCATGTGGTACCCCCACAAGTGGTTAGCTCAAGTATACCCTAAGGATCAAACTACAAAATGTAAGCCAAAAGAGTTCAAATCACAAGTCTTACATGTCTTTGAATGATATCGAATCAGCAAATACGAACATACCCAATTATTACAAGATATCAATGATCCAAAACAATTCCCGAATGTGAACAAATTATACGAAGAATGATACAAACGAATAAAGTCTCCAAAACATATTGACACGATTAACTAATTCAAAGAGTACAAATACGAATTAAATTTGAAAGAGTGTCGCTGAAAAGTACGGAATCCATACCTTAATATAGTACCAAAATAATTCCCCGAATCCAAATATCACTCGCTAAACTCCCTCAATCCGATCTAATAATCAAAATAAAATATAATACATATAATTAAATTATGAACTCATACAAATTATATTTTTATAAATTCAATAATTTTTAATATACTATATTCAGTTTGTAATCAAAAGATACATTTTAATTATAATAACAATATTATAATATTATTTATTACTTTTCCTTTTTAAAAATTCTGTATATCTTATATATATATATCAAATCTGTAATAATAAAGGTATATATATATATATATCATGAATCAAGTATCAGATTATACGTGTGTGTGTGTGTGTATATGTATATATATATATATATAATACCTTTGAGAAGAAGAATATGGTGAATAAAATTTTAAGATTTTGCTCTCAAATTCTTTTGTAATTCCAGCCATGTTCTCTCGTTCTCCTCCTCGTTCTTCTTCCGCCTCTTTCTTTTATTCTCGCTTATTCACACAACTCATCAGGCGTAATGAGGTATACCTAGGTTTTACTTATTTATTATTAATAAATATGTTTTATTAATTCTTTTAATTTTATTAGGATTTAAAATTACACAAATATATTTTAGACCCAATTAATTTTAATGGCCCAATTTAATGTAATATTACTTATTATGGTCTAAATAAATAAACTACAGTTTGACCCAAATATAAGAATAGTCTAATTAAATATTTTAAAGCTCACTTAAATATTTTATTATTATTTTATTGGGTATTACATTTGGAGTCACCAAACCAAGTCTCAGGGGTTCACATGGTCTGGTAACCTTCCCTAAGCAGCACAAGTAACTTAGCTTTAGATATTTAGGGAGGCATGTAGGTAAAAATGACCAAAAACCCAAAGTTGCTTAAGTCTATAAATAGAAACATAACTCCAGACGAAAGCCACGAATTCTCTAAACCTAGACACTCTTACAAACATACCAAATCAAGCCTGGGTGATAGCAACATCAAATTCAGTAGCCAGAAATTAAAATCAAGCAAGAAAGGTGCAAACCCTAATTTATAGCTAGATCTTTGATGATATGTTCAAGTTATTGTTTAGATGTTTAAATTTATGTAATAACATGTTAAAAAGTATGCTAAGTTGATAGAACACGTTTTCATAACATCTAGATGCCTCAAATTAATGTTTTAAGCAATCTGGAAGATTTGGAAAAATATGTTTGACAGCCGAATGTCAGAGCCTGTAGATCCATGTATGTTAATAGTTAGGTCTGTTAATTGTGTGTTATTTGTAGTATGACATGAGGTTTTTAATCTGGAAAAGAAAACAAGTTCATTAGAACCATATATTGCAAGATATAGGTGGTCAAAAGTGGTTAACCGATCATGAAGTTCTGTTTTCTGGGTTACCCAGAAAACTCAATAGGTTGAACCGGCTACTTTGACCAGCCTTTTAATCGTTTTTTGTTAGATGTTATAAGACTTTTTGTAATGAATTAATACCTTGACATACATATTACATATATATGACATTCAATTGCTTAAACAAATCATAGGATTACCAGAATTAATGGTCAAAAGTCGTTGATCGAGCATGACCAAGTTTTCTGGGTTACCTAAAAAACTGATGAACATAAAGAACAGCCTTTGGTTGTACTTTGACCAACATAGATCGAGACCTTAGAATCATACTTTGTCCAACTCAATGTTCCATATATGTACTTTGACATATATACTACCTACTACAACAAACAAAACACAAATCTATTACACAAATTAACAGATATAGAAGCTACAAAACTGTTGACCGACCATGACCACTGTTCTGGGTTACCCAGAAACTCAAGAACAGCTCTGACAGTGACTTTGAGCCTCTATAACTTCTTATTATATGTAGATTAAAGCATGAATTTAATCTGATGTTGTACTACTGTATGAGTGCTATAACATCCATACTTGTCCAAACTCATAATCATCAACAGTAGCAAATTAAATAAAGGTCAAAAAGGTCTCTAGGCCACGACCGACTGAAACCCAGAAACTCAAGAACACCTATAGCGACACTTCCTGTCACTATAGGGCTTTAGCGACAGACACTAATTATTTTTTAAGAAATTAATTAATAAAAATTAGAAATAATTAATAAATAAATATAAAAACAGTTTTAAAAATTATTTGAAGTTATTATAATTAACTATTAATATTTTTTTCATAAATTTAATAAATATTTTATTTTATTAGGATATTATTTATAATTAAGTTATTAATAAAGTAATTAGAATAATTATTAATAAATAATAAATAATTATTAAAAAATAATATTATTGATATAAAAATCATAATAAATGGTTATAAATTATTTAAAAATAGTAAACAAAGTTTTTATAAAATTCAAAGTAAATATTAATTATTTAGAAATAGAAATAAATGATTTAAAAATCATTTAAGGGATAAATAAATACTTCAAAATTATTATAAGCTTCTAGAAATTATTATAATGCATATTTAAATTATCTAAAAATATAATAAAGCTTATAAATAAAATTTAGTCAATTTATTAATACTCGATAAAGTCTTTGGACACCGAAACCGTATCAAACCTAACCTGAACATATGTAAATTTTATATCTTAGTATTGTTATAAATACTAATGTGTTATATTTATATGAATGAACATCTTAGGTGTTTATTAACGAATCGGGTAGCATTACTTGACTAATCTTCGCTCAGGCAAGTTCCCTAACCATAATTACTTATGCAAATTTCTCAAACCATGTGTATTCATTGAACAAGATTTCTATCTTGAATTACAATTGATATGATATACCAAACCTAAACTTGAATTACCACTTATTGTAATGTTATTGTTATAGCTTCAGTATAACTGAGAAACGAATTGTTTATTCATATGATATTTTTTATTGAGCATAAACTGTTGTGTCAAACCAAATTATTTTGGTAAGACATCCTATACTGAAGTTGTGTATCCCGTAAAGGGATCGATGTTTGGCCAATAATATATTGACGTTGGGTGCAAGTGAGCACTAGTAGGATGAGATGCATACTCCTAGGATATTGAATAGGTTGATCCCCTATCTCATATCTAAACAAAGTTTTTAAGTCTGTGTGACTGACAGAAATAAAAAGTCCAGAAATGGTTAAAATGAAATTCTAGATATAGTAGCAACTATCAGTTAAATTTTGAATTATTATACTTCTTCAAATCATATATTGTTATAAATATAGAACCTGCTAAGCATGTCATAGCTCACCCTTGCAAATTATTCCCTTTGCAGTATTAGATGGTAACCCCGGCACTTCTGGAGTTAATAAAGGGAAGCGTCCCTTTTAGATTAGTTTATTTTACTGTCTAGTGAATGTAATACTTTTTAATAATAAATTATGTTTGAAGAATCATATAATCGAACCATAATGATATATATATGTGTATATATATAATCTTTTATTTCTGCAACCGTGTTATCTTTACATATATAGATGTAAATAGAATTTCTAATTTAGTTAGAGATCCTGGGGAACTATTTATCCGAGTGAGGGTATTGACAACATGGACTATTCATGGTGTTGTTAATACTCTGGATTTCGGATAAATAGGTATTATCGATACGATAGTGCAAATTCGCATAATATAGACTATACATCTGAGTGACTGTTGCCTCTTTTTTACGACTAACAAAAGAGCTCTAACTCATGCAAGCATACATGCGTCAACAAGTAATACAGAGCAAGTAAAATATCGATCCCACAGAGAAAGTTGTTTAACTTAAACTACTATTCATTAATTAAATCACTATATTTATATGCTCATACTAAAGATTAAACTTGGTTGATTCTTGAATTGCAAATAATAACTAAAATAATATAAACGATATAATAAATGATATTGGACTTAATGGAATTCTAACTTCATTTACTATTTCATTCAATCGCCACTATCATGCCTGACTTGTTCATATATCATAGAAAAGTAGCCAAGAGCACTAAAAGAGTATTAGTCATTTTTTAATGCACTAAGACCTACTTACGCAACATCCACAGATGATAGACTCTATGTAATCATCAATATAACCAACATCACTATATGTCTATGTGAAATTACAACTATATTGATTTTAAGTTCAAGCTCTTATCTTAACTTATACGGTGAAATAGTATATGTCTATCTGATTCACGAAATACATAAGCCATATAACACAGCCCTATATACGTATACTATCATGATTACAGTCCATATTTGCATGTTTATTGTCAATTCCATACAAATACTGAAACGAATAATGATCAAGCATTCATGTATGCAAAACAATCATGACAGACATCCCATATAATATGCAAAACAACCCAGCATTTAAGTGTGCAATCAAACTACATAATAAAATCCATTAGAATCCCATAATGGAGTTTAGTTCATGACTGAACCAAAAGCCATTATGTAATCAAAGTTAAACATGATCAATAAGCAACAATTGAAAGATAAAAGATGAAACTATCAAACCCAATTGCTGAATACACATCAATATCCAATCCTCATAAGATTCCAGCAAAAACTAACGTTAATAATCCGCTCTATTAGAGAAATCAAGAATGAGTAGAAAATAGAGTTATATCCTCCTTCTACGTTGGAATCCTCTCTCGAGCGTAAAAAAACCCTAATTACGATGTAAAGTTACGTGAAAACTAATAAAATGTAATGATACCCCTGACACCAGTCAGGAATCGTTTTAAATCAATTACAACCTTCAGAATTCGGAAATAAAATAAAACACATCAGCAGCATCAGACATCGTGCACGGCCGCGCGCTCTTCCAGCATGATAGTCTCGCGGCCGCAAGACTTGCAGTAGGTTCATATATTCGGCTGCTCTCGTGCGCGGGCGCGCGCTCCATAGGCCTGTCTGTCTCGCGGCCGCGAGACTTACAGTAGCATCCAAGATCTAGTTGGGTGATCGCGCGGGCGCGAGTTCTTAAGGCTGTTTTGTCATGCGGCTTCAAATCTGCATGTCCAGGTTTCTGTTTTCCTACTGCTGCTGCTTGCTCCGTTATGCTCTATTTCCTTGCACCAATGCACCTTCATGCCATGCATATCTCATCTTTTACCACTTTTCAAGCATCCATTTACTTTATGCTCCAAATCAGGACCTAAACAGGCTGATTCCTGCACTTATTCACCAAAAGGAGTTTTAAGAACGTGCAATGCAAATTAACATGAAATACAGCTAAACTAGACTAAAATGTACTTGAGATGGGTATAGTTTGCATGAATTGGTACTCCATAAGTAGGTAAAAATCCTACTTATCAAATACCCCCAAATTTGAACCATTGCTTGCCCTCAAGCAATGCATACTAATGAATAATGAAAGATGCAACTACATTACTATGCACTTAATTCTCACATTGTCCCAACCATTATAGGCATTTTGTACAATTTGCGTCAGCGAAGTTTTTCTAGATTTGAGAATACAAATTCAACCCAAACTACAGGCATAATGTCATATACGTAAATAATTCACCAATGCTATACAGATGTTGTGTGTGTGTGTGTGTGTTGTGTTCGCCCAATACTTGATTTAGGTGTAGAATGCTCACGCTATCTTGCTCAAACCAGAAAAATTATAGAATAAATCAAGACTTATTTTTATATATGCAACTTGAACTATTCCAACATCTTAAAATAAACTAAGGTTCAACAATGAGTTTATTTGCTTTATTTTACTCACGAGGATGAATTTCGCTCTTTCTCGCGGTGTTTATTGCTATTTTTTTTTCTTTTTTTTTCTTCATGACTGTGCAATGTCTTACTTCATTAGGCACACTGCTACCCCTTAGCGAGCTTTCGACCAACGACTCCCAGACCATAAAAGACCTTAGGACGCTAGGTGTAAAGACAATCCCCTCGGGCATACTTACTCAAGTAGCCAGGGCCCCAAAATAAGACTAGCCATGCTATTTCTACTTTTCTTTTCTTCTTTTTTTTATACACAGATACCCATGTTTTCCCAAAGTTTAAAAATCGATGTTTTATACAGTCTCCAAGCCACTTTTTACATATTTCTCTTTTTAACACTACATTTTTCTGTTGAGCAAAACACACGTGTTTCATATACCTACAAGTGCTCGTGAACCCATTTGTACAAACCGAGAGCATGTATACAGCATTATGAATTTCGTTGTATAAAACGTTATAACTCAGCTCATGTTATACAAAATATTCAGAATTCATTTAAAACTTCACTCTCATCATTGGCTAGACAAATTATTTTTTATAACTCTTTTTTTTAAGCGGCAAGAACTGTGAGGAAAGCAACATGCAACTATATGCTAAAATGTAAAACTAAACATGCAAAACTAATAATAAAAAAATATTACTAACTACTACCTAATACCCCTAAACTTAAAGTATTCAATGTCCCAATCGAATGAAGGCAAAAGGTATGAAAACTCCCCTAATTATCGGTGGTGCCACCCTCCTCGGGTGGTGAGTCCGGTGGTGGATATGGTGTTGCGGTTCCAAAGCGCGTGACTTACAGTAGCTGACAGGTCTTTCCCAGATCTCAATGTAATTGCTTGGCATTGTTCCTTCCCTTCTCTTCTTGGATTTGTCCCCGTGTTACTTGGCAATGAACCCTGGGGCCTATCCATTTGAGTTTCCAGGTTCTTTATAGCCATTGCTTGGCTCGTGATCATAACTTCTGTATTTTCCATGTATTTCATCATCATCTCCTCCACTTCTGATTTCTTTTCTTGTTAAGGTACAGCTGGAGTGTGATGTTACTGTTGTTGTTGAGAAAATCCTGGCGGGAAGGGTGGTCTACGATTAAATTGTGGCTGCGCCTGAAATTGATTGTTTGGTTGAAACTGAGCTTGATGATTCCCTTGATTATTCGACCAACTAAAATTTGGATGATTTATGTTGTTGGGGTGGTATGTGTTCTGAAATTGGCCTTGGTATTTTTGTAGTTGCTCACATACTGCACTGATTCTGAGCTGATAGCACATTGGTCCGTCGAGTGTGACCCCGCACAAATCTCACATATGTAGGCAACCGTCTTTACCTTTCCTTCAGCCAAAGTATCTATCTTCTTTGCCATAGCTGTCATCTGTGCTGATAGCTGAGTAATAGCATCAACCTCCAACACACCTAAAACTTTGGGTTGTGGCATACGGGATGTAGGATTCTGAAAATCATTAGATGCCATTGTCTTAATAAGATCATAGGCTTCCTCATAGTTCTTTGCCCATAATGCACCTCCAGCAGCTGCATCTACAATCGGTCTCGACTGTCATCCCAATCCATTATAGAACGTGTTAATTACCATCCAATCTGGCATACCGTGATGTGGTCACTTTCTCAGCATTTCTTTGTATCTCTCCCATGCTTCATGTAACGACTCACCCTGTTGTCGCTCAAATTGAGAGATGGATGTCCTCATCTTTGCAGTCTTAGCCATTGGGAAAAACTTTGGTAAGAATTTTTGTGCTAAATCCTCCCATGTAGTTATAGATCCTGCTGGCAGAGAATGAAGCCAACTTTTTTCTTTAACCCTCAATGAAAATGGGAACAACCTTAGTCGAATAGCATCCTCCGTCACACCGTTGTATCTGAATGTATCATAAATTTCAATGAAACTCAATAGATGTTCATTCGGATCATCCATAGCAGCACCCCCAAATTGAACTGTGTTCTGCACTATTTGAATAGTGCCAGTCTTGATCTCAAAGGTATTGGCTGCAATTGTTGGTCTGACTATGCTAGACTGAAGTCCGTTAATATTGGGTATGGAATACTCCTTTAGAGCCCTATGCTCCTCTCTTTGATCTTCTCCTTGTGCCTCGGCTGCCATGTTAGCTGTCGTGTTTTCCAACTGTTCTTATGAATTTCTACGTACACCTGCTTTCCAACCTCTCCCGTTTATATTTTCCTGAACAGGTATTAACTCGAGGTTGGTTGACTGTGTGCGCATAAAAATGTATTCCAATTCCCGAAACAAAAATAAAAACTGAAATGAGATAAGAATAGAATTGTCTAAGTCATACAATATAGCTTAAAACTAATGATAATAATACTAAATTAAACGCCTTTCCCAGACAGCTGCGCCAAAAACTTGTTGCCTCTTTTTTACGACTAACAAAAGAGCTCTAACTCATGCAAGCATACATGCGTCAACAAGTAATACAGAGCAAGTAAATTATCGATCGCACAGAGAAAGTTGTTTAACTTAAACTACTATTCATTAATTAAATCACTATATTTATATGCTCACACTAAAGATTAAACTTGGCTGATTCTTGCATTGCAAATAACAACTAAAATAATATAAACGATATAATAAATGATATTAGAATTAATGGGATTCTAACTTCATTTACTATTTCATTCAATCGCCACTATCATGCCTGAATTGTTCACATATCATAGGAAAGTAGCCAAGAGCACTAAAAGAGTATTAGCCATTTTTCAATGCACTAAGACCTACTTGCACAGCATCCACAGATGTTAGACTCTATGTAATCATCAATATAACCAACATCACTATATGTCTATGTGAAATTGCAACTATATTGATTTTAAGTTCAAGCTCTTATCTTAACTTATACGGTGAAACAGTATATGTCTATCTGATTCACGAAATACATAAGCCATATAACACAGCCCTATAAACGTATACTATCATGATTACAGTCCATATTTGCATGTTCATTGTCAATTCCATACAAATATTGAAACGAATGGTGATCAAGCATTCATGTATGGAAAACAATCATGACAGACATCCCATATAATATGCAAAACAACCCAGCATTTAAGTGTGCAATCAAACTACATAATAAAATCTGTTAGAATCCCATAATGGAGTTTAGTTCTTGACTAAACCAAAAGCCATTATGGTATCAAAGTTAAACAAGATCAATAAGCAACAATTGAAAGATGAAAGATGAAACTATCAAACCCAATTGCTGAATACACATCAATATCCAATCCTCATAAGATTCCAGAAAAAACTAACGTTAATAATTCGCTCTCTTAGAGAAATCCCAAGAAGGAGTAGAAAATAAAGTTATAGCCTCCTTCTACGTTGGAATTCTTTCTCGAGAGTAAAAAACCCTAATTACAATGTAAAGTTACGTGAAAACTAATAAAATGTCGAATGATACCCCTGACACTAGTCAGGAATTGTTTTAAATCAATTACAACCTTTAAAATTCGAAAATAAAATAAAACACATCAGCAGTATTAGACATTGCGCGCGGCCGCGCGTTCTTCCAGCATGATAGTCTCGCGGTCGCGAGACTTGTAGTAGGTTCATATGTTCGACTGCTCTCGCGCGCGAGCGCGCGCTCCATAGGCTTATCTGTCTCGCGACCGCGAGACTTGCAATAACATCCAAGATCTGGCTTAGTGATCGCGCGGGCGCGCGTTCTTAAGGCTGTTTTGCCGCGCGGCTTGAAATCTGCAGGTCCTGGTTTCTGTTTTCCTACTGCTACTGCTTGCTCAGTTATACTCTATTTCCTTGCACCAATGCACCTTCATGCCATGCATATCCCATCCTTTTACCTCGTTTCAAGCATCCATTTGCTTTATGCTCCAAATCAGGACCAAAACAGGCCGATTCCTGCACTTATTCACCAAAAGGAGTTTTAAGAACGTGCAATGCAAATTAACATGAAATGCAGCTAAACTAGAATAAAATGTACTTGAGATGGGCATAGTTCGCATGAATTGGTACTCCATAAGTAGGTAAAAATCCTACTTATCAGTGAGTGTATTGGTAATATGGACTGTTCATGTTATTACTAGTACTCTGAATTATGGATAAATAGATACTATTCACAGATACAGTTCATACATCCAAGTGAGGGTATCCAAACACATCAATAGTTCTCCTAAGAATTGTTATCTGTTATGGGATATTGGGAATCTTGGATCTATAGGAATTACATCTGGTTATAAATGTATAGTCACTCAATTAGATATAAGCATATAATCAGATACCATGGGCATATATATTTGAATGCATTATATACATTGACTAGTAGTAAGCACCATATCGGATACCGTGGGAGTATAAATATGGGGGCATTACAAGTTTGGTATCAGAGTTGATAAGGCTATAGATATTGTGATAACCCAGGATTTCGAATAATCCAAAATTTGCGAATAAATTTTTTTTTTAATTAATATTAATATTAATTACCAATTTGGTGACAAGTATCTATGATATGAGTCTCGAGAAAGTCAATTTATGTATTGACTAATAAATTTAGGGTAGAGTTGTGCTTAACAACTTTAGAAAACCCTAACCCTAATTTTCGGATAGGGATTCGATAGAAAATACAATTAAAATAATTGTATTGTTGATTATGTGTTTGTACGGTTTAGAAATGTTGATCAATAATTGATCGGATAAGGTTTGTAATTAATAAACCTTAATAAGGGATTTAAAACCCTAATCTTAAATTTAGAAAATAAATTGTACAATTAAAACCCTAATTATACGCCGAGAAACCCTAATTTCAAAACCGGGAATTGTAAACCCTAATTAGGCAACACTAATTTTTATTAGCATGCCTAAAGTGTTTGTTAAACTTAAATATGATTAGAAAACTCTAATTATATTTTTGTATGTTAAATTTCTATTTTAGAAACCCTAATTTTTATTTTAGAAAATTTATTTTTCTAATTAAACCCTAAATTTGAAAATTGTGGGAACTAGAATTTTTTATACCTAAAGGGTTCAAATCTTAAATCCTAATCCAAGCCCCAAACCCTAAGGATTTGTACAAATTCCATGTTTACCATTTAATTTAAATTGTTAATGACAAAATTGCCCTTTATGGGATTTTTATATGTTAACTTGCAAAAATGGCTATCACTTTAGTTGGTCACCAACTATGTTGACTTAAGAGACATAAAATCTCAGCAAACAAATCACCATTGGACAACAAGATCAGATCTAGCAACTTAGCATATTATATAAGTGTTAAAGATAGAGAAAATGCATAGAAATTGCCATTTTACCTACAAGCTCTCACCAACTCTTATATCTCTCTCAACCTCCGAATTTTCTTAGTAAATCAGTCATAATACCAGCCCTAGATCAAACAATAACAGATTGGGGAGCATAGATCCAGAATTGGAACAAGAACGTATAAACCCTAAAATCTAATTTGATCATGTATGCTTAGACAACTTTTGTGTTTATGTGTTTAGATTAGTGTTAGATGATGTTTTATGATGATCTATGTTGATATAACATAGATCCATAGCATTAAAGTTGATAAAAATCGAAGTTTTTGAAAACTGTTCTTGAACAGTTTTTGTGGTCTGACAAGTAATGTCAGTCGCCACAGATCCTTGCTCGCTTAAGCATTTTGCTGTTTTAAGTTTTGATTTTGTAGATTGGTATGCGTTCTTTAGTCTGCAAAAGAAATCAGAGCTATTTGATGTCAGGATCTGTAGTTATTAACGGTCAAAACCCGTTGACCGGGCTTGACCGAGTAAAAATCTGGGCAACCCAGAAAGTGAAAAACCGAACCTGCCAAGTATTTTGAAGGCCTTTATCTGTCAGAATTTACATGATATGTTTGTGTTATTATAACCATGTTGTAGAAGGTACACTGGACTATAGATCTGGATCTTTAGGTATTTTAAAAAATCAACAGACCGAACATAAAAGATGGTCAAACTAGACCATCCGTTCACGGGAATAGTTTTTGGAAAATCCAGAAACGGTAGAATCAGCTTTTCTGACAGCCTTTGACCATGTGATAAGTTATTGATATGTTGTTTTTAGACTGAAACATTGTTGTCTTGTTGTTCCTTGTCATGATTACTATAGTTATGGACCAAATATTGAGCCATTTGATAAAGGGAACATAGAATAATTTGAGCATGAAAGTGCTTACTCGCACTGTCTGGGTTTCTGGAAAACCCAGAAACCATCTGACAGGATGTTTGACAGCCCAGATCATCTTGTTGTGTTATTGTTTGATCTAAGTGTGAGTTGTATGTTGTAGTGTTACATTTTGGCTACACGATCACACTTCAAACAAGTCCAGAAACCATTTTGGCTGAGAATTAAAGGCAGTCAAAGTAGCACCTTGAAGCTGCCGGCTGTCAGTGTTCTTGAGCTCAAGAACACCAACAGCGACGCTTTGTGTCGCTAAAGGCCTATAGCGACGGTTTTAATTAATTTTATTTTCAGAATTTCTGAAAATTATTAAAAAATAGAAATAAATTCTAAAAATTACCAAAAATGGTTTTAAAAATTATTTTAAATTATGAAAAATAATTTTTGACCAATTGGAATATTTTTCTTTAATATTTATAATTATTTAAATATTAAAGGTATTTAATTTATTTAATTAGTGTATTAAATAAATTAGAGAAAAATTATTTAATATTATAAAAAATCATTTTAAATAAGAATAATGTATTTAAAAATATTTTGAGTTATAAAATGTAACTTTTAATATTTTTGGAGAATTTTCATTAATAATTTAATATTAATGATATTAGATTTATTTGATTATTAAATTAAATAAATAAGATAAAAATAATTTTAATGATTTAAAAATTATTTTAATTGAGAATAAAGTGTTATAAAATATTTTAAATTATAAAATATAATTTTCAATATTTTTGGAGAATTTTCATTAATAAATTATTATTAATGATGTTTGATTTATTTAATTGTTATATTAAATAAATGAATTAAAAATGATTTTATTGATTTAAAAATCATTTAAAAATGAGAAAATTGGTTTTAAAATATTTTAAGTTATAATTAATGAATTTTAATATTTGGATAATAATTTCATTAATATTTATATATTAATGGTGATGATTTAAAAATGATTTTAATTATTTTAAAAATCATTTAAGTAGAATATTGATGATTTAAAAATATTTTAAGTTGTTAATGATAACTTTAATATTTTGGAAAGTATGTTATTAACATGTTGATATTATTAAATATTAATAATGATAAGATTATTTGATAATTAAATCATTTAAAAATGATTTAAGTGTTTAAAAAATTATTATAAATTATAATAATTGCTTGATAATTATTAAAAGCTTCCAAAAAATATTATAATTGATAATTGACTTATCTAAATTAATATTGAAGCTTAGAGACCAAGTTTAATTGGCAATCAATGTGTTAATTATCGGGTAGGGTGACCAGAACACCGAGAATGGACCGAAGTCCAACCAGACTGAATTAGTTTGACTTGTTAAGTGTTTATATAGGTTATAAACACTGTTGTGGCTATGTGGTAATGTGTTTAGGAGAAGTTTGACTGTGAACTACAGTGTTGTGTGTTATGTGGGTTATTGTGCTAATTGTTAGACCGATATTATTGGTTATAGGTCTTTCGAAAGCAAATAAGTATTTTGAAATTAAATTATTGAATTAGAATATATATATTCTTAGAATTACTGTTGTTGGATATTCATATCTGTAGAAGTTAGAATTGACAGTACAGATAATTCTTGTTTATTGTCAAATTATGTTGAAAAATGTCTTAGCCAATTATTCTGGTTAGACAAACATTTGTAAAAACTTGTTAGATTTGAGAAGAGAAGCAAATAGAATTTGAAATCCCAGTATTTCGTTGTAAAATCAAATTTTTGATTCTAAGACTGAGAAGAACAACATTTTATATAAAGGGAACATTTTTTTGATCGTGAATTCAACCTTTGCGTGCGTTTTGAGTATTATGCATAATATAGGGTACAAAGAGTTGTCCGACTCTGAGTACTTGCAGAGGGGTATGATTTAATCTTTATGGTTATCTGATACACCTGAGTATTTATCAAAGTAAATCTTTGATATCTACCCGAGAAAATAAAGTTCAAGATCTTGTGTGATCACTCAGTATAAATCTGGAGAAATATTTCATTTGTAGAATTGATTCTAGATTATTCACTAGAATACCGTAGAAACTTTGAAAGCTTTGTACTCTTTCATTAGTGAATTATTATGTTGTATAGAATACGAGAAAACTTGTTATCTAATAACAATTTGTCCAGCTATTTCAAAGTTCCCCGAACTTTGGTTTCATTCTATCAAAATAGATAGTCTGTTGTTTTGAATCCTTATACATTTATTGTATGTATTAACTTGCGGGGCAAATTAGTTGCTCACCCTTGCTAAATAAAACTTTTCAGCTAGGGACGAAGTGGCTGGAGGTGCTGTGAAGGATAAAGGCAAAGGCGTTGTAATAAATTAATTATGATTAGCATATTGAATATGTTGTATTGTAAACCCTTTTTGTATATCCAAAGGGTATGTTTGTAAAGTTAAGGTTAGTGAACCTGGGTGATGTATTATTATTAAACTCTGATAAAATCTTATGAAAGTTACTATCTATATATATTATGGGTAGTTAAATGTTAATTATAGTGTGGATCGTGAACACCAAACTCGGGAGTCAGGTAACCCGAATTTGGGGGTGTCACATATATAAGGAAGATAAATCTTAGTATATAGTCTTCGAGTCCATAAAAATATTAAAGTACACATAAAAATAACATTAAAAATATTATGTTGTGTAAATTTCCATACTAGTATTAAAGGAGTTTTTATTTTATAGATGGCCAACTCTAGTGCTGAAGAAATAATGATAGTAAAAAATTCACCACAAATTGAGTCATTTATAGCTAGTGATGCAGAGGATGAAGAATTGTTTCATAATCAACAACTGCTAGATACTGAGAAAGTGGAAGATCCAGTAGCAGGGCAATTAATGAAAATTGATTAAAATAATGACGCAATGGCATCACTAATGAAGACTTCTGAATACAAGAATAATAAAATGAAGTTTAGGGCACACTTAGATAAAGGGATGTTAGAGCATGAAAGGGGAACTAATAACCAACTGAAAGTACAATTGCACCATGCACAAAAGGGCAGGAAGGAAATACAGTCAAGGCTTCTCAAAACATCTCTGGGTAATCGAGATGTTTTCAATGATTTACAGCGCCGAGTAGTTCGATATCCGGTGGAGGAGAAGAAAATTGCTTATCTGATAGATCAATATGTGGTATGCCACATGATCCAGGATTCCTTTGATAATGTTAATGAGTTCTATAGGGTAGTATAGAAGTCTAAATGCTCTATAATAGTATTAATAAAGTAGCATTTAAAGTTTGTAATATAACTAGTAGTATGTGTTTACTAAGTTGTTTTGTATGAATCTTGTGATATATAAATAAAAGATATGTTTATATTATTCAAATTCTTATATGGATTTTTGTTGTTGTAGAATCATGCCACCAACCAGAAGACCCCAACGAGAGATAGATAATGATGTGAATCCTACCCAAAATTTAGTAGAACTTTTGTTAGGTGCTATGAATAAAGCCATAACCCCAAACACTTCTTTTAAAGATTTTAAATTAGTTGGTCCACCCGAGTTCAAAGGTACATCTGAACCTGTCGATGCACAAATCTGGATTACTGAAATAAAGAAATTTTTCTTAGTAACCAATGTCAATAATAATTAAAAGACCATTTTTGCAACCTTTTTCTTAAAAGGTGAGGCAAATTACTGGTGGGAATCAACTAAGGGACGGGTAAAACGAAAATAGTGTCATGGGATAGATTCAAAGAGTTGTTCTTTGAAAACTATTTTTCCCAATCTCTGAAGGATCGTATGGAGGTATGATTCCTAGAACTGAAACAAGGAAACCTGGCTGTATCTCAATATACGACCAAATTTAACGAACTGTCTAGGTTTGCTCCTCACCAAGTAAATACTAAACATAGAAAGACTCGGAGGTATCAGGAAGGTTTGAAACCTCATATACGAAGTTAGTTATCCATTTTCCAACTAAAAACTTTTTTCGAAATACTCGAGAAAGCTTCCATAGCTGAGAGTGAAAATGAGAGTCTCATTAAATTTTATCAGGAAAAGAATAGTCAAAATGAGAAGGGAAAACCTAAGACTGAACCCAGTTCAGGTGGGTTTAATAATAAACAAAAATGGAATTCTAATTTTTCTAATAACCCGGGAAAGAAGGTAGGTATTAATAACAACAACTTTAGTAATAATAATGTTAAACCTTCTCCTACCTGTGGAGGAAAACATAAAGGGGTATGTTTTAAATGTATAAATAAATGTTACAATTGTGGACAAATGGGACACATCTCTCCACAGTGTCCTCTCCCTAATAAAAATAAATGTTTCAATTATGGTTCGTCGGAATATTTCACAAGGAATTGTCCCAAACCCAAGAACCAGGGAGGAAAGGGGAATAGAATATCGGAGAATAACAATAACCAGTCAACAGTAGATGCAGGTGGAGCTCAGAATTGACAAACCGTGAGAACATTTAATATGTCGGTGAGGGACGTTGTTGCTTCACAGGATGTGGTAACAGGTATCGTCCCTATGAACAGTTTAAATGCATATGTGTTATTCGATTCTGGTGCTACTTGTTCCTTTGTGTCTAATAGTTTTTCTAAAAACCTGAATATACCATGTGAAAATTTAGACAAACCGTTCTATATAGAAATTGCGAACAATGAAAAGATACCGGTTAAGATCATATATAGGGACTGTAGTGTGGAGATAAAGGGTCATAATTTTCTGGTAGATCTTATTCCAATTCAGTTGGGAGAATTTGATGTAATCTTAGGAATGGATTGGTTAGTTAACCATAATACGATGATCGATTTTCATCAAAAACGTATAAACCTTTTGACTGTGTCGATATAACACCCCCAAATCTCGGTACTTCATTACCTCAAGATTTGGTGTTCACGTAATCAAAACATTCATATCTAATTACCCAATCATAATAAATTGAATAATAAAACATGCCCATACAGGATTACTTTAATAAAAACATTATCTCCCAGGTTATCTAACCTTTAAACATCATATAAGTGCGAAAATAAAATTATTACATCACATCATTATTAAAAGTCTATCATCATAACGATAAAATAAAATTACAAGTCTTCATCACTTGTACATTTTTCCCCTTCCTTTGCTAGTTGTAGGTTTATCTACCTTCTCAACCATAGCTGCAATAAGTGTATAAATATGCAAGAGTGAGCAAACAAAGCTCACTTGAAATAAGAATAAATATCTTTACAGCATTTGCCAAATAATAGGCTCAATAGAACTGAATGATATGTTCTATTAACATTACATCATTTGCCAAATCATAGGCTCAATAGAACTGAATGATATGTTCTATTAACATTCTTAAACATACTACTGAGGGTCTAATGACCACGAACCATGTCCACAGTTATAATTAATCTTTCAACTTTAACTTTAACAGTCATATGACTATAAGGACTCCACGTACTTAGGGAGATCAATCCTTCGTATAATGTATTGTTCACAACAATTTCAACGCTAAGCGTAAATGTAACGACCATGAATTTTAAACTCCTTATTAATTAAATATGTGATTTAATTTTAACGAGTTAGTTTTGTGAGTTTATTTAAACCTTATGTGGTTATGAGAATTTATGAAATAATTAAAGGGAGTCACTAATAGTTATTTAAATTAGTGGACTAACCCTAAGAGTTTGATATCAAGGATTATTAATAATT
Organism: Panax japonicus; assembly: GCA_020205505.1. Lineage (NCBI taxonomy): Eukaryota > Viridiplantae > Streptophyta > Magnoliopsida > Apiales > Araliaceae > Panax > Panax japonicus. The sequence continues at coordinate 61,566,154 of CM035096.1, forward strand.
AAATATTCAATTGAATATAGTAGCAAGAGTTGAGCATATTGATTAATTGCAATTATGGGAAATTAATTGATAATGTGTTAATTGATAATTATTATGAATAAATAATTATTAATGAGTATGAGATTAATAATTTATAAAATGATTATATGTTTACTTAATTTATTTGTGCAATCATGCATTGTAGTAAACTTTTATTATATGGTAGTTAACTATATATTTTATATTGTACAAGGTGACACATTAATATGTCTATATAGTAATATATAGACTATATAGTAAGAGTTATTTGCTTTCATGTGAGTTGCATAATAATATTGTTATATGTATGTGCACTACTAGATATCTTGTAATTGGGAAATACATTGTATGCCCTTTTAAATTATTATACCCTATGATATATGAAATAAATTGTGTAGACAAATTTTATAACCAAAAGTTTATATTATGTGTAGATATTGTACAAGCCAAATGTTGCATTATAGTATTTGGTAAGTGTTGAGATCTCTTGTCCCAAATTTAGTGGCACAAAGGTATATGAATAGTAACATTAAGCCAAATTACGTATTTTTTTCAAATGCTAGCAATCCTAGCCTAGCTTCATCTCAAATTCATCAAACATAGGGCAATTAATGGATGGGGAGTGGGATTCATGAGTGGAATCACCAACTCTCTCTTAACCCTTGTGCATTCTTGAAATTCAATGAATTAATTTGGGAGGTAATCTCTTTGTCTAGATAATCAATCTTCTATAAATGGGACATCATCCTTCTTTGTTACAATTTGCTGAGAATTAGTTTGGTAGAGTGAGTATAGAGCAGCTAGATTGAGTCACAAAGGTATAATTTCCATTCTCATGCTTCATTTTTGATAAATTATTTAATGGGTTGATTCTTTGAATTAAGCATGAATTGGTTGTTAGTTGATTTGAGTTATGTTTCTTAGTGTTATACATGCTTATAAGTGTGTTGAGTTATATTAGAAGCAATGTTTTTAAGGATTTTACTTGATGGGTTACTGAACTACCGAACAGAGTCTGCTTACTGTCTCTGATGCAAGCACGGCGCAGCTATGCCCTATTTGTACTAGGGTGCAGCGCAGCTGCGCCGTACCTCAGAACCAGTTGCTGGTTTCTATTTGTGATATATTCTACTAAATTGAAGTTATGACCTATATACATGCCTATAGAGGAGTATAACATGATATGTAAAGCCTTTGTATGTGGTATGAAGTAATCAATTTGGATTAGTAAGAAAGTTGTAGCAAAACTTAATGTTTTAAATACTAACTTTGTAGAAAACTTGTGTTCACAAGTTCTGAACTTACGAGACCATATACATGACTGATTTGGGACCTAAATGAGTATGATATATGTGATCCATAGATATTGTATCCATTACCAATTTGACAAGCTTTGTGCTAGAACTTGGTTTGAAAAGAAAAGCTTAGTTAAGACTAATGAACATGAACGCTAAAAGATTTAGATTCTGATCTTGAAAGGAGGTTAACATAACTTAACTCCTCATGATATGAGTTCTAAAGATTTCTTGTATGTGTATATTGCATCATTCATGCTAAAAAGATTTCAAAGACAACCTTGGACATATTTTCAAACATAAGTTGCATATTATGTGAGTACTTAGATACTAAAGTAGTAAGATGTCATGCTATAACTATAATACTCCTATGCATGATACATATGTACTGAGCATGATGGTTACATGATTTTTATGTTAATGACATATAAATTGGAAGTTAAAACTTGAAGTAATGAACTCAAGTATGATCATGTGTTATATGTGAAACTCTAGCATGTATGCATATTAAATGGTATGTGTGAATAGTGTGTTAGAGTTGGACTGAAGTCAGGAGAGCACAGCTTAAAACTTGGTCTAGCCAGGGGCCAGCGCAGCTGCGCAGTCCCTAGGCCTAGACCAGGCGCAACTGCGTCGTCCTGCAGTTTTGCCAGATTCTATTTTTGGTTCTAAAATTTACGGCATGCTTACATGTTTTCTTTATCTTATATTATGTGACCAATGTGCCATATAATGTGTTGAGAAGCATGCTATGTGATGGCTTGATTCTTTAAGTGTGGACTCATCTTAGTTTACACGTACTAATTGAAAGACCGACTTGTTAATGTTAGGTCGTTTCAACGTAAGTAGTTAAAGCTAGTATTATATTGTAGCTGAGCAAACAGGCAAGTATCCTAAACCCTTGCATTACTTTAAGTAAAGCATATCGTAAGCAAGTATCCTAAACCCTTGCATTACTTTAATTGACGCATATCGTAAGCAAGTTCCTTAATTCTTACTCTTTTATTTGAGCAAGTATCCTAAACTCTTATTTTACTTTATTCAACGGATATCGTAAGTAAGTACCTAAACCTTACGCACTACCGCTATTTTGTGCAAATAGGTATATGTTTATGCAATTTCTTTGAACCCTAAATTTATTGAGCAAGTTCCTTACACCATACTTTTGTTAAGCAAGTTTCCCTGAACTTACCCTAAATTATATTGAGCAGGTTATTGTTGAATTGAAAGTTATTCATTTAAGCTTGAACTTTATTTCCAAGAATGATTATTAAGTGGGTTAATTACCTTACAATTATTCCACATCGATATTATCGACATTCGCACTTAGTGCACTTGAATTCGTACAGTCTTGGACTTGTACTTCATTTAAAGTTCTATAATTTGTGAACTGTGTCAGATAGAGTCTGAACCTTGGTTCGGTCAGACAAATATATGAAATTTTATAAAAGCAATCCCAACCAATTGATGGTAAGGATTCTTAGACTGAATGAACACCCCTCTTATGATAGGGGAGTACCCCAGGTATCTAATATAAGATACAAAAGAACAAATTTAAATGTTATGCATATACATGGTGTACGCGAGGCTGATCCCCTCAAGTACTTATTCTGTAGCCAGTAACCAAAGGGTCAATTAATTATTGATTCCATTGGAGTGTTATAGTTCAAAGTCTACTTGACTAGCAGTTATTATAAAAGAAAATCATTGTCTTTGCTTCTAATATTCATATTGTTGAATCCATCATTTATTCATATTATTGAATTTCTTGTCAGATATTTTCCTTTCATTATGATATATCCTTATTGTTGTATTTAAACTTGTTGAGCAAACTTGTTGCTCATCCTTGCTATATCATGAATATATTGCAGCTAAGCCCGAGACCTCAGGGGATGACTATGGTAAAGGGAAGATGTAGACTAGTGGCAAGAAGAAGATTTTACCTTGTGCTTAATTTAAATTATTGTTATGTAATATGAACCCTAATATTTACTTTAGGGTATGTTTATAAGAATATTTTAAGGTTATCGAATCTTGGGACTAGTAACACATTTTGAATGAACGACGTACGTTTATTATTTTTCACATTTTAGTTGTCGTATGTTGTTTAGAGGTGGATGTTTGTACTTTATCGTGATAACCGAACCGAATTTGGGGTTGTCACAATAAACCCCTAAACATAGGGTTGTTCATCTCAGTATTTAGAGTACAAGTCTGCACCAAAGAAAGTTTGGTTTGGATAAGCTTTCAAGGGTAATTGAAGTTTAATGATCATCAACTAGGGAACTAGTTGAATCAACAATGCTTGATAACACAATAGTTGTTTAATAACAACATAACTCAGAACATTTGAGAATCATAAATGAACTGATTATACATATCAAACTCGTGCTTGAAATAACTATAGAGCATAAGCATTCAATAAAATGAATAAAATGGTTAACCTTTGCTTGAACAGTAAAATAAGTTAAGGTTCGAGTCTTATAATCATTGGAAAAGAAATTCCTGAAGGTACATTTAACTGATAGCAAGTTGGAAACTAAAAACTTGCCCAACAAGGTATTAAATCATGCAAAGAATTAAAACAGTTCAATAATAGAGACGAGAGTTCTAAAACTAAATTTCATTATACAATAATAGAACTTAAGAAACTTGCTTAACTGTAAACAAGTTAGAATGAATCAATCAAATAAGAATTTCCAATAACATTAGAGTTAGAGTTTGCTCGAATGAATTTTAGAAACAATTGACTTATTCAATAACAGTTAAGATACAAAGCTTGCTCAATCAAAAGAATGAAGTTACACAATATAATAATAGAACTAACTCAACGAAAGTGTAGAGTTAGATGTGACGCCCCCAAAATAGGTCCATTCCATCCAACCCATTCTGAGTCTCCAAATACATGGTACAGAAATAACTACAACTTTATTATTACAACATATAAACTGTGAGTTTAAATACAGATATTGTCGTCTAGACAATATCCACACGTAAATAAATCCCCATCATAATTATTGATACATTATTTTACAAAAATGGTGAGGACTACTAAACAACTCTCTCTAGAACCTTCATTCCATACCCCGACTAGTACTCGCTACATTCTCGCCTCCTGAGAAGAAAAATGGAACAAAAAGGAAAAGTGTGAGCTCAACTAGCCCAGTAAAGAATATTATGACTAAAATAATATACAACAACTTATCGTTAGTCTTCAATAGGAAAAAATCTAATAGAATACAATAGACAACCAGTTTTAAATCAATAACTGCAGCGGAAACAACAATTCATTAGAAGAGTTAAGTAGAGAATGCAAACTACTATCTTCTACATATGAATTTAAAAGTTCATCGTCGATATTTTATCCCTGTAACATCAATCAACATATATCTGGAATCAAATATTCATCTTTGCACTATAGGCCAAAGATATTCATCAGTTGGTCATGTTCATCTAAACAACTGTTCATCTTTGCACTATGGGCCAAAGATATTAATCAGTCGGTCATGTTCATCTCAACACCTGTTCATCTTTGCACTACGGGCCAAAGATATTCATCATAAAATCATTCATCTTTGCACTACGGGCCAAAGATATTAATCAGTCGGTTATGTTCATCTCAACACCTGTTCATCTTTGCACTACGGTCAAAAGATATTCATCATAAAATCATTCATCTTTGCACTATGGGCCAAAGATATTCAGTTATATCATCATTTAGGACTGAGGATGATGAAAAATATTTTTAAAAAAAAGAATCTAGTGAAACAAAAGAATAAATATTAAGGATTCATACTTTACACAATCCAAGTTCAAAAATACTTCATAAGTAATCAGAGTGGAGTAAAATTCAAGAATGATCAAAACATGGATACAATCAAAGCTAGTATCCATAATAGATATTTTGGACAAAAAGAAGAAATTTCATTTTTCGGTGAATAGTGCCGTATACGTGAATAGTGTCGTATACGTGAATAGTAACTCTGACACCAAAATATTGAAATTTCACAAAAAATATCATCATGCTTCGTGAATGGTACTTGTGAATAGTAACTCATGAATAGTAACTCGTGAATAGTAATTCATGAATAGTAACCTCGACATGAAAAAATTCCAAATTTGATAAAAATTTCTAACCAATAATTCAGCATAATGATATTGAAGAAATAATATCATTTTCGAAAAAAATAACATCCCTTACCTCGAAAGACAGTACTTCTAGTTGAAACATCGGATATAGGCTATGACTTGAACTTGCACCGTATAGCAATACTCAAAGTATACTCAAAATACTCACAAGAATACGCTCGATAATATAGAGAGAGAAAACTTCAGTTTCTGGTGTGATTTTCAATTCTAACCTAAGCACCCTATTTATAGGAAAATGCTTAGAACACCAAAGTAAAAAATTTAATATAATATTATTATTATTATTTCTATAACTTTCTACGTACCAAGAATCTGAATTCAGCAATCAAAACACATGAAAGACCCACACTCAAATCACCAAAAAAAAATTTCATATTAAAAATATTTTAAACTTCCAAAAATCAATTATTTCGGAGCTTCGGAACTTCAATAATTTATAATAAATAGCCATTTTATCAGAAAATTCGAATTTCGCGAATTTTTATAGGAAATTCAATTTCTACAACTTTGCAGAAGAAAGTTTTTCCAAATTCCAAACAGAAATTAACCGAAATCCACAAACGGGCAATTTTACAGGCTATAATCAAATTTCAGTCAATAAATGGGGTCCACCGACACATAAAACATGCTTTAAATATTTTTGGTAATACAAATACTCCTCCACATATACTCATATATCTCACATTCATCGTAAAAATATCATCATTATTATATTATTAAAATATAATAATATATTTAAATAAATTATTTTATCAGAAAAAGATAAAATTTCAATTTTCAACAATTGTCACATTAAAAAAATTTTGTCCATCTATATCCACATAAAATCAATATTTTCCTCATCATATGAATCAATAATTAATTATTCAAAAATAATATTACAGAATCACAATATTGACAACTAGACAGTTCCCAGGAAAGAGAGGGCTTTACAATAAGAATTTCTCCTTACTAGCCCGCAATTAGGTGACCAAACCTCTCCTTAGACAGAACTTTCTAGACATTGCCAATAATGTTATCTAATAATATTATTCAGATAATATGAATTATTGCTTCGATAATGAAAAATAGTGTGTAATGACAATTATTGAAACAACAGCAATATAAAATATCAACGCAGCAATTATTAAATCAATAAAATAACACACTGAATAGTAATTACTATAACCATTATTGAGTAGTGCCTTCTTATGTACGAATCAATAATTGGTGCAATACCGTGTGCTACTGTGTTTTAACCACCGAGTATTCCAACAGTATTAACGGTAACAACTAAGCCGTTATTTTTAAACAACTTATATTTGTCATTTTCTTCATCCAATCGCTTTCCGTTATGGGGCCCACAAAAGACTGCGCCGTAGTACGAATATTCTCCGACGGCAAGAATATTCCACGACCAAACGAATATTCCCCGACAACAATGAATATTTTATAACCACTTGCTTATTCAAAATATTTGCATATTTTACTCATAACTATCCACATTAATCAGATCAACCCTTACTATTTCAAAATAATAAATAGAGGAAAATAAATTTCATTTATTAATAATTTGGGGTCTTACAATCTCCCCTCCTTATGAAATTTCGTCCTCAAAATTGACGTACATACCTGGTGTTTCGAAAAGATGAGTATACCTCGCTTTCATTTTCGTTTTCAACTCCCAGGTCATTTCCTCTATAGCATGATTCCTCCACAGAACTTTAACTTGTGTTATAACCTCAGTACATAGGACATGTTCTTTCCTATCCAAGATCTTGACAAGTACCTCCTCGTACGTTAAGTCTTCGGCTATCTCATCCAGTTCTAAAACAATGACGTGGTTCGGGTCGTCCACATATTTACGTAACATTGATACGTGAAAAATATTATGAACACGCGTCATACTTGGCGGTAAAACGAGTCTATAGGCCATAGTTCCTATTCGATCGAGATTATCAAATGGATTAATAAATCGAAGGTTTTAGTTTTCCTCACCTCACCGATTCTCGCTTTTGAAATAACAACTTCTTGCACATCCTTCTTCAAATTCATCAGCTCCGGTGTGTAGCTTAAACAACTTTAACTTTATCGATTAAAGTCGATTATACTCGTATATCATCACGTGGGTACCTAGAGTTTTCATCTCCATCTCTATTATTTATAAATTATACGAAATGAGTCTTTTACAATATCGTACTCGTACTTGTATACGATCTTCTACTCAACACATCAGCTACCACGTTCGCTTTTCCAGGATGGCATGGTCAGAACATGTGCTGAAATGAGTCTCCTCTTGAGTTCTTCGAAGCTCTTCCCACATTCCTTGCTCCATTCGAAATTTGTATCTCTATGAGCCAGTTGCGTTAATGGAATAGCGATTCAAGAATATCATTCAACGAATCTCCAATAATAACCAACTAAGCTTAGAAAGCTACGTATTTCGATTACCGACTTAGGTTGTTCTCAACTGTGACTCATATACCAACCTTGGATAGCACGTTACAATGACACCTATCAGTTTACTATCGCACGAATATTGTCCCCTACGGAGAGTCTGGCTTCGGTGCATTCCACAAAGGAAGTCACCAGATAAAGGCTCAGGTACCAAATTCTATAGTTAAATTTTTAACTCCTGAAGTTCAATAGGAGCCATTCGATATGAGATTTTAGAAATGAGTTTTGTACCAGGTTCAAAGTTGATACAAAATTTAATATCAGGCTTTGGGAGTAAGCCAAGAAATTCTTCAGGAAATACCTCAGGAAAAATCAATAACAACAGGAATATTATTCAAATCTTATGTGTCTTTATTCAAATCCATAACATGGACTAAGAAAACTTGACATCCGTAATAAACGAATGACTTTATGGCTTGATATGAAAATGTTTGACTACAATGGTTTGATTGCTTGAATTCGAATAAAAGGTTGCTTAGGAATATGAAAACTAACAACCTTAAGAAAGTAATCAATTTCGGCATGATGAGTAGTTAACCTTAAAATCACATCAAAAGCAAATATCTCTATAGAAATAAGGTTAACAGGTAATGTGATAGTGCCAACCTGAATCAAGCAAGATTTCTAAACAACGGATGCAATGAAAGTTTCTCCTAACGGAGTCTCCATAAATAGGTCAAAGTCTAACTTCTCCGTAGTCAAGTTCAAACGTTGATCGCAAGCAAGAGAGATAAAAGAATAGGTACAACTGGTATCTAGTAAGGTATAAACTTCGCAAGAATTTATAATTAACTAACCCGTACTAACTTTGTTCGGGTTCCTCATATTTTAACCGGTCACGACAAACGCTCTTCTAGGAACCGTTGACTTTGACTTTTTTGGGACATCCTTTTGAGTAACCATTCCCGATGGACTGGGTTTCGATACCGTACAATCTCGAGCGATATGTCCTTCTTTTCCACAATTATAGCATACCTTAAACTATTGTGGGAAGTTTGGACTGATATGTCACTCTTTCCCGCATTTGTAACATACGACCGGTGGTCTTTCTCCTCCCTTGGAACCAGTTGCTATTGGCCCTGACGTCTTCACATGGTCGTTGTTGAATCTCCTCTTTTTAAAATCTCCTCCCGACTCGCTTCTTCTATTTTCATGGCCACGATTACCACCAGTGTGGTTACCGCCTTTGTCCGTATTCTTCTTTTTCCGTTGGTTATCATTATTCTGATGACTGCTATCTTCGGTATGATCCTGGTTATGGTCCCTCGGTTGAACGTACTCGTTATCTCGCTCTAAAAACTGAGCCCTGTTGACAACATCTGAATAGAAAGAAAATTTATGAGAAATGAGATACTGACGTATGCCGGGTTTCAAACCTCTCAAAAACATCCGCATCATACGTTCCTAATTCTCCACCAAATGAGATGTAAACCTGGATAACTCCCCGAACTTCACCTCGTACTGGGACACCGTCATGTTATTCTGCTCCAGTCTAATAAACTCCACTTCCTTCATATGACGAATACTTTCAGGGAAGTACTTGTTATTGAACTGTTTCTGAAACGTTTCCCATGACATGTTGAGTGCAGCTGGATGGGTACGCTTCACAGATTCCCACCAGTAATCTGCCTCGCCACAGAACATAAAGGTGGCGAATGGAACTTTTTGTTCCTCCGTGCATCCCAAGACATCGAATATCTTGCTAATTTGTTTGACCCATGTCTCCGCCTTAATCGAATCCGGCTTTCTCCAGAATTTTGGTGGTCCCAACTCTTTGAACTGCTTAGTTGTGACCAGTCGTTAATTGCAATCATTTCCTCCTGTATTTTGAACACGAGTCTCCCTCGTCTGATTTTGCATGAACTGCAAAAAGCTTCTAAACATCCCCTCATTCATCATCTGCTCAGTGGTGTTGTTCATAGGAGGTACATTGCCAGCCTATTGCACGTTCTCCTCGTTGGTGAGTACAGGCATGTGAGCCCCCAAAAGAGGTATACATCACCCATTCTGAGTTGTCAATACATGGTACAGAAACAACAACTTTATTATTACAACATACAAACTATGAGTTTAAGTACAGATATTGTCATCTAGACAATATCCACATACAAATAAATCTTCATCATAATTATTGATACATTATTTTATAAAAATGGTGAGGACTACTAAACAACTCTCTCTAGAACCATCATTACATTCCCCGACTCGTACTCGCTACATTATCATCTCCTGGGAAGAAAAATGGTACAAAAAAGAAAAGGGTGAGCTCAACTAGCCCAGTAAAGAATATTATGACTAAGATAATATACAACAAATTATCGTTAGTCTGCAACAGGGAAAAAAATCTAATAGAATACAATAGACAACAAGTTTTAAATTAATAATCGCAGCGAAAAATATTAATTCATAGAATAGTTACGTAGAGGATGAAATCTACTAATATCTATGAATTTAACAGTCCATCATCATTATTTTGTCCCTGTAACATCAATCAATATATATCTGGAATCAAATATTCATCTTTACACTACAGGCCAAAGATATTCATCAGTTGGTCATGTTCATCTAAACACATGTTCATCTTTGTACTACGGGCCAAATATATTCATCAGAAATCTTTCATCTTTGCAATACAGGCCAAAAATATTCAATTATATCATCATTTAGGACTTAGGATGATGAAAAATATTTTTAAAGAAACGAATCCAGTGAAACAAAATGACAAGGATTAAGGATTAAGGATTCGTACTTTGTTTTATCCATGTCCAAAAATACCTCAAAAATAATCATAGTGGTGTAAAATTCAAAAATGATCAAAACATGGATACAATCAAAGCTAGTATCCACAATTCGTGAATAGTATCGTATACGTGAATAGTGTCGTATACGTGAATAGTAACTCTGACACAAAAAGTTCCAAATTTGATTAAAAGTTCAGATCAATACTTCGGCATAATGATATTAGAAGAAATAATATCATTTTAAAAAAAATATCCCTTACCTCGAAAGACAGTACTTCTAGTTGAAACACCGAATATAGGCTATGACTTGAACTTGCACCGTATAGCAATACTCAAAGTATACTCAAAATACTCACAAGAATACGCTCGATAATATATAGAGAGAGAAAACTTCAGTTTCTGGTGTGATTTTCAATTCTAACCTAAGCACCCTATTTATAGGAAAATGCTTAGAACACCAAAGCAGAAAATTTATTAAAATATATTATTAATAATAAATTTCATACGCCTCCTTGGAAAATCAGATTTCTAACATATCCCACATGCTCATCTTCTAGAAAAAGTGAGAAAAACATTTTTATTAAAAAAAATTAAAAAATTCCAAAAATTAATTATTTCGGAACTTCGAAACTTCAATAATTCATAATAAATAGCTCTTTTATCAGAAAAATCAAATCTCGCGAATTTTTATAGAAAATTCAATTCTCTACAACTTTGCAGAAGGAAGTTTTTCCAAATTCCAAACAGAAATTGACCAAAATCCACAAACAGGCAAATTTACAGGCTATAATCAAATTTCAGTCAATAAATGGGTTCCACCGACACATAAAACATGCTTTAAATATTTTTGGTAACAAAAATACTCCTCTTCCACATATACTCATATATCCCACATTCATCGTAAAAATATCATCATTATTATATTATTAAGATATAATAATATATTTAAATGAATTATTTTATCAAAACAAAATAAAATTTCAATTTTCAACAATTGTCACATTAAAAATTTTCTCCATCTATATCCACATAAATTCAATATTTTCCTCATCATATGAATCAATAATTAATTATTCACAAATAATATTACAGAATCACAATATTGACAACCAGGCAGTTCCCAGGAAAGAGTGGGCTTTCCAATAATAATTTCTCCTTACTGGCGCGCAATTAGGTGACCAAACATCTCCATAGACAGAACTTTCTAGACATTGCCAATAATTTTATCTAATAATATTATTCAGATAATATGAATTATTGCTTCGATAATGAAAAATACTGTGTAATGACAATTATTGAAACAACAACAATATAAAATATCAATGCAGCAATTATTGAATCAATAAAATAAAATACTGAACAGTAATTACTGTAACAATTATTGAGTAGTGACTTCTTACGTAAGAATCAATAATTGGTGCAATACTGTGTGCTACTGTGTTTTAACCACCGAGTATTTTAACAGTATTAACGGTAACAACTACGCAGTTATTTTTAAACAACTTATATTTGTCGTTTTCTTCATCCAATCGCTTTCCGTTATGGGGCTCACACATGGCTGTGCCGTCATACGAATATTCTCCGACAATACGAATATTCCACGACCAAACGAATATTCCCTGACAACAATGAATATTTTATAACCACTTGCTTATTTTGAAATATTTGCGTATTTTACCAATAACAATCCACATTAATCATATCAACCCTTACTATTTCAAAATAATAATTAGAGGAAATTAAATTTCATTTATTAATTATTTGGGGTCTTACAACCTCCCCTCCTTATGAAATTTCTTCCTCAAAATTGACATACGTACCTGGTGTTTCAAAAAGGTGAGGATACCTCGTTTTCATTTCCGTTTCCAACTCCCACGTCATTTCCTCTATAGCATGGTTTTTCCATAAAACTTTAACTTGTGGTATTACCTTCGTGCGTAAGACATGCTCCTTCCTATCCAAGATCTTGATAGGTACCTCCTCATACGTTAAATCTTCGGCTATCTCGTCCGGTTCTAACTCAATGACGTGGTTCAGGTCTTTCACATATTTACGAAGTACAGATATGTGAAACACATTATGAACACGAGACATACTCGGAGGTAACGCAAGTCTATAGGCTACATTTCCTACTCGGTCAAGAATTTGAAATGGACCAATAAATCGTGGATTGAGCTTTCCTCTCTTCCCAAATCTTGTAACTCCCTTCCATGGAGCTACACGCAACAATACATGATCCCCAATACTAAATTCCACGTCCTTTCGATGAAGATCCGCATAACTCTTTTATCGATCTTGTGCCGTTCGTATATGTTGTCGAATCATTTGGATCTTTTCGGTAGTCATACGTACTAACTCGGGTCCCAACAATGATGTTTCACCCACCTCATCCCAATATATTGGAGAGCGACACTTTCGTCCATATAATGCTTCAAAAGGAGCCACACATATACTTGCCTGATAACTGTTGTTGTAGGAGAATTCCACCAATGGTAAATACTTATCCCAACTGCCCTTAAAGTCTAGGACACAGAGTCTTAATAAATCTTCAAGAGTTTGAATAGTCCTCTCTGATTGTCCGTCCGTTTGAGGATGATATGCCGAACTGATTCGTAAATCCGTGCCCATAGCTTTTTACAAGCTAACCCAAAATCTTGAAGTTAATCTTGGGTCACGATCCGAAACTGTGGATACTGGCATGCCATGCAACCTCACAATCTCATTTACATATATTCTAGCAAGACGTTCAAGGGAATAAGTCTCCCGTATCGGCAAGAAATGAGCAGACTTGGTTAATCTATCAACAATAACCCAAATGGCATTGATGCCTTGAGAAACCGTAGGAAGACCCATAACGAAATCCATGGTAATGTGTTTCCACTTCCATTTCGGAATCTCAAGTGGTTGCAACGGACCCTTAGGTACTAGATGCTCCACCTTTACACATTGACAAGTTAAACACATCGAGATAAACTTTGCAATCTCTCTCTTCATATTGTTCCACCAAAATGTATGTCGAAGATCACGATACATTTTAGTACTTCCAGGATGGATTGCAAAAGGTGTATTGTGTGCCTCCATCATAATCTTGTACTTCAAATCAAGGTCGTTAGGAACACAAAGTCTGGAGTGGACTAGATGAATTCCTTCTTCATCAATTCTCGCTTCCGGAATAGCACCTTCTTGTACTTTCTTCTTCATACGCATCAGCTCCGGGTCGGTGGCTTGAGCAACCTTAACTTTTTCTATTAAAGTTGGATCTATACATATACTTGATATCATCGCACTCGTTCATGCATATGATCTTCTACTCAACGCGTCAGCTACCACGTTTGTTTTTCCAGGATGGTATTGAATAGTGTGGTCGTAGTCTTTCAACAGCTCAAGCCAACGTCGTTGCCGCATGTTGAGTTCCTTTTGCGTGAAGAAATATTTGAGGCTTTTATGGTCTGAATATATCTCTACTTTCTCCCCATATAGATAGTGCCTCCAGATCTTTAGCGCGATAACGACTGCTGCCAACTCTAGATCATGAGTAGGATAATTCCTCTCATACTCTTTAAGTTGTCGCGAGGCATAGGCTATGACTTTCCCACGTTGCATGAGAATACATCCTAACCCTTTGCCTGAAGCATCGCTGTAGATAACAAATCCCTCCGTACCAGATGGTATTGTTAGAACAGGTGCTGAAATGAGTCTCCTTTTGAGCTCTGGGAAACTCTTCTCGCATTCTTCGCTCCAAACGAATTTTGTATCCTTCCAAGTTAGCTGGGTTAATGGAGTAGCGATTCGAGAAAACCATTCCACGAATCTCCGATAATAACCAGCTAAGCCCAAAAAGCTACGTACTTCAGTCACCGACTTTGGTTGCTCCCAACTTTGTATTGCTTCAATCTTCGCCGGATCAACAGATACTCCATGTTTCGACACCACGTGCCTAAGGAATGCTACTTCCTCAAGCCAGAACTCGCATTTCTTCAATTTGGCATATAGTTTGTTTTCACGAAGCCTTTGGAGTACCAGCTTCAAATGGTGCTCATGATCTTCACGACTTTTGGAATATATGAGGATGTCATCAATAAAAACAACAACGAACTGATCCAAATATTCCTTGAATACTCGGTTCATCATATCCATGAAAGCCGCAGGAGCATTAGTCAATCCGAAAGACATGACTAAGAATTCATAATGCCCGTACCGAGTTCTGAAGGCAGTCTTTGGAATATCCTCAGTTCTAATCTTCAACTGATGATATCCAAAACGAAGATCGATTTTTAAAAAGAATTGTTCTCCTTGCAACTGGTCAAACAAGTCATCAATACGAGGTAGAGGATACCTATTCTTGATGGTGACATGGTTCAATTCCCGATAGTCAATACAAAGTCGCATACTACCGTCTTTCTTCTTTACGAATAAAACAGGAGCACCCCAAGGAGATGTACTAGGACGAATGAAACCGATGTCCAACAACTCCTGTAGTTGGACCTTTAACTCCTGAAGTTCAATAGGAGCCATTCGATATGGAGTTTTAGAAATGGGCTTTGTACCAGGTTCAAGATCAATAAAGAATTCAACTTCAAGTTCTGGGGGTAGACCGGGAATTTCTTCAGGAAATACGTCAGGAAAGTCAATAACAATAGGAATATTATTCAAATTTGACGTGTCTTTATTCAAATCCATAACATGGGCTAAGAAAGCTTGACATCCGTTTTTCAATAAACGAATAGTTTTATGATTAGATATGACAGTGATTGATTTTAATAGTTTAGTTGCTTGAATTCGTACAACAGGTTGGTTAGGAATATGAAAACTAACAACCTTACGAAAACAATCAATTTTGGCATTATGAGTAGCTAACCAATCAATCCCTAAAATCACATCAAAACCAAGTATCTTTAAAGAGATAAGTTCAACAGGTAAGGTGATGGTGCCAACTTGAATCAAAAAAGATTTATAAACAGTGGATGTGATGAAAGTTTCTCCTAACAGAGTTTCCACAGATAGGTCAAAGCCTAATTTCTCCGGAGTCAAGTTTAAACGTTGAGCACAAGCAGGAGAGATAAATGAATGGGTAGCACCGGTATCAAGTAAGGTATAAACTTCACAAGAATTTATAAATAGCTTACCCGTGATCACCTCGTTTGGGTTCATCGCATTTTTACCACTCACAACAATCGCTCTTCCAGGAACCGCTGACTTTGACTTTTCTGGGACAGTCTTTTGACTCACCGTCCCCGCTGAACTAGGTTTCGCTACCGTACAATCTCGAGCGATATGTCCTTCATTTCCACAATTATAGCATACCTTGAACTGTTGTGGGCAGTTTGGACTGATATGTCCCTCTTTCCCGCATTTATAGCATATGACTGGTGGTCGTTCTCCTCCCTTAGAACCAGTTGCTACCGGCACTGTCGTCTTCACATGGTCGTTGTTAAATCTCCTCTTTTTAAAATCTCCTCCTGACTCGCTTCTTCTATTTTTATGGCCATGATTACCACCAGAGTGGTTACCATTTTTGTCCGTCTTTTTCTTTCTCCACTGGTTATCGTTGCTTTGTTGACTGCCATCTCCAGTATGATTTTGGTTGTGGTCCCTCAGTTAACCGTACTCGTTATCTCGCTCTAATAATTGAGCCCTGTTACAACATCTGAGTAGAGAGAACATTTATGAGAAATGAGATACTGACGTATGCCGGGTTTCAAACCTCTAAGAAATATCCGCATCATACGTTCCTCATTTTCCACCAAATGAGGTGTAAACCTGGATAACTCTGCAAACTTTGCCTCGTACTGGGACACCGTCATGTTATTCTGCTCCAGTCTAATAAACTCCACTTCCTTCATATGACAAACACTTTCAGGAAAGTATTTGTCATTAAATAGTTTCTAAAATGTCTCCCAAGACATGTTGAGTGCGGCTGGATGTGTACGCTTCACAGACTCCCACCAGTAGTCTGCCTCACCACGGAACATAAAGGTGGCGAATGGAACCTTCTGTTCCTCCGTGCATCCCAAAACATCGAATATCTTGGTAATTTGCTTGACCCATATTTCAGCCATGATCGGATCTGGCTTTCCCTTAAATTCTGGTGGTCCCAACTCTTTGAACTGCTTGGCTGTGATAACCCATGATTTGCTATCATTTCCTCCTGTATTTTGAACACGAGTCTCCCTCGTCTGATTTTGCATGAACTGCAAAAAGCTTCTAAACATCCCCTCGTTCATCATCTGCTCAATGGTGTTGTTCACAGGAGGAACATTGCCAGCCTGTTGCACGTTCTCCTCGTTAGTGAGTACAGGCGTCTCCACGGTCTCATTTCCACTGTTAATATTCTCAGTCGACATTCTCAAATACTGTCATAAAACAAGGGTTAATTAAGGAAATCAATATATAACATAATATCCCTATATACTGACCAACTAACAAATAAGCTTAGGTAGGGCACACTAGCGAAGGATTTACTCGTCTCTCCCCTCCTATTTCTATTCCCCGATCTCTGCCAGAGATCATATCCCTAAGCTCTTATACCAACTGTGACGCCCCCAAAATAGGTATACATCATCCATTCTGAGTTGTCAATACATGGTACAGAAACAACTACAACTTTATTATTACAACATACAAACTATGAGTTGAAGTACAGATATTGCCATCTAGACAATATCCACATACAAATAAATCCTCATCATAATTATTGATATATTATTTTATAAAAATGGTGAGGACTACTAAACAACTCTCTCTAGAACCATCATTACATTCCCCGACTCGTACTCGCTACATTCTCATCTCCTGAGAAGAAAAATGGAACAAAAAGGAAAAGGGTGAGCTCAACTAGCCCAGTAAAGAATATTATGACTAAGATAATATACAACAAATTATCGTTCGTCTGCAACAGGGAAAAAAAATCTAATAGAATACAATAGACAACATGTTTTAAATTAATAATCGCAGTGAAAAATATTAATTCATAGAAGAGTTACGTAGAGGATGAAATCTACTAATATCTATGAATTTAACAGTCCATCATCACTATTTTGTCCCTGTAACATCAATCAATATATATCTGGAATCAAATATTCATCTTTGAACTACAGGCCAAAGATATTCATCAGTTGGTCATGTTCATCTAAACACCTGTTCATCTTTGCACTACGGGCCAAAGATATTCATCATAAATCTTTCATCTTTGCACTACAGGCCAAAGATATTCAATTATATCATCATTTAGGACTGAGAATGATGAAAAATATTTTTAAAGAAACGAATCCAGTGAAACAAAATGACAAGGATTAAGGATTAAGGATTCGTACTTTGTTTTATCCATGTCCAAAAATACCTCAAAAATAATCATAATGGTTTAAAATTCAAGAATGATCAAAATATGGATACAATCAAAGTTAGTATCCACAATAGATATTTTAGACGAAAAGGAAAATTTTAATTTTTCGATGAATAGTGTCGTATTCGTGAATAGTGCCGTATACGTGAATAGTAACTCCGACACAAAAAGTTCCAAATTTGATTAAAAGTTCAGATCAATACTTCGGCATAATGATATTAGAAGAAATAATATCATTTTAAAAAAAAATATCCCTTACCTCGAAAGACAGTACTTCTAGTTGAAACACCGAATATAGGCTATGACTTGAACTTGCACCGTATAGCAATACTCAAAGTATACTCAAAATACTCACAAGAATACGCTCGATAATATAGAGAGAGAAAAAACTTCAGTTTCTGGTGTGATTTTCAATTCTAACCTAAGCACCCTATTTATAGGAAAATGCTTAGAACACCAAAGCAGAAAATTTATTAAAATATATTATTAATAATAAATTTCATACGCCTCCTTGGAAAATCAGATTTCTAACATATCCCACATGCTCATCTTCTAGAAAAAGTGAGAAAAACGTTTTTATTAAAAAAAATTAAAAAATTCCAAAAATTAATTATTTCGGAGCTTCGAAACTTCAATAATTCATAATAAATAGCTCTTTTATCAGAAAAATCAAATCTCGCGAATTTTTATAGAAAATTCAATTCTCTACAACTTTGCAGAAGGAAGTTTTTCCAAATTCCAAACAAAAATTGACCAAAATCCACAAACAGGCAAATTTACAGGCTATAATCAAATTTCAGTCAATAAATGGGTTCCACCGACACATAAAACATGCTTTAAATATTTTTGGTAACAAAAATACTCCTCTTCCACATATACTCATATATCCCACATTCATCGTAAAAATATCATCATTATTATATTATTAAGATATAATAATATATTTAAATGAATTATTTTATCAAAAAAAATAAATTTTCAATTTTCAACAATTGTCACATTAAAAATTTTCTCCATCTATATCCACATAAAATCAATATTTTCCTCATCATATGAATCAATAATTAATTATTCACAAATAATATTACAGAATCACAATATTGACAACCAGGCAGTTCCCAGGAAAGAGTGGGCTTTCCAATAATAATTTCTCCTTACTGGCGCGCAATTAGGTGACCAAACATCTCCATAGACAGAACTTTCTAGACATTGCCAATAATGTTATCTAATAATATTATTCAGATAATATGAATTATTGCTTCGATAATGAAAAATACTGTGTAATGACAATTATTGAAACAACAGCAATATAAAATATCAATGCAGCAATTATTGAATCAATAAAATAAAATACTGAACAGTAATTACTGTAACAATTATTGAGTAGTGACTTCTTACGTAAGAATCAATAATTGGTGCAATACTGTGTGCTACTGTGTTTTAACCACCGAGTATTTTAACAGTATTAACGGTAACAACTACGCAGTTATTTTTAAACAACTTATATTTGTCGTTTTCTTCATCCAATCGTTTTTCGTTATGGGGCTCACACATGGCTGCGCCGTCGTACGAATATTCCCCGACAATACGAATATTCCACGACCAAACGAATATTCCCCGACAACAATGAATATTTTATAACCACTTGCTTATTTTGAAATATTTGCGTATTTTACCCATAACAATCCACATTAATCATATCAACCCTTACTATTTCAAAATAATAATTAGAGGAAATTAAATTTCATTTATTAATTATTTGGGGTCTTACAACCTCCCCTCCTTATGAAATTTCTTCCTCAAAATTGACATACGTACCTGGTGTTTCAAAAAGGTGAGGATACCTCGTTTTCATTTCCGTTTCCAACTCCCACGTCATTTCCTCTATAGCATGGTTTTTCCATAAAACTTTAACTTGTGGTATTACCTTCGTGCGTAAGACATGCTCCTTCCTATCCAAGATCTTGATAGGTACCTCCTCATACGTTAAATCTTCGGCTATCTCGTCCGGTTCTAACTCAATGACGTGGTTCAGGTCTTTCACATATTTACGAAGTACAGATATGTGAAACACATTATGAACACGAGACATACTCGGAGGTAACGCAAGTCTATAGGCTACATTTCCTACTCGGTCAAGAATTTGAAATGGACCAATAAATCGTGGATTGAGCTTTCCTCTCTTCCCAAATCTTGTAACTCCCTTCCATGGAGCTACACGCAACAATACATGATCCCCAATACTAAATTCCACGTCCTTTCGATGAAGATCCGCATAACTCTTTTATCGATCTTGTGTCGTTCGTATACGTTGTCGAATCATTTGGATCTTTTCGGTAGTCATACGTACTAACTCGGGTCCCAACAATGATGTTTCACCCACCTCATCCCAATATATTGGAGAGCGACACTTTCGTCCATATAATGCTTCAAAAGGAGCCACACATATACTTGCCTGATAACTGTTGTTGTAGGAGAATTCCACCAATGGTAAATACTTATCCCAACTGCCCTTAAAGTCTAGGACACAGAGTCTTAATAAATCTTCAAGAGTTTGAATAGTCCTCTCTGATTGTCCGTCCGTTTGAGGATGATATGCCGAACTGATTCGTAAATCCGTGCCCATAGCTTTTTACAAGCTAACCCAAAATCTTGAAGTTAATCTTGGGTCACGATCCGAAACTGTGGATACTGGCATGCCATGCAACCTCACAATCTCATTTACATATATTCTAGCAAGACGTTCAAGGGAATAAGTCTCCCGTATCGGCAAGAAATGAGCAGACTTGGTTAATCTATCAACAATAACCCAAATGGCATTGATGCCTTGAGAAACCGTAGAAATCCATGGTAATGTGTTTCCACTTCCATTTCGGAATCTCAAGTGGTTGCAACGGACCCTTAGGTACTAGATGCTCCGCCTTTACACATTGACAAGTTAAACACATCGAGATAAACTTTGCAATCTCTCTCTTCATATTGTTCCACCAAAATGTATGTCGAAGATCACGATACATTTTAGTACTTCCAGGATGGATTGCAAAAGGTGTATTGTGTGCCTCCATCATAATCTTGTACTTCAAATCAGGGTCGTTAGGAACACAAAGTCTGGAGTGGACTAGATGAATTCCTTCTTCATCAATTCTCGCTTCCGGAATAGCACCTTCTTGTACTTTCTTCTTCATACGCATCAGCTCCGGGTCGGTGGCTTGAGCAACCTTAACTTTTTCTATTAAAGTTGGATCTATACATATACTTGATATCATCGCACTCGTTCATGCATATGATCTTCTACTCAACGCGTCAGCTACCACGTTTGCTTTTCCAGGATGGTATTGAATAGTGTGGTCGTAGTCTTTCAACAGCTCAAGCCAGTGGTTATAATATAGAGAGAGAAAACTTCAGTTTCTGGATTGATTTTCAATTCTAACCTAAGCACCCTATGTAAGACCCCGAATAATTAATAAATAAAATTTAATTTCCTCTAATTATTATTTTGAATAGTAAGGGTTGATTTGATTAATGTGGATAATTATGGGTAAAATACACAAATATTTTAAAATAAGTAAGTGGTTATAAAATATTCATTGTTGTCGGGGATTATTCGTTTGGTCGTGGAATATTCGTACTGTTGGGGAATATTCGTACGATGGCGCATCCGTGTGTGGACCCCATAACGGAAAGCGATTGGATGAAGAAAACGACAAATATAAGTTGTTTAAAAATAACGGCGTAGTTGTTACCATTAATACTCTTAAAATACTCGGTGGTTAAAACACAGTAGCACACGGTATTGCACCAATTATTGATTCTCACGTAAGAAGGCACTACTCAATAATGGTTACAGTAATTACTGTTTAGTATTTTATTTTATTGATTTAATAATTGCTGCGTTGATATTTTATATTGTTGTTGTTTCAAAAATTGTCATTACACGGTATTTTTCATTATCGAAACAATAATTCATATTATCTGAATAATATTATTAGATAACATTATTGGTAATGTCTAGAAAGTTCTGTCTAAGGAGATGTTTGGTCACCTAATTGCGCGCCAGTAAGAAGAAATTCTTATTGGAAAGCCCCCTCTTTCCTAGGAACTGCCTGGTTGTCAATATTGTGATTCTGTATTATTATTTGTGAATAATTAATTATTGATTCATATGATGAGGAAAATATTGATTTTATGTGGATATAGATGGAGAAAATTTTTAATGTGACAATTGTTGAAAATTGAAATTTTATCTTTTTCTGATAAAATAATTCATTTAAATATATTATTATATCTTAATAATATAATAATGATGATATTTTTACGATGAATGTGGGATATATGAGTATATGTGGAAGATGAGTATTTTTGTTACCAAAAATATTTAAAGTATGTTTTATGTGTCGGTGGACCCCATTTATTGACTGAAATATGATTATAGCCTGTAAAATCGCCCGTTTGTGGATTTCGGTCAATTTCTGTTTGAAATTTTGAAAAACTTCCTTCTGCAAAGTTGTAGAGGATTGAATTTCCTATAAAAAAATTGCGAGATTTGATTTTTCTGATTAAAGGGCTATTTATTATGAATTATTGAAGTTTCGAAGCTCCGAAATAATTAATTTTTGGAAGTTTTAAATATTTTTTAATAAAAACGTTTTTCTCACTTTTTCTAGAAGATGGGCATGTGTGATATGTTAGAAATCTGATTTTCCAAGGAGGCGTATGAAATTTATTATTAATAATATATTTTAATAAATTTTCTGCTTTGGTGTTCTAAGCATTTTCCTATAAATAGGGTGCTTAGGTTAGAATTGAAAATCACACCAGAAACTGAAGTTTTCTCTCTCTATATTATCGAGCGTATTCTTGTGAGTATTTTGAGTATACTTTGAGTATTGCTATACGGTGCAAGTTCAAGTCATAGTATATATTCGTTGTTTCAACTAGAAGTACTGTCTTTCGAGGTAAAAGATATTATTTTTTTTAAATGATATTATTTCTTCTAATATCATTATGCCTAAGTATTGATCTGAACTTTTAATCAAATTTGGAACTTTTTGTGTCGGAGTTACTATTCACGTATACGGTACTATTCACGTATACGATACTATTCACGAATACGGCACTATTCATCGAAAAATAAAAATTTTCCTTTTCGTCTAAAATATATATTGTGGATACTAGCTTTGATTGTATCCATGTTTTGATCATTCTTGAATTTTACACCACTATGATTATTTTTGAGGTATTTTTGGACATGGATAAAACAAAGTACGAATCCTTAATCCTTGTCATTTTGTTTCACTGGATTCGTTTCTTTAAAAATATTTTTCATCATCCTCAGTCCTAAATGATGATATAATTGAATATCTTTGGCCTGTAGTGCAAAGATGAAAGATTTCTGATGAATATCTTTGGCCCGTAGTGCAAAGATGAACAGGTGTTTAGATGAACATGATCAACTGATGAATATCTTTGTCCTGTAGTGCAAAGATGAATATTTGATTCCAGATATATATTGATTGATGTTACGGGGACAAAATAATGATGATGGACTGTTAAATTCATAGATATTAGTAGATTTCATCCTCTACGTAACTCTTCTATGAATTAATATTTTTCGCTGCGATTATTAATTTAAAACTTGTTCTCTATTGTATTCTATTAGATTTTTTTCCCTGTTGCAGACTAACGATAATTTGTTGTATATTATCTTAGTCATAATATTCTTTACTGGGCTAGTTGAGCTCACCTTTTTCCTTTTTGTTCCATTTTTCTTCTCAGGAGATGAGAATGTAGCGAGTACGAGTCGGGGAATGTAATGATGGTTCTAGAGAGAGTTGTTTAGTAGTCCTCACCATTTTTGTAAAATAATGTATCAATAATTATGATGAGGATTTATTTGTATGTGGATATTGTCTAGATGGCAATATCTGTACTTAAACTCATAGTTTGTATGTTGTAATAATAAAGTTGTAGTTGTTTTTGTACCATGTATTGACAACTCAGAATGGGTGATGCATACCTATTTTGGGGGCGTCACAGTTGGTATCAGAGCTTAGGGATATGATCTCTGGCGGAGATCGGAGAATAGAACTAGGAGGGGAGAGACGAGTAAATCCTTCGCTAGTGTGTCCTATCTAAGCTTATTTGTTAGTTGGTCAGTATATAGGGATATTATGTGATATATTGATTTCCTTAATTAACCCTTGTTTTATGACAGTATTTGAGAATGTCGACTGAGAATATTAACAGTGGAAATGAGACCGTGGAGACGCCTATACTCACCAAACGAGGAGAACGTGCAACAGGCTGGCAATGTTCCTCCTGTGAACAACACCATTGAGCATATGATGAACGAGGGGATGTTTAGAAGCTTTTTGCAGTTCATGCAAAATCAGACGAGGGAGACTAGTGTTCAAAATACAGGAGGAAATGATAGCAATTCACGGGTTGTCACAGCCAAGCAGTTCAAAGAGTTGGGACCACCAGAATTTAAGGGAAAGCCAGATCCGATCATGGCTGAAACATGGGTCAAGCAAATTACCAAGATATTCGATGTTTTGGGATGCACGGAGGAACAGAAGGTTCCATTCTCCACCTTTATGTTCCGTGGCGAGGCACACTACTGGTGGGAGTCTGTGAAGCATACACATCCAGCCACACTCAGCATGTCTTGGGAGACATTTCAGAAACTATTTAATGACAAATACTTTCCTGGGAACTGTCTGGTTGTCAATATTGTGATTCTGTAATATTATTTATAAATAATTAATTATTGATTCATATGATGAGAAAAATATTAATTTTATGTGGATATAGATGGAGGAATTTTTTTTAATGCGATAATTGTTAAAAATTGAAATTTTATCTTTTTCTAATAAAATAATTTATTTAAATATATTATTATATCTTAATAATATAATAATGATGATATTTTTACGATGAATGTGGGATATATGAGTATATGTGGAAGATGAGTATTTTTGTTACCAAAAATATTTAAAGCATGTTTTATGTGTCGGTGGACCACAATTATTGACTGAAATTTGATTATAGCCTGTAAAATCGTCCGTTTGTGGATTTCGGTCAATTTCTGTTTGGAATTTGGAAAAACTTCCTTCTGCAAAGTTGTAGAGAATAGAATTTCATATAAAAAGTCGCTCAATTTTATTTTTCTGATAAAAGGGATATTTATTATGAATTATTGAAGTTTCGAAGCTCCGAAATAATTAATTTTTGGAATTTTTAAATATTTTTTTTAATAAAAGCGTTTTTCTCACTTTTTTTAGAAGATGAGCATGTGGAATATGTTAGAAATCTGATTTTCCAAGGAGGCGTATGAAATTTATTATTAATAAAATATTTTAATAAATTTTCTGCTTTGGTGTTTTAAACATTTTCCTATAAATAGTGTGCTTAGGTTAGAATTGAAAATCACACCAGAAACTGAAGTTTTCTCTCTCTATATTATCGAGCGTATTCTTGTGAATATTTTGAGTATACTTTGAGTATTGCTATACGGTGCAAATTCAAGTCATAGTCTATATTCGGTGTTTCAACTAGAAGTACTGTCTTTCGAGGTAAGGGATATTATTTTTTTTTAAATGATATTATTTCTTCTAATATCATTATGCCGAAGTATTGATCTAAACTTTTAATCAAATTTGGAACTTTTTGTGTCGGAGTTACTATTCACGTATACGACACTATTTACGTATACGATACTATTCACGAATACGGCATTATTCATCGAAAAATGAAAATTTTCCTTTTCGTCTAAAATATCTATTGTGGATACTAGCTTTGATTGTATCCATGTTTTGATCAGTCTTGAATTTTACACCAATATGATTATTTTTGAGGTATTTTTGGACATGGATAAAACAAAGTATGAATCCTTAATCCTTAATCCTTGTCATTTTGTTTCACTGGATTCGTTTCTTTAAAAATATTTTTCATCATCCTCAGTCCTAAATGATGATATAATTGAATATCTTTGGTCTGTAGTGCAAAGATGAAAGATTTCTGATGAATATATTTGGCCCGTAGTGCAAAGATGAACAGGTGTTTAGATAAACATGACCAACTGATGAATATCTTTGGCCTGTAGTGCAAAGATGAATATTTGATTCCAGATATATATTGATTGATGTTACAAGGACAAAATAATGATGATGTATTGTTAAATTCATAGATATTAGTAGATTTCATCATCTACGTAACTCTTTTATGAATTAATATTTTTCGCTGCGATTATTAATTTAAAACTTGTTGTCTATTGTATTCTATTAGATTTTTTTTCCCTGTTGCAGACTAACGATAATTTGTTGTATATTATCTTAGTCATAATATTCTTTACTGGGCTAGTTGAGCTCACCCTTTTCCTTTTTGTTCCATTTTTCTTCTCAGGAGATGAGAATGTAGCGAATACGAGTCGGGGAATGTAATGATGGTTCTAGAGAGAGTTGTTTAGTAGTCCTCACCATTTTTGTAAAATAATATATCAATAATTATGATGAAGATTTATTTGTATGTGGATATTGTCTAAATGGCAATATCTGTACTTAAACTCGTAGTTTGTATATTGTAATAATAAAGTTGTAGTTGTTTCTGTATCATGTATTGACAACTCAGAATGGGTGATGTATACCTATTTTGGGGGCGTCACACCCTATTTATAGGAAAATGCTTAGAACACCAAAGTAGAAAATTTAATATAATAATATTATTATTATTTCTACAACTTCCTACGTACCAAGAATCTGAATTCAGCTATCAAAACACATGCAAGACCCACACTCAAATCCCCAAAAACGTTTTTCATATTAAAAATATTTTAAACTTTCAAAAATCAATTATTTCGGAGCTTCAGAACTTCAATAATTCATAATAAATAGTCATTTTATCAGAAAATTCGAAACTCGTGGGTTTTTATAGAAAATTCAATTCTCTACAACTTTGCAGAAGAAAGTTTTTCCAAATTCCAAACAAAAATTAACCGAAATCCACAAACAGGCGATTTTACAGGCTATAATCAAATTTCAGTCACGAAATAGTGTCCACCGACACATAAAACATGATTTAAATATTTTTGTTAACAAAAATACTCCTCATTCACATATATTCATATATCCCACATTCATTGTAAAAATATCATCATTATTATATTATTAAAATATAATAATATATTTAAATGAATTATTTTATCAGAAAAAAATAAAATTTCAATTTTTAACAATTATCGCATTAAAAAAAATTCCTCTATCTATATCCACATAAAATTAATATTTTCCTCATCATATGAATCAATAATTAATTATTTATAAATAATATTACAGAATTACAATATTGACAACCAGACAGTTCCTAGGAAAGAGGGAGCTTTCCAATAACAATTTCTCCTTACTAGCGCGCAATTAGGTGACCAAACCTCTCCTTAGACAGAACTTTCTAGATATTTCCAATAATGTTATCTAATAATATTATTCAAATAATATGAATTATTTCTTCGATAATGAAAAATATTGTGTAATGACAATTATTGAAACAACAGTAATATAAAATATCAACGCATCAATTATTAAATAAATAAAATTACATATTGAACAGTAATTACTGTAACCATTATTGAGTAGTGCCTTCTTACGTACGAATCAATAATTGGTGCAATACCGTGTGCTACTATGCAACAACGCGTATTACTGTGTTTTAACCACCGAGTATTCCAACAGTATTAACGGTAACAACTACGCCATTATTTTTAAACAACTTATATTTGTCGTTTTCTTCATCCAATTGCTTTCCGTTATGGGGCCCACAAAAGACTGCGCCGTCGTACGAATATTCTCCGATAGCAAGAATATTCCACGACCAAACGAATATTCCCCGACAACAATGAATATTTTATAACCACTTGCTTATTCAAAATATTTGCGTATTTTACCTATAACTATCCACATTAATCAAATCAACCCTTACTATTTCAAAATAATAAATAAAGGAAAATAAATTTCATTTATTAATAATTTGGGGTCTTACATTAGAAAACATACTCAATGTAAAAAGAAAGTTTAGAAACTTGCCTCGAGCGTAAGCTACAATATTAAACTCACGTTCACCTACACATTGGTTTAGAATCACATTGTCTATTAGATATGCTAACATACCATAACATATACATTTCTAGCTAAGATTATCATCTTAGCACAAGTCTTATGCTACTATATATATTTCAGAATTTCCAAGTGTTAACATCACAACACCTATCTAACATTCACTGTATAAACTAAGTTATCATACAATGCGTCTGTAACCTACTAATCACTTTTACAACTTTGAATTCATAATACATATAACACAACTCTGTTTTAGCCTTGTTGTTACATGTTGGACACATTACCATAACCTTTAGTGAAGCTACAAAGAACGACCAAAGTCTGCAGAATTAGCAGACTTCAGTGTCTGGAAATGGGCACTGGCACGGCCGCGCCAGTTTTATACTGGGATGCGGCGTGCACGCGTCTAAGGGCTGCTCGGTCGCGCGACGTACAGAACTCAGTTTTGCCGACAGAGTTTCGGCACTTTTCTTAAGCCAATTAACATGAATTTTACCCACCAAACAGTGATAATAAAACATAAGATAAATATAATAGTATCATAAATATGTTTACTAACAATTACAACCAATTAGCACAATTTATCAACAACTAGAACTATTTAATTCCTCAATTTTCATATTTTTCATAAAAACTCAATGTTCTTGACATTCATCCTAAAAATCATCACTGTGAATTCAATACATGATCAAATCATCTCATTCAAATTACGTTTTGTTCGTATCTCAATGAACTAACATATGCAAGCGTCAATTTACAGTTTAACATAAGAATTGACCATCTAAATTGGTACTTACCTAAGCCATACAAAGAATACATATACTAACAAATTTTCTTCCTACTATCAAACGAATTTAGCATCTAATTCTCTTGTTTAAACATAAACTCTATCATTATAGCATGTATAATCATCATAGCTAAATTACATAACAAAATTCGAAAGAAATATAATTCACAGAGCATAGCAAAACTTTGTCGTAGTTCACATATGCAGACATATACATATATATTAGGGTTGTATAAGAAATACCTTCAACTAGTGTGATAATTTCTTGCAATTGCAGACAACCCTTCTCAATTTCTCTCAAGCTTTCTCTCAATTCTCTCAAGCTCTCTGAACTCTCAATGTTCTGCTCTCTTAGGCTTAGCCAATATAGACATATAATACGTAAAAGAAAAAATAACACCTTAATACGCATACTAATGATATTAACAGTTATAATATAAACGTATATAAAATAAATATATTATTTTATTTGTTTTATTATTATTTATTTTATTTAATTTCAAAAACTAGAAATCTCAAAAGCCATCAGGCTTGTTTGACAAAACCCTTTAAATTTAAAGAATTAATATATTAAGCCTTGTTTGTTAAAACTAAATTAAACTACTTTAATGTATTTTAATAAATTCTTGTAATATAATTATTTGTCACACTATATTTAATCAAGTTTTCATATTTAATTTAATTAATTCAAATCACAATTAATTAAATAAATCCTTTAATCACATAACACAATACAAATAACTAACCATTAAATTGAAATATCAATATAATAATAATTTCCTTAATTCATCAACTATTTATTTAGCAAATAATTCTCCAAATAAAATTAAATTAATTAAACAAATATTTATTCAACGATAGACCCATCCATTAAATATTTATATAATTCAATAAATATTTAATATTATATTTAAAATTCTGGAATATTACATCATTCCCTCCTTAAAAGGATTCTGTCCTCAGAATCACAATTCAAACAATCAAATCGTCACAATCGAAGTCAAAGGTAGTGTTCAACGGTGGTTGTTCACCTAAGCAATCTCGATGTCTGACCATAACTCAGGCATAAAAGTTACTTAGAAAAGGTTGTTAAGGATATTTGGCCTATATAGTTGATACTCGACATAAAGGAGTAAACTAGATCAAATACCTATAGTTAAGGATATTTCTGATGTGTTTCCAATTGACTTACCAGGTTTACCTCCAGATAGGGAAATTGAGTTTGTCATTGATCTTGCACCGGGAACGACACCAATTTCTAAGGCACCATATAGAATGGCACCTGTAGAACTGAAAGAGTTACTAGTATAACTACAGGAACTCTTAGATAAAAAGTACATACAACCTATTGTTTCACCTTGGGGAGCACCATTATTGGTTGTAAAGTAGAAGGATGGAACCATGAGGTTATGTATAGATTATAGAGAATTAAATAAATTAACCATTAAGAATAAATACCCTTTACCAAGGATTGATGATTTGTTTGACCAATTAAAGGGGGTCGTACACTTTTCAAAGATTGACCTTAGGACAGGTTATCATCAGTTAAAAGTAAGAAAGGAAGATGTGCCGAAGACAGCGTTTAGGACATGCTATGGGCATTATGAGTTTCTTGTAATGTCTTTTGGGTTGACAAATACACCGACAACATTTATGGACTTGATGAATCGAGTGTTTAAACCATGTTTAGACAAATTTGTTGTAGTGTTTATCGACGATATTCTGGTATACTCAAAAACACGGGAAGAGTATGTTGAACACTTAAGAGTCGTTTTGTAGATATTACGAAAGGAACAACTTTATGCAAAAGTTTTCCAAGTGTGAATTCTGGTTAAAAAGGGTTCGATTTTTAGGTCATGTAATTGACAAAAATGGAATATCAGTAGATCCAACTAAGATCGAAATAGTTGTGAATTGGGAATAACCAACAACTCCAACAGAAGTAAAAAGTTTTCTAGGTTTAGTGGGTTATTATCGACGGTTTATAAAAGATTTTTCAAAAATAGCAACCGTACTAACCAATTTAACTCGAAAGATGTTAAAGTACGTCTGGACATATAAATGTGAAGAAAGCTTTCAAGAGTTGAAGAAGCGACTGAGCATGGCTCCTTTATTATCCTTACCACATGATACAGGAGGCCTTGTAGTATTTAGTGATGTATCACATAGAGGTTTAGGGTGTGTGTTGATGCAACATGGAAAAGTGATTACTTATGCATCACGACAACTCAAAGATTATGAGAAGAGGTATCCTACTCATTACCTAGAGTTAGCCGCGGTAGTTTTTTCTCTAAAGATTTGGAGACATTACTTGTATGGGGAGAAGTGCGAGATATATATAGATCACAAAAGTCTAAAATATATTTTTAAACAAAAGAAACTGAATTTAAGGCAGAGGAGATGGTTAGAACTGATAAAGGATTTTGATTGTGAAATCTTATATCATCCTGGTAAAGTTAATGTCATAGCTGATGCGTTAAGTAGAAAGAATCAAGAAAAGTTGAACGCAATAACCACCAATAATAGGTTAATAAAAGATTTTCACAAAATTAGAAATTGAGGTGGCATGTCCAACTACCTCTACCCAAAAGTTATTTATTATAGAGGGAGTTTCGTCTCTACTTGACAAAATCAAAGAGATGCAGGAAAAGGATGAAGAATTTCAGAAATGTAAGTCTAATATAATTTATATTAGGTATAACAAATTTAGAATAGATAAGGATGGAATAATAAGGTATGAAGATATAGTTTGAGTTCCGTTAAATCAAACCTTAAAAGACGAAATCTTAAACAAAGCTCCTAATTCTAAATTTACCATATATCCTGGCAGTACTAAAATGTACAAGGATTTAAGTCGACACTTTTGGTGGTCGAATATGAAAAGAGAAATCATTGAATGGGTAAGCAAATGTCTCACGTGTCAAAGGGTTAAGGTTGAACATCAAAAGTCGAGTGGTTTATTTCAACCCTTACCAATTCTTAAGTGGAAGTGGGAACATATAACCATGGACGTTGTGGTAGGCCTTCCAACTACACAGAAGGGCCGCAATGCCATTTGGGTAATGGTTGAACATTTAACCAAATCAGCTCACTTTTAACCTATTAAAGTTACTCATAACTTAGACTAACTTGCCAAGCTGTACATTAATGAAATCATCTCTAGGCATGGAGTACCTGTTTCTATAGTATCAGATCGAGATCCACGTTTTACTTCAAATTTGTGGAAGAGCCTTCAGAAACACTTAGGAACACATTTAAGATTGAGTACAACTTATCACCCTCAGACTGATGGGCAAAGTGAGAGAACTATACAAACATTAGAGGATATATTGAGAACATGTATCATCGATTTCAAAGGAAGTTGGGAAGATTAATTACCTTTGGTAGAATTTACCTATAACAATAGTTATCATGCTAGCATAGGTATGCCACCCTATGAAGCCTTATATGGGAGGAAATGTAGAACACCTTTATGTTGGGATGAACTCGGGGAAAGGCAAATGCTAGGACCTGAAATAATCTAACAAACTACTGAAACCATCAAAATTATACGTGAATGATTACAAACATCACAAGATCGACAGAGGAAATACGTTGATCCACATCATCAACAACGAAACTTTAGCGTAGGGAGCCACTTATTCTTTAAAGTATCTCCTTGGAAGGGCAAGATACGTTTTGGAAAGAAAGGAAACCTGAGTCCGAGATTCATTGGACTTTTTGAAATTTTGAGGAGGATAGGTGAAGTTGCTTATGAAATAGCACTACCTCCTGAATTGAACCATATTCATAATGTGTTTCATGTGTCCGTATTATGACCATACAAACCTTATTACAAACACGTTATAAATTATGGGCCAATCCAAATCGAAGAACATGTGCAGATCGTCGATCGTAAAGAGCAAGTCCTAAGGAATAAAGTGATAGCATCGGTCAAAGTGATTTGGAGGAATCAGAATGTTGAAGAGGCTATGTAACAACCTAGAGAATCCGGATTGTCCAGAATTTAAGTTTAAAGAATTAGAGATTGATAAAATGAATTTTTATTAATTATATTATGTGATATGTGTTTATTAATTGTTCTATA
The DNA here is from genome assembly GCA_020205505.1 of Panax japonicus. Classification (NCBI taxonomy): domain Eukaryota; kingdom Viridiplantae; phylum Streptophyta; class Magnoliopsida; order Apiales; family Araliaceae; genus Panax; species Panax japonicus. Next base: position 61,599,118 of record CM035096.1, read on the forward strand.
ACCTAGGATGATTATAAGTCAGGAGGATTCAAGACAAAAATAGAATTTTTTCGGGAATAAAAAAAATTCGGGGAAAAAGACGAAATAGGCACTATTCACCCGACGAAACCTAAGAGTTAGGGTTCGCATAACCTAAGCCTTTCTGAGAGTTCGGTATATCAAAATGACATTCCGTTGAAAGATTTGACGATAATATATTGTGAAGAGTTAAGTAAGCCGATAAAGGTTTTTCTCAACAACCGTGCAGAAATCAGACGAAATAAAAATGACAAAAAGTATTGTTACGTACTTTTCACTCGTTTAACTACGTTATGGGAAAACGTGAGGGAAAACGCTTGACACTAAAAAGTGTTTTTTATTTTTTCAGAAATCCGAAGAATACGTAAAAGTTAATCGGTAAAGGAAAGACGAAATATCCAAAAATATTTGGATTCCGAGAATCGCAGTTTTTAAAACTATCGGACGAAATCCGAAAGATGAAACCACAAAAACTTCTAAGGGAAGTTTCGTAAATAGTAAGGAGGTGTATTGAGAAGGTGGGAATAGTATGGAGGTGTGAATAGTAAGGAGGTTTGGGGGGCGAAATAACTAAAATGCCCCTAACCTTGGTTTTCTATAAATAGGAACCTTATTTCATTTGTTTAAAATTTTGAAAATAGTCCAACATTTGAGAGAGAGGGAGAGAGATTTTGGATGAGGGAGAAGAGAAAAAGGAGGAGGAAAAGCTTGCTCGTGTGCAAACTTTGTCCGACGGAAGGAGATTAAAGAAGAAATGAATCGAAAATCTAACTTATGAATTAATTTTCTTTAAGTTTTATATGTTTAAAACATAACTTAATGGGAATAAGAAGTAGATGATGTTAGAGATGATTTCATATGGTTGAAATCATGAGAAAAGAAGAAATAAGAAATTTGAAGTCTATGTTAAAAAATTATTAAGGAAGGATACGATTCGTAACGAATTAGAATAATCCGAGTGGATCATATGAATGATACGGTGAATTAAGTAAGGAATGGTGTTTTATAACATCGAATTCCAATAAAAAGTGAAATCGTAATCCAAAATATCGATTAAAATAAAGAACGAACGAAGAACACACAAAGAACGTTATTGATGGACAAATTTAAAACTATCGTAGTGTAATTGTTGTTGATGGACAAGTTTAAAACCATCACGTATAAGTTTGTTGCTTATTTCTTGGTTAAGAACGGTAGAAACGTTCACGAAGAACAGATTAAAACTGAGCTATAACGAAGTTATGGAGAAAATTTTGTAAAAGACGAACAAGAATTAAAAAGTTAGTAAATAAACCCGAACGTGTAGGGTTTCATAAGGAAGTAAGAGAACGTAGAAAACGTGAGTCATGGACTCAAGAACGAATGAGTTCCGAGTTCGGATGATCGAATTACAGATGAATGAATGAAGAACGTTAAAAACATAAAAATGAACGAAGGATGATGATTAAGCTAATCGAATAGCACTTTAACGGATTCAAAATGAAGTTATGTCCAAGGTGTATTGAAGTACATAAGATAAGGAAGAGAATGGCTTTGGAACGACCTCGTTCCGAGTTATAACAAAGGAGTTATAAGATCGGGAAGTAAGCGTCTCAAATTGGATTTAACACTTAGAAATTTTTCTAGGGTTAGGGCTTGGCGCCGTGGCGCAAGCCATGCCTTGTAGAGTGGCGCTGTAGCGCCGGACCGGAGGCCAGACACTGGAGTCTCGTGTCACGGCGCGAGAAATAGAGAAGGAAGTGGCGCCGCAGCGCCGGTGTGAGGGAAAAGCCAGATAAGAGCTTTTAATTGCTCAACTCTTGGTTGAAACGTAAGGGAAGATAAAGAACATAATGTTCAACTAATGTAACACTTAATCAAGTGTTTTAAACCTTTAGTATAGGTTAAGCAAAATGGTCGAAAGAGATTAACAGACCAAAAAGGTAATGAACGTAAATGTAACGCAGTTCCAAGCAGTCTTAGCATACAACGAACGATATGGCTTCGACATTAGAAATAAGTAATGAACATGGGGTTCATGTAATGTATAACGAAAGTATTAAGTAAGATATGAATGGTATCAAGAAAGCCATAATGAACGCTAATAAGATTAATGGAAGCCGATAGTGATTCAAATGAAGAATGTTAGAATGATATATAAGTGTTAAACACTTTAACAGGCGTGAAGGTTGAGTGTACGCAAATACTAAATGGATAGAACCTACACCCCGTGTATGGTTTGATCGTAAGATAATGAAGATCAATGATTAAACCATGAATAGTAAAGAACTGAATTAAGACAATGACGTTAACGTAATGAAGCCAAGTTACTGATTAACTTGAATGATCGCTCTGAGTATACAAAAGACTGTATGACTTGGACGATAAAGAATGAATCCTGATGTATGGCATTTGGTTGCCAAAAATCCGTAAGGAATAAGGAATTGACTTAACGAACGTTATAGTTAATGGTTCGGATAAGTTATGATAAGTTAGGTTGTTGTACAATCGTAACCTTTGATGGTTGACATATGGGAGTTGGGCTAAACAATTCCTTCAGAGAGCGAAGGTATATACGAAACTGGCAACCAATCTAACTCACTGTGATGGCAGTGTAGATGAGATGGGAACTTGTTTGTTGATTGTTTGTGGGAAACCACTCAGAGTACCATATGGACTACTAGCAGAGAAGCGGTGTGTGTTGAGTCCTATAGAAGTATAAGAAGAAGATAAGAATGTAAATCATCAAAAATGATGAACGTTTTGAGTAAGTCATCTTTGAATATCATGAAGCCGCAAACCGGTAATGAAAGTTGGTCGCGAAAACTTAGGTTGCAAGAACGCGAACCCTAAGAAGTAAAATTAAGTAAACCACTGTGTAAGTCAAATATATGACTAATTAGTGCTTATGTTTTTCCTAATGTGTTATATAGGAATTGGGATAAGCAGTTCAGTGTAAGTCGTAGTTGTGCGTAAGACAAGTTTCCTAACTTCATTCATATTCTAAATGAATGTTGTTCCCTCTTTTTTACGACTAACAAAAGAGCTCTAACTCATGCAAGCATACATGCGTCAACAAGTAATACAGAGCAAGTAAAGTATTGATCCCACAGAGAAAGTTGTTTAACTTAAACTACTATTCATTAATTAAATCACTATATTTATATTCTCACACTAAAGATTAAACTTGGTTGATTCTTGAATTGCAAATAACAACTAAAATAATATAAACGATATAATAAATGATATTGGAATTAATGGGATTCTAACTTCATTTACTATTTCATTCAATCGCCACTATCATGCCTGACTTGTTCACATATCATAGGAAAGTAACCAAGAGCACTAAAAGAGTATTAGCCATTTTTCAATGCACTAAGACCTACTTACACAGCATCCACAGATGATAGACTCTATGTAATCATCAATATAACCAACATCACTATATGTCTATGTAAAATTGCAACTATATTGATTTTAAGTTCAAGCTCTTATCTTAACTTATACGGTGAAACAGTATATGTCTATCTGATTCACGAAATACATAAGCCATATAACACAGCCCTATATACGTATACTATCATGATTACAGTCCATATTTGCATGTTCATTGTCAATTCCATACAAATACTGAAACGAATGGTGATCAAGCATTCATGTATGCAAAACAATCATGACAGACATCCCATATAATATGCAAAACAACCCAGCATTTAAGTGTGCAATCAAACTACATAATAAAATCTGTTAGAATCCCATAATGGAGTTTAGTTCATGACTGAACCAAAAGCCATTATGGGATCAAAGTTAAACATGATCAATAAGCAACAATTGAAAGATGAAAGATGAAACTATCAAACCCAATTGCTGAATACACATCAATATCCAATCCTCATAAGATTCCAGCAAAAACTAATGTTAATAATCCGCTCTCTTAGAGAAATCCCAGGAAGGAGTAGAAAAAAGAGTTATAGCCTCCTTCTACGTTGGAATCCTCTCTCGAGAGTAAAAAACCCTAATTACGATGTAAAATTACGTGAAAACTAATAAAATGTCGAATGATACCCCTGACACTAGTCAGGAATCATTTTAAACCAATTACAACCTTTAAAATTCAGAAATAAAATAAAACACATCAGCAGCTTCAGACATCGCGCGCGACCGCGGGCTCTTCCAGCATGATAGTCTCGCGGCCGCGAGACTTGCAGTAGGTTCATATGTTCGGCTGCTCTCGCGCGTGGGCACGCGCTCCATAGGCTTGTCTGTCTCGTGGCCGCGAGACTTGCAGTAACATCCAAGATCTGGCTGGGTGATCGCGCGGGCGCGCGTTCTTAAGGCTGTTTTGCCGCGCGGCTTGAAATCTGCAGGTCCTGGTTTTTGTTTTCCTACTGCTGCTGCTTGCTTCATTATGCTCTATTTCCTTGCACCAATGCACCTTCATGCCATGCATATCCCATCCTTTTACCTCGTTTCAAGCATCCATTTGCTTTATGCTCCAAATCAGGACCAAAACAGGTCGATTCCTGCACTTATTCACCCAAAGGAATTTTAAGAACGTGCAATCCAAAATAACATGAAATGCAGCTAAACTAGACTAAAATGTACTTGAGATGGGCATAGTTCGCATGAATTGGTACTCCATAAGTAGGTAAAAATCCGACTTATCAAATGCTAGTTTGTAAAACTTCTCAAATGTTGAACTTGAGAAGTTCTGTCTTTGTGCGAATGTGCGATATTTGTACAAGGTGGTAGAACGTATGAGGCTTTATGCCACAATGTGAGCACTTCGGTGTTTCTATGAGATGAACTATTCTGTGGTTGAACTGATTCAATTTGAGTATGTTCTGTTTATACATGAACCGTTATTGTTAAGTTTGTACTAATGATTCTAGCCAGACAGAATGTGTATGAAAAAAGGTAGATGAATGAAAGTATTTCAAAGTGAAAGTGAATATTGTTTTAAAATGATAGGAATCGAGATTATTCCTATTATTCAAGGTGCTTCATAACCTTTGTTCGGTTATCAAAGTTCTAAAGGAATGTTTGAATTCTTGAAGTTGTTTGTTCAACTGTTATGACTTGCTAGGCAATTGAATGCTCACACTTTCTTTAAATGAAAAACATTTTCAGCGAACGATGTTAGCAGAACTTAAGGATACCGTAAAGATCAAGCTGACGGTATCCAGATGAAGTGCCATTCAGAATGTGAATGAGCTAGAAGATCAAGAGAAGACTTGTAATATAGAAAGACGAAATTGAACTATAGATTAGTTTAATGAACTATTGTGTATCCTTTGTGGCGGATGAAAGTCACTCGTGTAAGAGGTAAAATATAATGTAATTATCATTATTTGTAATGAAAGAGGTTATAAGGTTTTTAGAACCTGGGATTTGAGAATGTATGTTTTTATATTGCAATATATAATGATGTACGTTGGATGAATGGTGTACTCGTGACGTACGGAATCCGGGTATGAAGGTAGACCGGATTTCGGGGCATTATAAGCTACATGGGAGCTCGAAGATAAAATATGAGAGAACTATCCCCAACTGTTTACTTAACCTGTACTGTAATTTCGAGGACGAAATTCTTATTAGTGGGGGTGAATATAAAATCCCAAAACCCTAATAAGACTTGGATATGTAAATTCAGTTATATTAATAAAATCTCTCTGTTCTGAAAGTATTATGTGTTAATATATACTCTGTTTAATAAATTAGGTCAAATAAATTTTCTTTTGAAAATTGACATGCTTGACACCTCGTGCTTAAAATTTTTGTTCTGTAAATGGACTTTTCGGTATATTTGTTTTGACAAGTTGCTTTGTCGTGCTTACACTGACAAAATGCTTTGTTGTGCTTGTTAGGATTTGTGAAAAATTTAAAGTTAGGAACCTTAGATTACAAACCCTAACCCTAATTTGTAAACCCTAACCCTAATTTGTTTGATAAAACCCTAATTTGGTTATCCCAACACCTAATTATGATTACTTAACTTCAATTAGGTACTAATAAACATCATTAAGCAACCCTAATCATGAAAAACAAAACCCTAATCAAGATTAGTGAGGATTAGGGCATAATTAAGCTATTAATATAACCTAACTAGCTCACAAGTAGGTTAGGAGTCACCAAACCAAGTCCCAAGGGTGCACATGGTCTGGTAACTTTCCCTAAGCAGCACAAGTAACTTAGCATCAAATATTTAGGGAGGCAAGTAGGTAAAAATGACCAAAAATCCTAAGTTACTTAAGTCTATAAATAGAAACATAACTACATGCCAAACCCATGACTTCTCTAAACCTAGACACACTTACAAACATACCAAATCAAGCCTGGGTGATTGCAACATCAAATTCAGTAGCCAGAAATTAAAATCAAGCAAGAAAGGTACAAACCCTAATTTATAGCTAGATCTTTGATGTTATGTTCAAGTTGTTGTTTAGATGTTTAGATTTATGTAATAACATGTTAGAAAGTATGCTAAGTTGATAGAACACGTTTTTATAACATCTAGATGCCTCAAATTAATGTTTTAAACAATATGGAAATTTTGGAAAAACAGGTATGACAGTCGAATGTCAGAGCCTGTAGATCCATGTATGTTAATAGTTAGGTCTGTTAATTATGTGTTATTTGTAGTATGACATGAGGTCTTTAATCTGGAAAAGAAAACAGGTTCATTAGAATCATATATTACAAGATATAGGTGGTCAAAAGTGGTTGACCGATCACGAAGTTCTGTTTTCTGGGTTACCCAGAAAACTCAAGAACATGTTGAACCGGCTACTTTGACCAGCCTTTTAATTGTTTTCTGTTAGATGTTATAATAACTTTTGTAATGAATTAATACCTTGACATACATATTACATATCTATGACATTCAATTGCTTAAACAAGTCATAGGATTACCAGAATTAATGGTCAAAAGTCGTTGATCGAGCATGACCAAGTTTTCTGGGTTACCCAAAAAACTGATGAACATGAAGAACAACCTTTGGCTGTACTTCGACCAACATAGATCGATACCTTAGAATCATACTTTGTCCAACTCAGTGTTCCATATATGTACTTTGACATATATACTACTTACTACAACAAATAAAACACAAATCTATTACACAAATTAGCAGATATAGAAGCTACAAAATCGTTGATCGACCATGACCACTGTTCTAGGTTACCCAGAAACTCAAGAACAGCTCTGACAGTGACTTTGAGCCTCTATAACTTCTTGTTATATGTAGATTAAAGCATGAATTTGGTCTGATGTTGTACTACTGTATAAGTAATATAACATCCATACTTGTCCAAACCCATAATCATCAACAGTAGCAAATTAAATAAAGGTCAAAATGGTCCCTAGGCCACGATCGACTGAAACTCAGAAACTCAAGAACACCTATAGCGACACTTCCTGTCACTATAGGGCTTTAGCGACAGAAAGTAATTATTTTCTAAAAAATTAATTAATAAAAATTAGAAATAATTAATAAATAAATATAAAAACAGTTTTAAAAATTAATTTAAGTTATTATAATTAACTATTAATATTTTTACATAAATTCAATAAATATTTTATTTTATTAGGATATTATTTATAATTTAGTTATTAATAAAGTAATTAGAATAATTATTAATAAATAATTATTGAAAAATAATATTATTGATGTAAAAATCATAATAAATGGTTATAAATTATTTAAAAATAGTAAACAAAGTTTTTATAAAATTCAAAGTAAATATTAATTATTTAGAAATAGAAATAAATGATTTAAAAATCATTTAAGGGATAAATAAATACTTAAAAATTATTATAAGCTTCTAGAAATTATTATAATGGATATTTAAATTATCTAAAAATATAATAAAGCTTATAAATAAAATTTAGTCGATTTATTAATACTCGGTAAAGTCTTTGGACACCGAAACCGTATCAAACCTAACCCGAACATATGTAAATTTTATATCTGAGTATTATTATCAATACTAATGTGTTAGATTTATATGAATGAACATCTTAGGTGTTTATTAACGAATCGGGTAGAAATACTTGACTGATCTTCGCTCAGGCAAGTTCCCTAACCATAATTACTTAAGTAAATTTCTCAAACCTTGTCTATTCATTGAACAAGATTTCTATCTTAAATTACTATTGATATGATATACCAAACCTAAACTTGAATTACCACTTATTGTAATGTTATTGATATAACTTCAGCATAACTGAGAAATGATTTATTTATTCATATGATATTGTTTATTGAGCATAAATTGTTGTGTCAAACCAAATTATTTTGGTAAGACATCCTATACTGAAGTTGTGTATCCCGTAAAGGGATCGATGTTTGGTCAATAATATATTGACGTTGGGTGCATGTGAGCACTTGTAGGATGAGATGCATACTCCTAGGATATTGAATAGGTTGATCCCTTATCTCATATCTAAACAAAGTTTTTAAGTCTATGTAACTGACATAAATAAAAAGTGCAAAAATGGTTGAAAAGGAAATTCCAGAAATGGTAGCAACTATTAGCTAAATTTTGAATTGTTATACTTTTTCAAATCATATATTGTTATAAATATATAACCTGTTGAGCATGTCATAGCTCACCCTTGCAAATTATTCCCTTTGTAGTATTAGATGGTAACCCTGGCATTTCTGGAGTTAATAAAGGGAAGTGTCCCTGTTTAGATTAGTTTATTTTACTGTCTAGTGAATGTAATACTTTGTAATAATAAATTCTGTTTGAAGAATCATGTAATCGAACCATAATGATATATATATTTATATATATATATATAATCTTTTATTTTCGCAATCGTGTTATCTTTACATATATAAATGTAAATAGAATTTATAATTTAGTTAAAGATCCTTGGGAACTATTTATTTGAGTAAGGGTATTGATAAGATGGACTGTTTATATTGTTGTTAATACTCTGGATTTCGGATAGATAGGTACTATCGATGCGATATTGTAAATTCACATAAAATAGACTATACATCTGAGTGAGGGTATTGGTAATATGGACTGTTCATGTTATTACTAGTAATCTGAATTTCGGATAGATAGATACTATTCACAGATACACTTTATACATCTAAGTGAGGGTATCCAAACAGAACAATAGTTCTCCTAAGAATTGTTATCTGTTATGAGATACTGTGAATCTTGGATCTATGGGAATTGCATCTGGTTATAAACGTATAGTCACTCAATTAGATATAAGCATATAATCAGATACCATGGGCGTACAGATTTGAATGCGTTATATATATTGACTAGTAGTAAGCACCATATTGGATACAGTGGGAGTATAGATATGAGGGCGTTGAACAAACCAAGTTAATAACTAAAACTGAAATGCAATCAATACTACTACCTACTTAAACAAATGTATATGTAGTAAAATAAATGCAAGAAAAACTATGAAAAGTTCTATTTCCTCCTGGATCAAATATCATTATGTTCAACTCTTCATGTGGTAGATTTTTCCAATAACAAATTCCTAGATCAAAAGGCAATCTAATGATCTCGATCATTTGTAAATAAACCCATGTCATTACACCTGGGTCAAATTTCAATATTTGAAACTTGGAATGCCTCACATGCAAATGCTCATGAATTCCTGGATTAAACACAAAACAAAACCAATCAAAATGTATCTTTTGTGTAATTACTATGAATTCAAAATAAACAAGTTTTAAAGCATAGCCTACTAGAACAACAATCAAAATACTTCCCTTTAGACTATCAATGCATTGAACGGAATAGTTTGCACAATGATCCAATCTTTTATGCTCGATGAGTATGATCCCATCCCGTACCTTCACAACAAAATTAGCCTTTCTCTTTCCATTGACATTAACACATTTAAGATCAAGTAATTGCATCAATGGAATAAAAAAGCCACATTCACAAGATGAAAACTCAATAGCATATTTATCACGTTCACAAACAAACTCAATATGTGCTAAAGAATTTCCCAAAGTGTTGACAAAAATCGAAATATCATCAAAACATATAATAACTAATTTTCCCATGAAAGAATACAAAATATGATTTAGAAATCTCATGGAAGTATGCAATGCCTTAGCTAATCCAAGTGGTCTAACTAAACATGCAAATAAATCATATCTCAATCCATCTTGATGATAAACACCTTTCAAATCAATATCATATGATAGCAAATCATGCAATACAGATTGCTCGAACGAAAAGACATGATCATTACCATTGTTAACTAACGATAAGTCATGTATATATTGAACAATATGAACACAAGATTTTTGACGAGAAAATCTAGAATGAACTTTATGGCAATAAGCACATTAAAAATAAGAATAAATATCATGATCATAAACCAACTAAACAAATATCAAATATCGTCTATAGTTTATGATAAAGATGATTCTTCCATCAAAATAGTCAACGACAAATTTATCAATGGAAGCATGCAAAACATGTTTTAATAAACTTATAATAAAAATATTAGATGTATTAGTTAATCTAACCGAAATAACTATCCACCTATAAAAGTCCTATGTTAACACAACTTTCCATTTATCACATTCTCTCATGCTAAATTTATTAGGCATTGTCATCTCATGATCAAGAACTATGCAATTTATCAAGCATATTATCTAAGCAAAGAAAATAAAGATACTTGTTCATCAATTGAAAATCAACGCACAAGCTCAATATCATTTCCTTCTTATGCGCACATGAACTCAAGCTCTTCTTCGCGATACTTTGCTCCATCAACTCTCCAAACTGCCTTGGTGACTTATTTGTCTCCTCGAGAATGATATAGGCTGATTGGTATGGAATAATAGCACCGAGTATGTAATCTCTCACATTCATAAGAGACAAAATAGAACTAGACAAAACAGAGTTAATTTGATTAGTATTCAAAAGCACCTGGTTGTATGAATGTATAGTCATCAGTTGTTTAAAATATAATTCACTTTCCAACTCACTCTTTTTTTCATAGTCACTTATTTTTCTCTTTTCTTTTTCCTCAATTTTGCTCTCAATCATTTCTTTCTCTTGTTTATTTTCAAGCTCACTCTTTTCATTTTCTCTATTCTTTCACTCTCATTTTTCTCTAATTCTTTTCCATCACTCACAATCTTTTGAATAATTTTATTTTGTCATTCACTTTTGTTCTTTGGCTTTTGATCACAATCTTTTTGTACAAACATTAGATCTTCATGGACTTCATCATGTACAATGGAATCTAATAGCTCTCCTTAGACTGCATATTCTTTTTTGAATTCTACCTCCCTTGGTTGATCTTGATCATTATACGCCTTTTGGGTGTTTTGTAATTGCAACCAACAATCCTCCATCCCTTTATGACACGCCTCCATGATGTCTTCTTTGATGTTCTTAGAAAACACTTGTTATTTAGATGCTTTAAGAATGTCTTGTGGGTGTCTCCAATGCAAATCTTCACGCCTATGATTTTTTTTCATCAAATAAAGATGACCGCCTTGGAATTTGCTCTACACGCTTTGGAGAAGCATATTCCTTTCGTTGATTCAGTTGCCTTAGAACAAGTCGTTTCCTCATTACGGTTTTTAACTTTTCACATGTCTTGATCGGACGCTCTCCATATCTCTTTTGGCTAATCACAAGTTGATCCCACCATGTAGCTGCATAATAGAAAAACTCTTGAATCGCAAGTTTGATTTTCCTCTGCTCAGAATAGTCATGATAGTCAAACTCTCGCCCTAACTTTTTTTCCCATCTCAAATATGCATCAGGATCAGCTCTACCTTGAAAAGATCTCTTTTGACATTCATAAGTACTCATATAATTTTAATCATACATATTTGTTGCAAAACAAAGGTTAGTAGATAAAAAATTTCCTCACCACTTCCGTACGTGTTTCGCTCAAACAATGTTTCACTCGTGCATGCACTCAATTGGCTTTTACCCTAAATTAAGCTAACAACTCTTACCTTTTACCATTGTATATTCTCTCTTATAGGTTCTTTACCTTTCATAATTTTGCTATTCAATTCAAAAATAATTTATAAAGAACAAATATAGATGGTGTGACTACGGTTACCCACAATCGTCAACCTTGTTGTGTCACGGGTTGATTTCTTGTAAACTTTAGATTTTTTAATTGTAACTCCGCTTCGGAATTGATGATGATGGAATGGAATGAACTATTGGTTGAAATTTGATGATTTGATAGTATGTTACAAGTTTGGTTAACACAATAGAAATAGAATTTGAATTTTTTTTGTAATCTTTTTTCTAAACTCGTGATTTTTTATTTTTATTTTTTTTATACTCACAGTTTTTTTTACAATATAAATATTTAACAAAAAATTAAATATAAGTAACTCACTAGAAATGCTTAGCTCTGATACCAAATGATAGAGTCCACGACATGTTTGCGTGAGGTGGTCGTCGCTCGTATCATTTCTAGCAAAGTTATATAATGAGTTGCTCACGACACCTTAACCCCTTGCCTATATATAGACAATAATGTTAGTATAATTTCTCGCGTTAGGAATTCCGCGTTTAATGGACACCAACGACACCTTAACCCTCGCTTATATGTAAGCGGTAATCTTGGTACAATCGACAATTAATGCGATAGAGGATGCCACACATAACTATGTATTGTTGTATGACAAGTCAATAACGAATCTCAAGAAAACTAAGAACTAGTCTAGAAATTCTTAAAGAACCAAAAGATGAGAAAATCTCACATAATACTTTTATTAATCAAAGTTTTCTCTAGTTATATCTAATACATAAGCCATATATTCTATTTATACTAATAGAATAAACCCTAATTCCTTCAAGGAATTAAAAGACTAATTACCAAGCAATTTATAATCATTTCTAACTAACAAGTGTAGGACCCCAAATAATTAATAAATGAAATTTAATTTCCTCTAATTATTATTTTGAAATAGTAAGGGTTGATATGATTAATGTGGATTATTATGGGTAAAATACGCAAATATTTCAAAATAAGCAAGTGGTTATAAAATATTCATTGTTGTTGGGGAATATTCGTTTGGTCGTGGAATATTCGTACTGTCGGGGAATATTCGTACGACGGCGCAGCCATGTGTGGGCCCCATAACGGAAAGCGATTGGATGAAGAAAACGACAAATATAAGTTGTTTAAAAATAATGGCATAGTTGTTACCGTTAATACTGTTAAAATACTCGGTGGTTAAAACACAGTAGCACACGGTATTACACCAATTATTGATTCTTACGTAAGAAGGAACTACTCAATAATTGTTACAGTAATTACTGTTCAGTATTTTATTTTATTGATTCAATAATTGCTGCATTGATATTTTATATTGCTGTTGTTTCAATAATTGTCATTACACAGTATTTTTCATTATCGAAGCAATAATTCATATTATCTGAATAATATTATTAGATAACATTATTGGCAATGTCTAGAAAGTTCTGTCTAAGGAGAGGTTTGGTCACCTAATTGCGCGCCAATAAGGAGAAATTCTTATTGGAAAGCCTCCTCTTTCCTAGGAACTGCCTAGTTGTCAATATTGTGATTCTGTATTATTATTTGTGAATAATTAATTATTGATTCATATGATGAGGAAAATATTGATTTTATGTGGATATAGATGGAGAAAATTTTTAATGTGACAATTGTTGAAAATTGAAATTTTATCTTTTTCTAATAAAATAATTCATTTAAATATATTATTATATCTTAATAATATAATAATGATGATATTTTTATGATGAATGTGGGATATATGAGTATATGTGGAAGAGGAGTATTTTTGTTACAAAAAATATTTAAAGCATGTTTTATGTGTCGGTGGACCCCATTTATTGACTGAAATTTGATTATAGCTTGTAAAATCGCCCGTTTATGAATTTGGGTCAATTTCTGTTTGGAATTTGGAAAAACTTCCTTCTGCAAAGTTGTAGAGAATTGAATTTCCTATAAAAATATGCGAGATTTTATTTTTCTGATAAAAGGTCTATTTATTATGAATTATTGAAGTTTCGAAGCTCCGAAATAATTAATTTTTGGAAGTTTTAAATATTTTTTTTAATAAAAACGTTTTTCTCACTTTTTCTAGAAGATGAGCATGTGGGATATGTTAGAAATCTGATTTTCCAAGGAGGCGTATGAAATTCATTATTAATAATATATTTTAATAAATTTTCTGCTTTGGTGTTCTAAGCATTTTCCTATAAATAGGATGCTTAGGTTAGAATTGAAAATCACAAAAGAAACTGAAGTTTTCTTTCTCTCTATATTATCGAGCTTATTCTTGTGAGTATTTTGAGTATACTTTGAGTATTGCTATACGGTGCAAGTTCAAGTCATAGCCTATATTCGGTGTTTCAACTAGAAGTACTGTCTTTCGAGGTAAGGGATATTATTTTTTTTAAAATGATATTATTTCTTCTAATATCATTATGCCGAAGTATTGATCTGAACTTTTAATCAAATTTGGAACTTTTTGCGTCGGAGTTACTATTCACGTATACGGCACTATTCACGTATACGATACTATTCACGAATACGGCACTATTCATCGAAAAATGAAAATTTTCCTTTTCGTCTAAAATATCTATTGTGGATACTAGCTTTGATTGTATCCATGTTTTGATCATTCTTGAATTTTACACCACTATGATTATTTTTGAGGTATTTTTGGACATGGATAAAATAAAGTACGAATCCTTAATCCTTGTCATTTTGTTTCACTGGATTCGTTTCTTTAAAAATATTTTTCATCATCCTCAGTCCTAAATGATGATATAATTGAATATCTTTGGCCTGTAGTGCAAAGATGAAAGATTTCTGATGAATATATTTGGCCCGTAGTGCAAAGATGAACAGGTGTTTAGATGAACAAGACCAACTGATGAATATCTTTGGCCTGTAGTGCAAAGATGAATATTTGATTCCAGATATATATTGATTGATGTTACAGGGACAAAATAATGATGATGGACTGTTAAATTCATAGATATTAGTATATTTCATCATCTACGTAACTCTTCTATGAATTAATATTTTTCGCTGCGATTATTAATTTAAAACTTGTTGTCTATTGTATTCTATTAGATTTTTTTTTCCCTGTTGCAGACTAACGATAATTTGTTGTATATTATGTTAGTCATAATATTCTTTACTGGGCTAGTTGAGCTCACTCTTTTCCTTTTTGTTCCATTTTTCTTCTCAGGAGATTAGAATGTAGCGAGTACGAGTCGGGGAATGTAATGATGGTTCTAGAGAGAGTTGTTTATTAGTCCTCACCATTTTTGTAAAATAATGTATCAATAATTATGATGGGGATTTATTTGTATATGGATATTGTCTAGATAGCAATATCTGTACTTAAACTCATAGTTTGTATGTTGTAATAATAAAGTTGTAGTTGTTTCTGTACCATGTATTGACAACTCAGAATGGGTGATGTATACCTATTTTGGGGGCGTCACAGTTGGTATCAGAGCTTAGGGATATGATCTCTGGCGGAGATCGAGGAATAGAACTAGGAGGGGAGAGACGTGTAAATCCTTCGCTAGTGTGCCCTACCTAAGCTTATTTGTTAGTTGGTCAGTATATTGGGATATTATGTTATATATTGATTTCCTTAATTAACCCTTGTTTTATGACAGTATTTGAGAATGTCGACTGAGAATATTAACAGTGGAATGAGACTGTGGAGACGCCTGTACTCACCAACGAGGAGAACGTGCAACATGCTGGCAATGTTCCTCCTGTGAACAACACCATTGAGCAGATGATGAACGAGGGGATGTTTAGAAGCTTTTTGCAGTTCATGCAAAATCAGACGAGGGAGACTCGTGTTCAAAATACAGGAGGAAATGATAGTGATCACGGGTAAGCTATTTATAAATTCTTGTGAAGTTTATACCTTACTTGATACCGGTGCTACCCATTCATTTATCTCTCCTGCTTGTGCTCAACGTTTAAACTTGACTCCGGAGAAATTAGACTTTGACCTATCTGTGGAAACTCCGTTAGGAGAAACTTTCATCACATCCACTGTTTATAAATCTTGTTTGATTCAAGTTGGCACCATCACCTTACATGTTGACCTTATCTCTTTAAAGATACTTGCTTTTGATGTGATTTTAGGGATTGATTGGTTAGCTACTCATCATGCCAAAATTGATTGTTTTTGTAAGGTTGTTAGTTTTCATATTACTAACCAACCTGTTGTACGAATTCAATCAACTAAACCATTAAAATCAATCACTGTCATATCTAATCATAAAGCTATTCGTTTATTGAAAAACTGATGTCAAGCTTTCTTAGCCCATGTTATGGATTTGAATAAAGACACGTCAAATTTGAATAATATTCCTGTTGTTATTAACTTTCCTGACGTATTTCCTGAAGAACTTCCTGGTCTACCCCCATAACATGAAGTTGAATTCTTTATTGATCTTGAACCTGGTACAAAGCCCATTTCTAAAACTCCATATCAAATGGCTCCTATTGAACTTCAGGAATTAAAGGTTCAACTACAGGAGTTGTTGGAAATCGGTTTCATTCATCCTAGTACATCTCCTTGGGATGCTCCTGTTTTATTCGTAAAGAAGAAAGACGGTAGTATGCGACTTTGTATTGATTATCGGGAATTGAACCATGTCACCATCAAGAATAGGTATCCTCTACCTCGTATTGATGACTTGTTTGACCAATTGCAAGGAGCACAATTCTTTTCAAAATTTAATCTTCGTTCTGGATATCATCAGCTGAAGATTAGAACTGAGGATATTCCAAAGACTGCCTTCAGAACTCGGTACGGGCATTATGAATTCTTAGTCATGTCTTTCGGATTGACTAATGCTCCTGCAGCTTTCATGGATATGATGAACTGAGTATTCAAAGAATATTTGGATCAGTTCGTTGTTGTTTTTATTGATGACATCCTCATATATTCCAAAAGTCGTGAAGATCATGAGCACCATTTGAAGCTGGTACTCCAAAGGCTTCGTGAAAACAAACTATATGCCAAATTGAAGAAATGCGAGTTCTGTCTTGAGGAAGTAGCATTCCTTGGGCACGTGATGTCGAGACATGGAGTATCTGTTGATCCGGCGAAGATTGAAGCAACACAAAGTTGGGAGCAACCAAATTCGGTGACTGAAGTACGTAGCTTTTTGGGCTTAGCTGGTTATTATCGGAGATTCGTGGAAGGGTTTTCTCGAATCGCTACTCCATTAACCCAGCTAACTCGGAAGGATACAAAATTTGTTTGGAGCGAAGAATGCGAGAAGAGTTTCCAAGAGCTCAAAAGGAGACTCATTTCAGCACCTGTTCTAATAATACCATCTGGTACAGATGGATTTGTTATCTACAGCGATGCTTTAGGCAAAGGGTTAGGATGTGTTCTCATGCAACGTGGGAAAGTCATAGCATATGCCTCGCAACAACTTAAAGAGTATGAGAGGAATTATCCTACTCATGATCTAGAGTTGGCAGCAGTCGTTTTCGCGCTAAAGATCTGGAGGCACTATCTATATGGGGAGAAAGTGGATATTCAGACCATAAAAGCCTCAAATATTTCTTCACGCAAAAGGAACTCAACATGCGGCAACGACGTTGGCTTGAGCTATTGAAAGACTACGACCACACTATTCAATACCATCCCGGAAAAGCAAACGTGGTAGCTGACGCGTTGAGTAGAAGATCATATGCAGGAACGAGTGCGATGATATCAAGTATACGCATAGAGCCAACTTTAATAGAAAAAGTTAAGGTTGCTAAAGCCACCGACCCGGAGCTGATGCGTATGAAGAAGAATGTACAAGAAGGTGTTATTCCGGAAGCGAGAATTGATTAAGAAGGAATTCTTCGAGTCCACTCCAGACTTTGTGTTCTTAACGACCCTGATTTGAAGTACAAGATTATGATGGAGGCACACAATACACCATTTGCAATCCATCCTGGAAGTACTAAAATGTATCGTGATCTTCGACATACATTTTGGTGGAACAATATGAAGAGAGAGATTGCAAAGTTTATCTCGATGTGTTTAACTTGTCAACGTGTAAAGGCGGAGCATCTAGTACCTAAGGGTCCGTTGCAACCACTTGAGATTCTGAAATGGAAGTGGGAACACATTACCATGAATTTCGTTATGGGTCTTCCTACGGTTTCTCAAGGCATCAATGTCATTTGGGTTATTGTTGATAGATTAACTAAGTCTGCTCATTTCTTGCCGATACGGGAGACTTATTCCCTTGAACGTCTTGCTAGTATATATGTAAATGAGATTGTGAGGTTGCATGGCATGCCAGTATCCATCATTTCGGATCGTGGCCCAAGATTCACTTCAAGATTTTGGGTTAGCTTGCAAAAAGCTATGGGCACGGATGTACGATTCAGTTCGGCATATCATCCTCAAACGGACGGACAATCTGAGAGGACTATTCAAACTCTTGAAGATTTATTAAGACTCTGTGTCCTAGACTTCAAGGGCAGTTGGGATAAGTATTTACCATTGGTGGAATTCTCATACAACAACAGTTATCAGGCAAGTATAGGTGTGGCTCCATTTGAAGCATTATATGGATGAAAGTGTCGCTCTCCAATATGTTGGGATGAGGTGGGTGAAACAACATTGTTGGGACCCGAGTTAGTACGTATGACTACCGAAAAGATCCAAATGATTCGACAACGTATACAAACGGCACAAGATCGACAAAAGAGTTATGCGGATCTTCATCGAAAGGAGGTGGAATTTAGTATTGGGGATCATGTATTGTTGCGTGTAGCTCCATGGAAGGGAGTTACAAGATTTGGGAAGAGAGGAAAGCTCAATCCATGATTTATTGGTCCATTTCAAATTCTTGACCGAGTAGGAAATGTAGCCTATAGACTCGCGTTACCTCTGAGTATGTCTCGTGTTCATAATGTGTTTCACATATCTGTACTTCGTAAATATGTGAAAGACCCGAACCACGTCATTGAGTTAGAACCGGACGAGATAGCCGAAGATTTAACGTATGAGGAGGTACCTGTCAAGAACTTGGATAGGAAGGAGCATGTCCTACTCACGAAGGTAATACCACAAGTTAAAGTTTTATGGAAAAACCATGCTATAGAGGAAATGACCTGAGAGTTGGAAACGGAAATGAAAGCGAGGTATCCTCACCTTTTCGAAACACCAGGTACATATGTCAATTTTGAGGACGAAATTTCATAAGGAGGGGAGGTTGTAAGACCCCAAATAATTAATAAATGAAATTTAATTTCCTCTAATTATTATTTTGAAATAGTAAGGGTTGATATGATTAATGTGGATTGTTATGGGTAAAATACGCAAATATTTCAAAATAAGCAAGTGGTTACGTGGAAAATTCGTACTGTCGGGGAATATTCGTACGACGGCGCAGCCATGTGTGGGCCCCATAACGAAAAGCGATTGGATGAAGAAAACGACAAATATAAGTTGTTTAAAAATAACGGCATAGTTGTTACCGTTAATACTGTTAAAATACTCGGTGGTTAAAACACAGTAGCACACGTTATTGCACCAATTATTGATTCTTACGTAAGAAGGCACTACTCAATAATTGTTACAGTAATTACTGCTCAGTATTTTATTTTATTGATTCAATAATTGTTGCATTGATATTTTATATTGCTTTTTTTTTAATAATTGTTACACAGTATTTTTCATTATTGAAGCAATAATTCATATTATCTGAATAATATTATTAGATAACATTATTGGCAATGTCTAGAAAGTTCTGTCTAAGGAGAGGTTTGGTCACCTAATTGCGCGCTAGTAAGGAGAAATTCTTATTGGAAAGCCCCCTCTTTCTTGGGAACTGCCTGGTTGTCAATATTGTGATTCTGTAATATTATTTGTGAATAATTAATTATTGATTTATATGATAAGAAAAATATTGATTTTATGTGGATATAGATGGAGAAAATTTTTAATGTGACAATTGTTGAAAATTGAAATTTTATCTTTTTCTGATAAAATAATTCATTTAAATATATTATTATATCTTAATAATATAATAATGATGATATTTTTACGATGAATGTGGGATATTTGAGTATATGTGGAAGAGGAGTATTTTTGTTACCAAAAATATTTAAAGCATGTTTTATGTGGCGGTGGACCCCATTTATTGACTGAAATTTGATTATAGCTTGTAAAATCGTCCGTTTGTGGATTTTGGTCAATTTCTGTTTAGAATTTAGAAAAACTTCCTTCTGCAAAGTTGTAGAGAATTGAATTTCGTATAAAAATACGCGTGATTTGATTTTTCTGATAAAAGGGCTATTTATTATGAATTATTGAAGTTTCGAAGCTCCGAAATAATTAATTTTCGAAAGTTTTAAATATATTTTTTAATAAAAACATTTTTCTCACTTTTTCTAGAAGATGAGCATGTGGGATATGTTAGAAATCTGATTTTCCAAGGAGGCGTATGAAATTTATTATTAATAATATATTTTAATAAATTTTCTGCTTTGGTGTTCTAAGCATTTTTCTATAAATAGGGTGTTTAGGTTAGAATTGAAAATCACACCAGAAACTGAAGTTTTCTCTCTCTATATTATCGAGCGTATTCTTGTGAGTATTTTGAGTATACTTTGAGTATTGCTATACGGTGCAAGTTCAAGTCATAGCCTATATTCGGTGTTTCAACTAGAAGTACTGTCTTTCGAGGTAAGGGGTATTATTTTTTTTAAAATAGTATTATTTCTTCTAATATCATTATGTCGAAGTATTGATCTGAACTTTTAATCAAATTTGGAATTTTTTGTGTCGGAGTTACTATTCACGTATACGGCACTATTCACGTATACGATACTATTCACGAATACGGCACTATTCATCGAAAAATAAAAATTTTCCTTTTCGTGTAAAATATCTATTGTGGATACTAGCTTTGATTGTATCCATGTTTTGATCATTTTTGAATTTTACACCACTATGATTATTTTTGAGGTATTTTTGGACATGGATAAAATAAAGTACGAATCCTTAATCCTTAATCTTTGTCATTTTGTTTCACTGGATTCGTTTCTTTAAAAATATTTTTCATCATCCTCAGTCCTAAATGATGATATAATTGAATATCTTTGGCCTGTAGTGCAAAGATGAAAGATTTCTGATGAATATCTTTGGCCCGTAGTGCAAAGATGAACAGGTGTTTAGATGAACATGACCAACTGATGAATATCTTTGGCCTGTAGTGTAAAGATGAATATTTGATTCCAGATATATATTGATTGATGTTACAGGGACAAAATAATGATGATGGACTGTTAAATTCATAGATATTAGTAGATTTCATCCTCTACGTAACTCTTCTATGAATTAATATTTTCCGCTGCGATTATTAATTTAAAAGTTGTTGTCTATTGTATTCAATTAGATTTTTTTTTCCTGTTGCAGACTAACGATAATTTGTTGTATATTATCTTAGTCATAATATTCTTTACTGGGCTAGTTGAGCTCACCCTTTTCCTTTTTGTTCCATTTCTCTTCTCAGGAGATGAGAATGTTGCGAGTACGAGTCGGGGAATGTAATGATGGTTCTAGAGAGAGTTGTTTAGTAGTACTCACCATTTTTGTAAAATAATGTATCAATAATTATGATGAGGATTTATTTGTATGTGGATATTGTCTAGATGGTAATATCTGTACTTAAACTCATAGTTTGTATGTTGTAATAATAAAGTTGTAGTTGTTTCTGTACCATGTATTGACAACTCAGAATGGGTGATGTATACCTATTTTGGGGGCGTCACAACAAGCATCCTAATTACATTAGAAATCTAAAAGATTTGATAAGATCCTAAAATTATGGGATAATTTCGTTTCCAAATCATGCAAAAACACGTCAACTAAAAAATCTATGCGGTGCGACCGCGCTGGATTTGAATGGAAAACGGGTGTGGCAGCGCTTGTTGATCGATTTCGCAATCAATGAATACGTGCAAGTATACACGGTCAACAAGTAATAAAGTGAAAGCAGAGTATCGTTCCCACGAGGAATTATTTTATAAAAATTATCAATTACTAATTCTTAACCAAACTAATTTTATTTAAACAATCTTAAATCGTGTTTTTTTCTAATTAAGAAAATTAAATTAACAAATTAAAACTAAGATTTTAACGAATGAATTCAAATAAATAAAGATTAAGACTTCAATATCACCAATTATGAATTATAAATTAATTATCCAATTATCCCAATTATTATGCCTACTGAATTGTTAACAGGAATTCTCAAATGCCAAAAGTCCTTTTCCAAGTGATCAATTGCCATCTATTTAATCCAGATTAATCTAGCTATATTTCTATGCAAAACAATTGAATTAAACTCTTTCCAATCCCAATTCCTTATGTGTTACATGCGGTGAACAGATATTTCCATTCAATTCACAAACCTAATTATTCACTTTGCAAATAACTAAGTCACATGATATCATGCCCAGTTCTAACCCTAGAATTCCTCTTCCAATTCCTTCTAGAGTAACAAAGTAATTACTGATCAGATAATTAAGCAATATGCACAAGTCAAGATAAACAACTCACTTTAACATAAATAACTGGAATATAATGAATAACTAATTCATAGCCATAAAAAGTTCAATTGAAATCTTAATAAAAAAGTTAGTTCATAATTAATGAATGGAAACCAAGAATCCACAACTGAATAGATATTAAAAGATAAAAGTATGATAAGAGAAGAGAATAGAATCTGTTGTCAGCAAATCTGATGCTCCCCTCTTGCTCTTGCTCTTGCTCTTGCTCTTGATCTTCAATGATCTCCAAGTTGCTTCAATCTCCAAAACTAATAAGAACTAGGGTTAATGTTCTAATCTAATAGAGTGTATATCTAATTTAAGCTATGTAATCTCCTCTTATTTTATGCCTTACATCATGTATTTATAGGTTACAAGTCTAATTTTTAGCTTAGGAACAAACCCAATCCAATTTGGAGTCAAAAAGGTGTCAAAATTCGTCCAAAACGCGTCCAGACCCGCACCAAGCCTTTCCCCAGCGCCCCAGCGCTGGGCACGGCGCTGGGATTCTGCCCCCTAGCGCCCCGACGCTGCAAATAGGCCTAATATTAGCGCCCCGGCGCTAGCCCCTTTTTCTGACATTTTCTACTCCGACGTCCTTTGGGAAAATGACCATAACTTCTTCGTCCGAACTCCGATTTAGATGATTCAAGATGATCCGGAAAGAGGAGAAGTAGATCTACAACTTTTATTCTTTGAGTTTTTCGAAATAATGTACGAAGCTATAGTCAAATTGGCTCTGAAGTGTTTGTTGTGTAAATGGCAAGCCAAAAACGCGAATCTAGCCACCCCGAACGTTGATCCATGTAACTTTTGTCCCAAATCCTACAAAACAATATAAAACATGCTTGAATAGACACAAACACATAAAAACATCCTAAAAGACTTGAGAACAACAATAAATTAAGCCCGAATATATCCAATTCATGTGTATAAAACTCACTCATCAGCGCTGCATTGGTAGAGAGCCAATTTTGGTTATTAGAGGGCGTGTGTAACGACCCCAAAATAGGTCCATTCAATCCAACCCATTCTGAGTCGCCAAATACATGGTACAGAAAACAACTACAACTTTATTACAACAATTGTCGTGCAAAATACAACAACACATATACTGTGAGTTTGGATACAAATATATACCAAATGTGACACATGTCCCAACCGTGGACAACACCTCACAGTGACACCTCACATAAAGGTATAGTCAAAAACTGTTTTAGAAACTAAAATCTTTGGGAAGTGCTCAAGGAAACCTTCGTACATGGGAGGCCATGCTTTTAGGTTATAATAGATATCATATGGCCACAAAATTATCCTTGGTTGACCCAATATACCCCAAAGAAAAACGAGAAGATTACTATCATATTCTTCCCAATGGTGAGTCTTCTCTTGATTTATCATTATCTCCACTGTCTCAAATTGAGAATTATACTTCAAACAAACACCAAGATTATATAGGTAGTGCTCGTAAATATACTCAGCAAGTGGATGAGCACAACTCTGTCTTATGATGACACGAGGTTGTATGTCATTAGACATCTTGTATGAAAGTGGCAAAACACCCTTCCAACGTTGGGTTCGCCTCTCCCTATATGATTCACCAAATATAACTACTAAAAGATGTATACAACACACTTGTCTATATTGTTTAGGGAGAACTCCACAGCTAGAGACCATCGTTCTATTCCCCTGTTACCCCCGCTCGACCCAGCTATACTCTTATTACCTGAAAGGAATTGTAAAGCAAAAGGGTGAGCACAACTAGCTCAGTAAAGAATATCATGACTAAAGATAATTAAATTATCAATAGCCTTCATCAATAATAAATCAGAGATTTAGAACATATGGTAGATGATAAAAATTTCAACCATAGTTGCAGCAGAACGAGCAATCCATTAGAAGAGTCAAATAGACTATAAAGCCTATTATCTTCTCCATGTTAAAAATTCACCAACAATGTTTTATCCCTGTAACATCAATCAACAATTCTGGTCCACAATCATATGAATAACTTATAATCTTAATTGTAGTTCTAAATTCCTCTTCTCATCCAGGACGAAGATAATTTTCATCACTTATCCTTACCTGAAACATCAAAGATCATGGTTACACCAAATCACATTTCCTGTTCATAATCATACTAATAATTTCATCTTTGTACTACGGCCAAAGATATTCATTTGTATCACAAGTTGGTCATGTTCATCTCAACACATGTTCATCTTTGCACTACTGGCCAAAGATATTCAACAACATGTCATCTTTGCACTACGGGCCAAAGATATTCATCAACAATTCATCTTTGCACTACAGGCCAAAGATATTCCTCAACAGTTCATATTTGCACTACAGGCCAAATATATTCATTAACAGTTCATATTTGCACTACAGACCAAATATATTCATCAACAGTTCATATTTGCACTACAGGCCAAGTATATTATTATCTCAAAGAAATATATAATCATTTCAGAATTTATATAAACAATAATTATAACCATGTTGATCAATTCACCTTTGCACTTAAGCTAAAGATATTCAATTATAAATTTAATGGCCATGATCATACCAGTCAACAATTCAACTTTGCACTATTGGCAAAAGAGAACCCATAGTCATGATCATACCAAAAATCTACCCATCTTTACACTCAAGTCAAAGAGAAATATCATCATTATGGTTATAGAAATGTTATATATGATAATAAAAATAATATGATCAACGTATATTTTTAATCTCAAGAGTAATATTCATAAATCAACTATAGTTTGGCTAGAAAAAGAAACCAATTTTGTCGTGAATAGTACCCGTGAATAGTAACTCGTAAATAGTAACTCATGAATAGTAACTCGTGAATAGTAACTCATGAATAGTAAACCCGACACAAAAAGGTAGAAATTCCACAATAAAATTCATACCAATATTTCGGACGCGATCGCGCTAGTTTGGCTTGGCTACTACTCTGATCGTTTTTAAGCCTTGAATTTGATCCTTTAACCATCCTTCACTTCCTCCACCAATCATAAATCTTTGATTGGACCAAATACATGAACTTAGAACTATATTCCACCATGAACGATTTACCTTGAAGCTTGAATCCTTCTTCTTCGTTCCGTGTATTACATCTTTGTGTTGTCGTGTAATGGATTGTAGCCTCGTGATCATACTTGCACATTCACAATGTCGCGCTCCATGAATCTAAACAAACGAATACGGTCTTGATGACTTAACTTGAGCTCCAATGTAAGCATCATTGAGTTGAATTCAACACAACTACTTGACACCATTCGTTGAACCCTTGGAACTTGAACCGAAAGATTGTCATAAAATTCTAACCCCTATGCTTGTGTCAGATATGGATGGCTTTGTGGCCAGCGACGATTCCTACGCATAGTGATGTAATATTTTGGCTCTAAGATAGTGAGTTTTGAAGATAGGCGGCGAAGAAGGAGGATGATTTCAACGGTGGTGAATCTAGGGTTTTGAAGATAGAGGTGGGTTTGTTTATGTAAGATGTACGGTAGTGGGTAATCGCAGGTGGGGTGATGGTGGAGAACATGGTTGTTGGTGATGGTTATGGAGATTTTACAGGCGAATGGTGGTGGTTGACCGAAGTTCATGATTAATGGCAGGTGAAGTTCTTGGTTTTCATTTTGCAATAACTTTTGATTTTAATATCTATTTTTACGTTAGTTTAGTGTTTTCTTTTTTATTTACTTGTTATTTTATTTTGATTTAATTTAATGTAAGATAAAAGATGGTTTGACAATTTTACCTTTCAATATACCATGAATTTTTAAAAAATATTTGAAATAACTTTTTTTAATTACACATAAGATGAAGATGGGCCACTCAAAAATCCATGTCATCAATTTATGACATGACAAATACAATTGGAGGAATGTAGAAAAATTTAGTAATTTAATCATCTAATTAACAAAATTGAAAGGTGAATGAAATGAAAAAGGGTAATAGTTTAGGATAGTAATTTATATTTAATCTTATATATATATATATATATATATATATATATATATTATTAAGTAGAATTATCAATTTAAATCATTTAAAATAGACCGACCCGACCCGACCCGACCCGACCCGACGCGACGAATAACTAATAAGCATATAGAGAGGGTGAGGATTTATATTTCCAGAAAATTTCATGGAACGAGACCAAATGGAATCGCTACCAGAAGAAAAAAGTCCACAAGAAAATCAAATCCCGAATTCTGGTGCCGCTTCTGCATTTTCCTCCATCCCTAATCGCCCCCTTACACAGTGAGTTCCCTGTTTATTCCATCTTATTCAATTATTATTTGATCACGATCTTCAAGTTTATACTTTCTCAACTCATAGACACTTTTTTTTATATTTCATTTTAAATTGAATTTTAACTATTTTGGATTCGAAATAATTAGGGCACAGAAGATAAATTGTCCAGGAAATTGCTGTTTGATTTTCTTTTGAAATTGCAAGGTGAGAGTTGTGTTTTGAAATCTCAAATGTCAGGTTTTGAAAACATTGGGAAAGAGAAGAAGCATTTGTTTGTAGGGAATGGAGAGGGAAAAGTATGTTAAATGTACAAAATCGTAAGAGGTGGTTAACATCTCATTTGACTTAATTTCAGCAGGATGCAAAAATTGGAAGTCTAAAATGTTTAAGAAGTTGGAGTGATGTTCATTACGAGGGTATTTTCTCTTTTTTTGGTTTTCATTTCTTTCCATCATGCCAAAATAGAGAAGATTTTTTTTTCAAATTTTAATATTCAGATTGGCTGAATTTTCATATACTTCTTGTGTAGATAACACTATTTGAGAACCTAGATAAGTTTCTAAGAGATTATCTTTTTTTAGGGGAAAGGGATGAGAATAGGGATATATTGATACACTGGAAGAAGGTCGAAGCAAGAGGGAGGTTTAGGGCTTAGTAATAGTAACTTTGTCCTAAAGAATGTTTCTTTGGTGGTAAGTAACTCTGGAGGTTTTCCCTAAAAGATAATTGCTTTTTGCATAGGGTCATCAGAGCAAATTTGATACGCAAGTGAATGGGTGGGATGCTAAACTTTGGCCTTATGTTACTCATGTGAGTCCTTGGAAATTAATTTCCAAGGTTCTGACTCTTTTTGCCTCATTTGAGATGTGCAAAGGGGGTAGGAGACATCATATTTGTTTCCAAGAAGACACATAGGTGGGTAGGTTTAGATTTTGACACTTTTAATTGTTTTTTTGGATACCCTCTTTACATTTTTCTCTTTTCTGATTTTTATTGGTCGTGATGGTGTTTCCTGTCTTGATATTTTCATTATTTCAAAAATCTCACTGATCATAATGATAATGAGTTGGTGTCAATGAGTAATTTGCGGAACCCAATATTGATTTTCTCCTCTCCCAATAATCAAGTTTCGACTCTGGACTGTTTTGATATTTTTTGTAGGAGCTATTTCTGTTTATTAACTCTTTCTTGTATTTCACATCCTTTTCTTTTTGCTTCTATAATTTGGAAGGCAAAGGTTCCTCCCAAAATCAAGGCATTTATTTGGTCTGTAGTTTTAGAAAGACTGAACACTTGATCTTTATCCGCTGTGCGGGTCCTACAAATCCTTATCTCCAGAAACTGTGATTTATGTAATCAGAATGATTACTCGCTTTCTTTTTTGCTTGGTCCTATGGCTTGGGGTTATGAAATTCTATTGTTGGAGTGTTGGGAGAATACTGGGTGTGTGTTTCTTGCCTCAGTGGAAGACTTGCTGCTTATTTAGTTTAGAAGTTTAGAAGTTTAGAAGTTTTGGAGGAAGAAAAAATGCTCAGATACTTTGGAATTGAGTGGTCTTTTCTGTTTTGGGGGGATATGAACTGAGCATGGCATAATGTTTGTTTTTTTAAAGAAAGATTTTGTATCTTTTGCATTTTTTTGATAAGATCTTTCCTTTTTCTTTTTTTTTTACTTCTCTATGGGTATTGATGTGTTAAAATTATGTACTGCAAGTGCACAACGTCTATTGTAGATTTGGCAAGTGCAAGTTGAACTAGAGGCTAGATTAATTCTTTAATATATCCTTAATTAATATTTTAGGAAAATTAAAAATAAATATA
The DNA here is from genome assembly GCA_020205505.1 of Panax japonicus. Classification (NCBI taxonomy): domain Eukaryota; kingdom Viridiplantae; phylum Streptophyta; class Magnoliopsida; order Apiales; family Araliaceae; genus Panax; species Panax japonicus. Next base: position 61,627,789 of record CM035096.1, read on the forward strand.
GTGGAGATGATTAACTAACTAAATTATGCAAACTAAAAATATTAATGATGAAAACTAGTAATGAGAAAAACTACCTAGGAATCCGAATCCACCAAATATTAACATAATAAATACTTTCTTATTTTCCAAATTAATTTCCAAATTATTTCCCATTTCCTTTAAAAATAATGATTCATATAATTAATATGGACAAACATAAGTTATGAAAAATTCACAGATTAACTATAACATATCAAAGCTTCTCAATCAATATAAGAGCAATATGCAATTTGTGCGAAGAAAAATATGAGTGCGAAAATAATTAGGCACTAATTCCGGAATAGAAAGAAAATATTATTATTAAATACCTAGTTTCATCTTCATCCTAGGTATTAGAAATTTAGCTAGTCATGAAATCAAAAATTAATACTACTAATTGCATGAAATAAGAACAATAATTAAAAATAGAATTTCTATTAAATCAATAAAAGAAAGTTACAAATACTCCATGTCATTAGTACTACACATGATTGGAATAAGAGGAAAGACAAAAGCTCTCAATTACTATATATCTCATTCCCTTCTGCAACAACGAAAAACTAAGGAAAAGAAAATAACAAGTGGTGTTCCTTCTCTCTAAAACAAGATGCCTATTTATATGGAAAATAAATTTGTACGATAATTTAGGTTCGTTGAACTTGAACACTTTTGTTTCCTTTTTATCCTCTTTCCTACTTGATATCAATCTCTATATGGTAATCCTCCAAGATTCCTTTTTCATCTTTAAAAACGGGATATAAATCCTTTATTTGCTCCCCAAGAAAAATAAATGGTATTTCCTACAAAACATAATAAAATGTACTCCCTCCGTTCCAGGATAAAAGTCTTTATTACTATTTTGGGTAGTCCCATATTAAATGTCCACTTTCCTTTAATAACCAAACTTTTACACATTTTTTCCTATTATGCTCGTAGCATTAAATATCTCATACTTTTTTTATTCTAATTTTCTCCATATTTAATGACATTATTATGGGCAATTTTGTCATTTTATTCCTCTTATTAATATGCGTGAAAAGTCCACCAGGACTTTTATCCTGGGACGGAGGGAGTATTAGTTAAATAAAATAATAAATATGAAAATATTAAAATTATGAATTGTGTGTGTATTAAATACCCTCGTCCCTAACTTTTGCTTATCCTAGAGTAAAATATAAAGAAAATAAAATAAAACAAAATCTAAAACTACCCAATTTTCGCAGGAAACACGATTGCACTCCCAAGGTTACCTCAAGTAGACGAGTTGTGTCTCGTGAGAGTTTGCAGTGAATATACCCACAAAATTCAAAATAAAATATTTTTGAATTCAACTAATTATGAAATCGAAAAAAAACTTCTAAGTATACACGGACATTATACAAGCAAGATTAAATTCAAAATCACACTTTTACCTTATCAAATATACTCTATCTTCATTCTAGACACTATCACTCATAAAATTAATTCCATGTGATGCATGCATGGGTATATGATGTATGTCTTAGTAGGGATTTTTAAGCAAACTCATTTTTCTTTTCTTTTTTTTCCATTTTTTTTCTAGACTTATGCAATGTCTCATTTTCTTAGGTTTGTCAGAGTTATCCATGTAGCGAGCGTTGGACCAATGACTCTCAAACCAGTTGATTTTAGGGCACTAGGTGTAAAGGTACCCCTAAGGGCTAACTTGTTAGGTTTGTATATAGCGCGATTACGTAATCAAATCACATAAACATAGCGAAAGCGCGATAAAACGGAATTCAAAATTTTCATACAAACCATCACCATGATCATGCTTTATGATTAACTAACAATTAACAGAAATAAGGAGATCAAATTCATACCCTTGCAAACACAAGCTTCCTCAGGTACGAATTTACCTCCAAATCCTTTCGCGTTCTCCTCGAATTCACTGGGTTTGATTCTTTCATTTGTTCAACGTTAGCCGGTTACCCAAGTGTTTGGCCTCTAAAGGTGATCCACCAAGGAAGTCCATGTATTTAAGAAGATGGGTGTATGACAAAATCCTAGATTCTATCTCTATAGAATTATGTGTACTCTCCTAACTCTTGGAATAAAGTGCGTAATCTTAATCCATAATAAGACCTTATTTATAGATTTAGGCAACCCTCCTAAACCATTTAGAATATGGGTTTGATTTAAAATTCCTGTAATTAATTAGGCTTCTAATCCAATTAGGAATAATTGAGAGTACCGTTATTTATTAATTCCCAAACCCTTTTAGGAATTAATTAACTTAATAATAATAGTAATAATAATAATAAGTCTCCTCTTATTAATTTATATTTAATATTTCTAAAATATTAAATAATAAATATTAAGCTATTTAATTTATTCTATTATCATAGATTAAATTAAATACACTTTAACTTATTATTACGATTATGACATTTATTTCTTAAATAAATATTTTTCTTTTATGGTGTGACCCTTTAGGTTATTCATATTAAACCAGTTGTGAATAAATCAATTAGAACAATTATAATCTTATTTAAATAATTAAATTAAACAATTGATTTATTTAAATAAATAACATTTATTCTACAATAAGAATAAGTCTCCTTAGCGATCAACGACTTTCTATATAATATAGATTTCAACATTAATCATAAAAGAACTTTGAGTAAATAGTTACCGTACAATTCAATCATTCCACCATATAATGTCCCAATTAAATGATATATGAAATTACTGTCAAGTCTTATTTTATTTAATTATATGTATTTTGATTCACAAATGCACAACTCCAAATAATGCAAATTAAAATTCCTTTCTATTTTTATTCTACCTTAGCCAAGGATTCTTGGGTTGTCATTTATCGAATCACATATGATATTCTTTTCATTTACTAGAAGCGGTATATTCTTTATTGTTCATTCATTATCTCCATATATAACTTATTACACCGAAGCATTCCTTTTGATATACCCTAAGGGTCTTAAGGGATATGTCAAAGTATAACTTATCATACACAAAATAATATGATGATCTCAAGTCTAAGAATCACTTGTACTACTATGACTACAAGAATTCTTATCGACAGACAAGTAAAACTCCATTAGGTATTTCTTAGCGAGCCACATTCAGTGAACTTATTCTCCAATAAGCACCTACATATTTGCTTTAGTATTTCTATACAAATGATCAATAGATCAATCATCCTCATCCAAGGAGCAAACAACGTATGTATCAATCTTTCCGGATTCAACAATCCTCATTTTAGTAATCCAATGATTGAAAATATTTTAGTTTTTAAGCTATCTAAGAATTTAGATCTCATTAGTATGATCTCATTAGGATGATCTGTATTGATTTGTGGTTCTTGAACTTATTCAAGATCTATTTTCCTCCCACTAACTACTTCAAGGATAAACTCATTTTCCAAAAAGGAAACGTGTTTTGCAATAAACACCTTTTGCTTAGTAGGATTATAGAAATAGTATCCTAAACTTTCTTTAGGATATCCCACAAATGTGCACTTATCAGATCTTGTCCCAAGCTTATCATTTCGAAACTTTTTCACATAAGCTGGACATCCCCAAATCTTAACATGCTTAGGATTAGGTTTCCTCCCTGTCCACATCTCATATGGAGTCTTAGGGACGAATTTCGAGGGGACCTTATTTAGTATATATTCAGTCGCTTCAAGGGCATAACCCCAAAAGGAAACTGGAAGATTCGTAAAACTCATCATGGAACGATACATGTCCAACAATGTTCGATTTCTTCTTTCAGATACACCGTTTAACTGTGGCGTCCCTGGTGGAGTCCAATGTGAGATTATACCATTTTCTTTGAAACAATTGAGAAACTCACTTCTTAAGTATACACCTACTTGATCCGATCGAAGAATCTTAATACTCTTGCCAGTTTGCTTCTCTACTTCACTTCTGAACTCTTTGAACTTTTTAAATGATTCAGATTTGTATTTCATTAAATACACATATCCAAATCTTGAATGATCATCAGTGAAAGTAATAAAATAAGAATATTTCAAGATCAAATCTCGACTTAACTCCCCATCCATAACGAAACCTAATTGTCCAAGACAATCAATCGAATTAATTACAACTTAATATAATTTCTTTGAGGGGTTTGTTATTAATTGTCTCATCTTGTTCAGCGTGCATGCACACACACACACGCACACACGCACACGCACACACGCACACACGCACACACACACACACACACACATATATATATATATATATATATATATATAGTATAAGCATGCTCATATAGAATACTATATTCTACCCGGATTGATTATGGACTTTATTCTAGTTTGGTTCACTAGAGCCACCAAGTGAACCAAGAGGTCAACCCTAGGGTGCAATAATTAAATTTAAATATAACTATTACATTTAAATCCCGGGCTCTATTACAAACGGATATTCAAGCGCTCCTTGCTCCTTAGTCTCCAATTTTTCAAAATAATTTTAACTATTCCTATTACAAAACTATTTACAATAAATAGAAATCTTGATCAACAGTCAAGGGGAAGTACATAAGAGGGAGATAAAATTTATATAAAGAAAAAATAGAGAAAACAAGGTACGCAGACCCCATTTAATAAAATTCATACATTCATGCATCTAACTAAAATAAAATCCAATCACATTGGTCAATAGTCCATAATCAATCCCATTTATTATCACATATATCATCATATGTATTAATAAATAACATTCATCTCATGAATAATAAATTCATTCTATATATGCATCGATATCAATTTAATGGGCAAAAGTTTGCTAATATTTAGTTTTTAAAACAAAATAAACTTTATTTTAATCAAAAACCAAATCAAACTTAAAACTCTTTAATTTTTAGCAATCTAAAATCATATTTCAGATAAAATAAACATCTTTATTTTAAACTTTTATCAATTAAATAAACCATTTATTTTAATTTAAAAAGCAAAAAATTTTAGATTTTGGCATGTGGCGCGGACACGACGCGGCCGCGCTGCAAGCCAGGATCAATTTTTCCTGGGGATGGGCGCGACCATGAACTGGGAAGCGGCATGGCCGCGCCGCGTAGCAGAACCAGGAAATTTTTTTATATGCCCAAAAAATTTGATCCACAATTCATATATGAAATCATAAAATCAATAATTAGCATACAGTTAGGCTCTAATACCACTGTTAGGTTTGTATATAGCGTGATTACGTAATCAAATCACATAAACATAGCGGAAGCGCGATAAAACGGAATTTAAAATTTTCATACAAACCATCACCATGATTATGCTTTATGATTAAGGTGCTGTTTGTTTACATCTGATTGCCTCTTAATGGACTGTCTCTTATTCGCTAATAGGCATGATGTTGTCTGTTTTATTTTTTTACCTCTGAATATCTCTTAATCGGTAAGACAGAAAACGAAATCTTAATAATTAAGAGGTACCTCTTAATGAAATTTTTTTTGATAAATTTTTTTTATATAAATATATTCAACAATATTATGCACTCATTTTGATTAAATTGAATATTTAAAATTATTAAATAAAATTTTACCCTTTAAAATGGTAAAATAGTGTCATTAAGAGACAACTTACTTTTTAATTATCAAACAATTTTTTAGATTCAGACCTTATAATCATTCAGATGATCTAATTTATTAAGACATCATAATCATTCAGATCTTAATTCCAAACCCCTTTAGGAATTAATTAACTTAATAATAGTAATAATAATAATAAGACTCCTCTTATTGATTTATATTTAATATTTTCAAAATATTAAATTAAATAATAAATATTAAGCTATTTAATTTATTCTATCACCATAGATTAAATTAAATACACTTAACTTATTATTACGATTATTCCATTTGCTTCTTAAATAAATATTTTCCTTTTATGGTGTGACATTTTAGGTTCTCCATATTAAACCGGTTGTGAATAAATCAATTAGAACAATTCTAATCTTATTTAAATAAATAAATTAAACTATTAATTTATTTAAATAAATAACATTTATTCTACAATAAGAATAAGTCTCCTTAGCGATTAACGGCTTTCCAGATAATATAAATTTCAATATTAATCATTAAAGAATCTTTGAGTAAATAGTTATCGTATAATTCAATCTACAACGTCTCAATTAAATATAAGACATGAAATTACTGTTAAGTCTTATTTTATTTAATTATGTGTTTCGATTCACAAATGCACAACTCCAAATTATGCAAATTAGAAATTTCTTTCTAATTTCATTCCACCTTGGCTAAGGATTCATGAGTTGTCATTTTTCGAATCACATAAGACATTCTCTTCTTTCACTAGAAGCGGTATATTCTTTATTAATCATTCATTATCTCCATATATAACTTATTACACCCAAGTATAACCTTTGATATACCCTAAGGGTTTTAAGGGACATGTCAAAGTATAACTTATTATACACAAGATACTATGATGATCTCAAGTTTAAGGATCACTTGTACCACTATCATTACAGGAATTTCTATTGACAGACAAGTAAAACTCCATTAGGTATTTCTTAGCGACCACGTTCAATGAATTTATTGGTTAATAAGCACTTACATACTTACTTTTGTGTCTCCACACAAATGATTATGGGATCAATCATCATCATCCAATAAGCAAGCAACGTATATATGAATCTATCCGGATTCACAGAGAAAGTGCCAACAAAATCTTTATCTTTTCGCTCCTTCGATATGCTTAGATATTCCTGAAAAAAATATAAAAATATTAGAGTTAAAAACTAATTCGAATAAATAAAAATTAAGGAATACAAAATTAATCCTATTCCCGGCAACGATGCCAAAAAATTGACGTGTTAAAATTATGTACTGCAAGTGCACAACGTCTATTGTAGATTTGGCAACTGCAGGTCGAACCACAGTGACTAGATCAATTCTTTAATATATTCTTAATTAATATTTTAGGTAAATTAGAAATAAATATAGTGGAGATGATTAACTAACTAATTAAATTATGCAAACTAAAAATATTAATGATGAAAATTAGTAATCTAAAAAATTACCTAGGAATCCGAATCCACCAAATATTAACATTGTAAACAATTTCTTATTTTTCAAATTAATTCCCAAATTATTTTCCCTTACCTTTAAAAATAATGATTCATATAATTAACATGGGCAAACATAAGTTATGAAAAATTCACAGATTAATTATAACTTATTAAAACCTCGCAATCAATATAAGAACCATATACAATTTGTGCAAAAGAAAATATGAATGCGAAAATAATTAGGCACTAATTCCAGAACGAAAAGAAAATATTATTATGAAATACCTAGTTTCATCTTCCATTTTAGGTATTAAAAATTTAGCTAGCCATGGAATCAAAAATTAATACTACTAATTGCATGAAATAAGAACAACAATTAAAAAGAGAATTTTTGTTAAATCAATAAAAGAAAGTTACAAATACTCCGTGACACTAGTACCACATGATTGGAATAAGAAGAAAGACAAAAGCTCTCAATTGCTAAATATCTCACTCCCTTTTGCACCAGCGAAAAACTAAGGAAAATAAAATAACAAGTGGTGTCTCTTCTTTCTAACACAAGAGGTTTATAGGGAAAATAAATCTGTGCCCTAATTTTGGTTCCTTGAACTTATACACTTTTGTTTCCTTTTTATCCTCTTTCTTTCTTGATTTCAATCTCTATATGGTAATCCTCCATGATTCCTTTTTCATCTTTAAAAGCGGGATATAAATTTTTTATTTGCTCCCCAAGAAAAATAAATATTATTTCCTACAAAATAAAATAAAATGTATTAGTTAAATAAAATAAGCATATAAAATAATAAATAGGGGAATATTAAAGCGTATGAATTATGTGTCTATCAGACCTCCAGCAGGATTGCCTTTAGTTAGGGTCTGCTTTTATGATGGGTGAACTCAGTCCCCATATGCTCGTATTCACTCTTTCCGTTTAATGAAATTCCTTCCTTTTTCATTAAAAAATGAAAAACCATACGAGAGGATTGGACAATTTGTTCACTGTAAAATGTCTCATGTGTTCAACAACAGTTTTGGTGCTGTATTCATTAAACACATGTAGAAGTACTTGCTCAAATGTGCACAGGTAAGAAATTTAGTAGTTTTCATGTATCTTGTAGGTCTGTTGATGTCTAAAACTTTGTGGATTATTGTAGATAGCAGAGTTTAATTTATATCCATACTACCAATAATAACATGATTAACATCATTAAGTTTTATGTTACTCGATGCATCTATGTTACTGATTGCTTAAGATGTTAATTCCATATATTCTAATGCTCAACTTTTTCCTTCTATTTCCTTTGTATAGTTATCCTGTTATGTTTAAATGGAGATTACTGTCTCACATTTACTTTTTGCTCTTGTAGGGCAGCGTTACAATTGTACTTACCTTTAGATTGGTCTGTCTATTTTGACCAAGAGGATGATGTTTGCATCCCAGATTCTAACAATGTTGGTGACATCTTTCATTTGACATGAAATATTTTCATTTTCCCCTTTATCATCTTTTACTATACAATGTGTTTGTGAGCTTTATTTTGGGGAGAAGAGAAAGGAAAGGTGGACGCTTTATTTTCCAATTTTAGAAAGAAAGTGACCAGCTTTCCCTTCCCTTCCCTTTACTTCCTCCCAAAATAAAAATCACAAACACACCAGTGATTGTATTATTCAGTACTGTGCCTTATGAAAACCCTAAAAATAAAAGTATCCACTACTGTTCTTTGTCATTTAGGTTTTTCACATATACATGGCAGGAACAGAAGGACCAGTTGTCTTTTGTCTACATGGAGGTGGTTATTCAGGGTATGACTGATACACATGATGTGTAATTTTAAATTTGTATCTTATATTCTAGCAATCTTCTAGTGCACGATATTTGAATAATAATATCTAGTTTAATGTGAGACCTTGCAAGATTGTGGTGCTGGTGCATATAATAGGTCAGTGTTTACATCACATTTTATTATATTTTTAAATGCCCAGAAAAATATAGAATCACTTAAATAGCATTTGAAAATTTAAAATAAAAATTACAAAAGGTCAATAACTCTGAGTAAGCATATGTATAAAGATTTAACTTTCTAATGATCTGTGTAAGGAAGAGATGGTTTGATTTTTGGTTATTGGTCCTTTGTATTTTCTGGAATATTGACGAATTTGATGTTTCTTTATTTTTGGGGTCTTGGTATAAATTATTTATTGATTTTTTTTGGCTGATTCAGGATCTTGAGATTAAGTATCTTATTGATGATTGGAGGTTACTTCTGTATTACTTATTGGAAAAAAGTAAAAGAAAAAAAGGCTGCTTCTCTACCGAGTGTTGTTGCCTTATTTTTTAGCTTGCTCTTTTTTTTCCCTCTTCCCGCTTCTTTTTATAGTTTTCATTTGTCAATGAATTGTGACCCCACTTTTGGTGCCCTTTTTAGTTTTATTTTTTTAGTCATAAAGAGAAATTAGCTTAATACTGCTTCTTTAAAATAGTGTTATTTTATTAAGGTATTTAAGGGTGGATTTACAGTTCACTTTTGCTTCAGTATTTGTGTATGGCATTCTGAGTTCAACCGTAGTCAGTTTGAGCACTAAGGAAAAAAATGTTTTGTGATATTCTCTAATGGCCACATATTGTCTGGATGGTTAAAATTTTCTACTTCTGATAAACCTTGTTTACTTTGGTAATGCCAGATATATAAATGAATATAGACTCTTTCATGGTAAAATATTATTACGGTCGTAGTTCCAAAAAATAAAAAATCGTAACTTTATTATAGAATTCCTTTTTTTTTTCTTTGATAAGTAAAGAATACCCGCTTTTTCTCCTATGACATTTTCTTCTTTTGATTGTAGCTACATGACTAGATCAATCTATTGAAAATTCTAAGATATCTGAGGAGTTTCAATCATGCTCTTTAACATCGATATGATTGCCTGATTAAGGAGTTATGATTTATTAGGTAATGAAACTCTAATCCTTCCGTCCCACTTTACTTTCCTTCCTTTCCTTTTTTTCGGCCATCTTAAAACTAAGCTTCACTCATCTTGTTTTATATTAATTACTCATTTCTTCTTATTCTGGGAGTACTATTTAATAGGGTCGGGTCCAGTGGGGAAGGTAGTTTTGCAACTTCAATTATATTTTACATGGTTCTCCAACTCTCTTAAAATGTGTGTAGAAAGTAGAAACAAAGGAAGCCAGTAAAGTTGGACAGATGAGCAGTAATTTTATTGTATTAATGACATTTTAATGTTTCTTACTTGTGGATATATCTTCACATGCTAACTATAACATTGTTGTGTTTACTACCTAAAATATTCTTCTGTTTTCCTTGATTTTGTGCGATGTCGTGAATTTTGTCTGTGCCTTAGTTTCTTTCAAGTTATTGCTTAAAATGTCCCTAAACTTTCAAAGTAATGTACAACTGTCAATTGTTTATAAACATTGATGTAATGTATAAATGTCAATTGTTTGTAAACATTGATGTCTAAATCATGTGCCTTGGTCCACCTAACAATTTTTAGAACACTAATTATGTATATATATATATATCCGTACATTTATTATTTTTTTGATAAGTTGCTATATTCATATATAATAGTCTAACTATTTCAGAGATGATGAAAAAAAATAATGTATAAATATGCTTTTGGAATGTCCTAGAGACCCCAAAAAATGCGACATCCTTGAATGATGGAAGTTATATTTTGTAAGGAAGTCTTTCTGAACCTAGAGTTGGATTATGTCGCTAGTGCTGTGTGTTCTTTTAGCATTCTGGCCAACCACAGTCTATAATAATAACTGAAAAAACGCAAACATCTTTCACTCTTAGTAGTTATGGATGTGAAATATTCTAACATATTTCAGAGATAATGAAATAATCCACATAGTCTATAATAATACACTAATTGACTTATTGATAACCCTAGATTGTTTACACTTTACATTAACAAAATTATTAAGAACCACGTGTATCTTGTTGGTTGTATGTCCTCATTCATGAGATACCGACATTACTTGGAGACCAAGGTTATTTCTCGTAGGAAAAGGCTTTGTTGGCGACTAATAAAATAAGGCTTAAGATAACTTTAGCTGAAAATTTTGGTAGGAGCATCAGAGAGGACAAAAAAGTTTTGGTACAAGCCGAACAAAGCAAATTGAAAGAGAGATTTCAACATTGGTTTATTTAATTAAAGTTTGTGTCTTTAATTAAATAGGGTTTTCTCCATTCATTTGAATGGTGTTCTTTGGTAAGGTTAATTAGGTTGAAGGTTTCTCAGCCTAATTAAATGTTAGTTTTCTACTCTCTCAATTTAGTTGTGATATCTCAAGTTTTAGGGCGTAAAACTTGAGAAGGTTATTGTAAGTCCGTTATTATTGGTATAGTAGAGATTTAGAGTTTGACCTGTGGTTTTTCCATGTTAAATGGTATGTCTTACTTGTGGATATTTTTGGTTATGTTCTCATATTTGGTTTGTTGATTTCTTATTTAATGGCACAAAGAGGGAAAAGTATTTCTTTGGATTGATATTAATTAGGATCACTTTTTCCACCATTTGTTGCTCTTTTGTGTATATAGAGACTATGTACCCATAATTACTTATATAAGTGACCTCTGTAATTCTTCAAGGCTTTCATTTGCGATAGCAGCAAGTAAAATTAAGGATAAAGCAAGGGTAGTAGCCATGGACCTGCGAGGACATGGAAAGTCATCCACAGAGAATGATTTAGACCTGTCAATTGAGGTATATATGCTTGTAAATTATCTGATTTATTTATCAAGTATTCCCTCATTTTCACAAAAAGAGTTGCATTTTCATGTTTACCCCTAAGATAAAAAGGTGTTACTTAAGTAATGGATTGGTTGCATGATAATGAAGTTATGGTGACCGTGGAACATTTTTTTTTAATTTTTTTATATGTATTTATTATACAAATGAGACTCTTATTATGGAATAGAGGGAGTAATATCTTTGCATCTCTTTGGTTTCAAGAGACTTCTTACTATTTCTTTCTCTGAGTTGAAGCGGGATTTTTAATTGCAGACTTTATGTGGTGATGTTATAGCTGTTTTGAAGACTATGTATGGAGATTCGCCTCCTGCAGTTGTGCTTGTTGGCCACAGGTTGGTTCCCCTTGCAATTGCCTACTACAGTTCAAGTTATTTGTTGTCTAATTACAGGTTAAATGTATCTTTCGTTACTCAAATTTAGTGAGCAGACCTAATTTTTTTTGAATCAAATCCTGAACCAAAGTATTCACTCTGTTAATAAATTGGATCATATTGACGGAAAAGAGTCATCTTTAGGCACATGACAAGAGAGGATGCTGGGGGTGGATACATAGTTAATGTAATTAATTTTAAATTATAGCATCTGATAGCCAAACATACGCTTAAAACTAAAGCCATTAGCTTCATTTTTCTCTGAATCTCTCTCTTCCATTCTTTTTAACAAATATCACCACTACCAAATTCCACGGTAGATTCAAACCCCCACTGCAGTGTTGGTTGTGACACCCAAATTTGGGTACTTCAATTCTACAGATTTGATGTTCACTGACCAACACAATCACATCTAACTACCCATAACAAATGATAATAATAATAAACTCAATAAACCATCAACCATTAAAGGGTTGCATAAATAAAATCCTAGGTTATCTAACCTTTATTACATCATTTGCAGAATAAAACATAATAATGAATAAGTCTGATTACATATGCTTTCCAACATAATATAAACTTAAACTTCATTATTTGTTTGTCTTGCCTTTGCCCTTGCTTGTAGAGGGTTTCTCAGGCTTCTCAATCTTAGTTGCAACGTTTTTATGCAAGAGTGAACAAAATATTTGCTCAGTAGGGTATTATAAATAATAACAACATATGAATCATCAAAGAATAAGATTTAATTGAATAGCATAACTTTTTCTGACAACAGTCGATGATAGTCAAGAACTGTAAGCTCAATGTAAAACTTGGCTTTCGAATCAACAATATAAATTGAGATCAATAATATAACTGAGGGTCACAAGACCACGAACAATGTCTTAAGTTAACAAGTATTTCTACTGTAACTTTTAACTGTCTTATAAACTATATAGTCCATCCATCTCGTACTTCGGGGGATCAACCCTTCGTACAATGTATTGTGCAAAAACATTTTAGCGCTATTGCATTATATAATCCTCTATTCTAGGGTTGTTCATCTCAGTTTTGACATTAGAGTCCGCACCAAAGGAAGTTTGGTTTGGATTAGTTTCAAGGGAAATTTGGATCAGAACGCTCATCAACTAAGGTTTAGTTGAATCATAAAGGATTCGGTAATGTTCAAGAGTTCGATAACAACGTAATATTGTAAAGGAGTACTTTAACAATGATAGGATAACAATAAATCACAAGTGGATAAAACATTATATATCGAAGTCATGCTTTCATAATGAATTAGAAAGGTTAATCAAAACATAGGCATTGAACACTATAAGAAACCTTGCTCAATAATAAGCCAAGATCATAAAACTTGCTCAATAAAGAAGTACAGTTAGGAAACTTGCCTCGTGCGTTAGCTAAACAATTACAACTCACGTTCTCCAATATCCTACATATACCATAAGGATCACAATACCAATTAGCTACATTACAACTATGTCTATTGGTTTAAATTCCGACTTTAGTTCAACTTAGTATCCTAGTTCATAATCTGAACCTCTTAACTAACCACATACCATAATCTGAAATCCTCACTAGCATAAAACATAAGACTTAGCATTCTAATTCTTACGAACAACACATTCAAGACTTTCATAGCTTATTAGTTCTATCTCAACTTATTACAATATGATATTATGCTTTATAACATGTTTTACACTTTTCTAGAAACATCTAAAGAGGTTATATAAACATCCTCCAGGCAGAACAAATGAGAATCAAATTCTGGGTCTGACTGCTCACTGGCGCGGCCACGCCACAATAGGCCTAAGGAATGGCACGACAACACCCAAAATGGCCTGCATACCAGCGCGGCAGCGCCGCGACGCAGTCCAGCCACATCAGTTCAGTTTCCAGACTCTGTTCTTGACCAAAAATATCATTCCAGAACCAAATTAACTAATTTCAAACACTATAAACTTGTTAAACACAATACAACCCACTTACAGAACCAATTGAACATCTCCAATAACTTCAACAACCAATTTTAAGAACCAAAAATCCCAAGTTAATACTATTTTCATATCTCAACATAATTAGCGCATCCAATCACTACGAATTCGTTAATCAACCAAATTGGTCCATTTAACTTTTTCGTATTTCAACATACTAACCACATCCAACACCAATTTACAGTTAATTACATGAATTCCTAACCAACTTTAGTCTCAAAGTAAGCCAAAATATATATATCACATCAAAACTCAAAATTTTCATTTTAAAACATGCTTACATGAATTTAAACCCTCCAAAATCGTTTATAGATGCTATATATCAAATTATACACATCCATTAACATATATAAACCATTATCTCAACAATCAACCACAAAAACCCATTACAGAGAACTTAAAACACAAAAACTAAAATTAAGAATTTAGAGAATTTAGAGTTTACCTTTGATTAGCTAGAGGATTTACAAGCTTTGATTAAATCTTCTTCTTCTTGATCCTACATAATTTCTCTAAGTGAATTTCTTCTCTTCCTCTCTCAATTTCTCTCTTCTTCTCTGTTTTCTAACTCTCAGACTTGCGTAAAACTAAACTGATGAAATATAACATTACGCACATTAGTTAAAAAACGGCAAAAAACACCTTTACCCCCCTGTGATCGTCGACTTGTAAACAATTGGCCACTGAACTTTAAAATATGCAATTAGACCACTGTGATTTCTAAAAATGAAAATTCAGGTCATTCCGTCCAAGATTGGACGGAAGTGAAATAATTACACACATGACATTGAAAAAAAAATCAAAAAATTATTATTTTCTGATGTGGCAATACAAAAAAAAAAAAAAATCATTGATTATGTTGCAAAAAATGATTAAAATAATAATAAAATTAAAGTAAATAATAATTAATTTATTTTTAAATAATTACTTTAAAAATAAAATAATTAATTTTAAAATAAAATAATTAAAATAATAAAATAAAAATAAATATTTGGTATTAATGATTAATAATTAATCATTAACTTGTAAAATAATTTTTTTATTTTTATTTTTAAAATTAATTATTAATCATTCCGGTAAAATTTAAAAATAGATTTTCATTTTACAAGTTAAAAAAAATCTGTTTTTGTTTTTAAAAAGAATTTTTTTTATGTGGCAAAAATGCTTTTTTTACAAGTTAATGATTTTTTTAACCGGAATGATTAATAATTAATTTTAAAAATGATCATTTTACAAGTTAATGATTAATTAGTAATCATTAATTCCAAATATTTATTTTAATTTTATTATTTTATTTTAAAATTAATTATTTTATTTTTAATTTTAAATTAATTATTTTATTTAAAAATTAATTATTTTAAAATGAATTAATTATTATTTATTTTAATTTTATTATTATTTTAATCATTTTTTGGCACATAATCAATGATTTTATTTTGTATTGCCACATAAGAAAATAATTTTTTTAATTTGTTTTTCAATGCCACGTGTGTAATTATTTGACGCCCGTCCAAGAAATTAGACAGAATGGCCTGGATTTTCATTTTTAGAAAGCACAGTGGTCCAATTGCATATTTTTAAAGTTCAATGGCCAATTGCTTACAAGTCGACGACCACAGGGGGGTAAAGGTATTTTTTGCCGTTAAAAAACTCAAAAGGGTTTTATCAATTAAATAAACCAAGAGTCACAAGGCCATGTTTGGCTAGCACCCTAAAGCACCCTTTTAATTTATTTTTATTTCCTTCTTACCATATGGTTCATATATGTCACATCTATTAACCAATTAAATTAATTTAATATTAATTCATTAATAAATCCAATTAAACCTTAATATAAATATAATTTCCATTTAGCCATTATAATTATTTAACAAATTATTAAATCTCTAATTTAATTATTAAATTAAATTAGAAAATCACCATTACACAATATTGTAATTACTAGCTGGGTCCCGTGCCTCCGGCACTGTATGGACAATATGATTTATCTCAAACTTTGAACGACCAAAATAATTTATTGAGTGAGCGGGAAATTTAAAGTCATTTGTATTTTATTAAATTATTATTAGATTATTAGATAGATAGATGTATTTTATTAGATAGATGTATGAACGGTGAGATTTATCTCAAACTTTGGACGGCCCAGATGATTTATTGAGTGAGCGGAAAATTCAAAATCATTTGTATTTTATTAGATAGATTTAACAATTCACTAACTCCTTTAATTTAATTAAATTAAAATATTACCACCACATTAGCATAATAAAATACGCACCAATTAATAATTTATTTAACACCAATTTAACTAATATCACTACACTTAAATAAATTCTTCCTAAATAAATTCCATCAATTATTTATGGCTTAAATATGAATTACTACCCTGAACTATATGACATATTCCATTTTGGTGATCAAAGTTTTAATTTTGTCAATTAGGTGACTAAACTATCAATTTTTTCAATTGAGACTGTCACGTCAGAAATTGCTGACATGGCTATCTTAGTGGGACACATCTCAGCTGATGTGTATAGAAAAAATAGTTTCTTAAATTGTGATAAAATATATTTGTTATATTGAAGGGTAAAATAGTCACACCCTATTCATATAATAATTTAATTTTACCACTTAAATCTAGAAATCCTTAAATTTTAATTTACGATATGAACTTATTTTAATTTAAAAATAATATTTTAAAATTATTTATAACAACATTAATCAAAATTAAATAAATTTCAAATTGACTAAGAAAAAAAAAGTCAAATGAGATTTCTTTTTCTCCTTTTCTCTCTCCACCAATTTCATGGCTTTACTTCTCCACCAATTTCTCCTTTTCTCTCTCCTCTTCTTCCTCGGAACCCAAACCCCACCACTTTCAGCTGATCAAACGGTCCAAACCTACATCTTTAGAGTCGACAGCTACTCCAAGCCGTCGATTTTCCCCACCCATTACCCACTGGTACACTTCCGAATTCGCCGACCCGGTCCGAATCATCCACGTTTACGACACCGTTTTCCATGGCTTCTTTGCTTCTTTAACCCCTTCTCAAGCTGCTTCAGTCCTCCAACATCCTTCAATCCTCGCCGCTTTCGAGCACTGCCGCCGGCAACTCCACACCACTCGTTCCCCGCAGTTTCTTAGTCTTCGAAACCAGCGTGGTCTCTATTGGAGTGTTTGATACCGGAATTTGACCGGAAAGACAAAGCTTCTCCGATCTGAATCTAGGTCCTGTTCCGAAGAGTTGGAAAGGCGTTTGTCAAACTGGAGTCAAATTTACTGCCAAAAATTGTAATCGAAAAATCGTCGGAGCTAGATATTTCTCCAAAGGGCATGAAGCCGGTGGGGGATTAGGCGGAATCGGTGGCGGAATTAATCGAGTTTATTCTTCACTTCGGTTTGCTAGGTTTTTTCGTTTAAATTGGGGGAGAGCTGGTCTTGATTAGGTTTTGACGATTTTGCTCATGATATAAACAGATTTGTTAATGTAATGAATAAAAAATTGTTTTTTTGCCACATAAGCTTGTTAAGACCCCACACAATTAGCCACGTCAGCAATTTCTGACGTGGTGTGTTCAATTTGGTGTAATTGGAAAAAATTGATAGTTTAATCACCTAATTGATAAAATTGAAAGGTGGATCACCGAAGTGAAATATGGCCTATAGTTTAGGGTACTAATTCATATTTAAGCCATTATTTATTATATTCAATAAATAAACCAACTAAAATATTTATTTAATTTGATAAATATTTTAAATTATCACAAAAATCACATTCTTTACATTGGTCCCCAATCCTAATACCTCTATTGTTGAAAATAATTGCCATCGTCACCACTCACCCCAATGCTGAAAACTGCCCAATAAATCCCCAAATCATCACTATTAATTGCCGACTACTGCAGCCCAGCCTCCAACACCATTTTATTTCTTCTTTTTCAGGTCTCAGATGTGACGCCCCCAAAATAGGTATACATCACCCATTCTGAGTTGTCAATATATGGTACAGAAATAACTACAACTTTATTATTACAACAGTAAAACTGTGAGTTTGAATACAAATATTATCTTCTAGACAATATCTATACTCAAATAAATCCTCATCACATTTATTGATATATTATTTTACAAAAATGGTGAGGACTACTAAACAACTCTCTCTAGAACCTTAATTCCATACCCCGACTCGTACTCGCTATATTCTCGTCTCCTGAGAAGAAAAATGGAACAAAAAGAAAAAGGGTGAGCTCAACTAGCCCAGTAAAGAATATTATGACTAAGATAATATACAACAAATTATCATTAGTCTTCAACAGAGAAAAAATCTAATAGAATACAATAGACAACAAATTTTAAATCAATTTTCGCAGCGGAAATAATAATTCATAGAAGAGTTACGTAGAGGATGAAATCTACTAATATCTATGAATTTAACAGTCCATCATCATTATTTTGTCCCTGTAACATCAATCAATATATATCTGGAATCAAATATTCTTCTTTGCACTACAGGCCAAAGATATTCATCAGTTGGTCATGTTCATCTAAACACCTGTTCATCTTTGCACTACGGGCCAAAGATATTCATCAGAAATCATTCATCTTTGCACTACAGGCCAAAGATTTTCAATAATATCATCATTTAAGACTGAGGATGATGAAAAATATTTTTAAAGAAACGAATCCAGTGAAACAAAATGACAAGGATTAATGATTAAGGATTCGTACTTTGTTTTAACCATTTCCAAAAATACCTCAAAAATAATCATAGTGGTGTAAAATTCAAGAATGATCAAAACATGGATACAATCAAAACTAGTATCCACAATAGATATTTTAGACGAAAAGGAAAAATTTTCATTTTTCGATGAATAGTACCGTATTCGTGAATAGTGTCGTATACGTGAATAGTGCCGTATACGTGAATAGTAATTCCGACACAAAAAGTTTTAAATTTGATTAAAAGTTCAGATCAATACTTCGGCATAATGATATTAGAAGAAATAATATCATTTTAAAAAAAATAATATCCCTTGCCTCGAAAGACAGTACTTCTAGTTGAAACACCGGATATAGGCTATGACTTGAACTTGCACCGTATTGCAATACTCAAAATATACTCAAAATACTCACAAGAATACGCTCGATAATATAGAGAGAAAACTTCAGTTTCTGGTGTGATTTTCAATTCTTACCTAAGCACCCTATTTATAGGAAAATGCTTATAACACCAAAATAGAAAATTTATTAAATATTATTATATTTTTTTCAAAACTTCATACGCATGCTTTTACCATCTGAACTCAGCCCCTATCACATGTTAAATGAGGGAAACAAAATGAAAATCACGTTTTTGTAAATAAAAATAATTAAAACTTTCAAAAATCAATTATTTCGGAACTTCGGATCTTCAATAATTCACAATAAATAGCCCTTTTGTCAGAAAATTCGAAACTCGCGAGTTTTTATAAGAAATTCAATTCTCTACAACTTTGCAGAAGAAAGTTTTTTCAAATTCCAAACAGAAATTGATCGAAATCCACAAACGGGCGATTTTATAGGCTATAATCAAATTTCAGTCAAGAAATAGGGTCCACCGACACATAAAACATGCTTTAAATATTTTTGGTAACAAAAATACTCCTCTTCCACATATACTCATATATCCCACATTTATCGTAAAAATATCATCATTATTATATTATTAAAATATAATAATATATTTAAATGAATTATTTTATCAGAAAAAGATAAAATTTCAATTTTCAACAATTGTCACATTAAAAATTTTCTCCATCTATATCCACATAAAATCAATATTTTCCTCATCATATGAATGAATAATTAATTATTCACAAATAATATTACGGAATCACAATATTGACAACCAGGCAGTTCCCAGGAAAGAGGGGGCTTTCCAATAAGAATTTCTCCTTACTGGCGCGCAATTAGGTGACCAAACCTCTCCTTAGACAGAACTTTCTAGACATTGCCAATAATGTTATATAACAATATTATTCAGATAATATGAATTATTGCTTCGATAATGAAAAATACTGTGTAATGACAATTATTGAAACAACAGCAATATAAAATATCAACGCATCAATTATTAAATCAATAAAATAAAATACTGAACAGTAATTACTGTAACCATTATTGAGTAGTGCCTTCTTACGTAAGAATCAATAATTGGTGTAATACCGTGTGCTACTGTGTTTTAACCACCGAGTATTTTAACAGTATTAACGGTAACTACGCCGTTATTTTTAAACAACTTATATTTGTCGTTTTCTTCATCCAATCGCTTTCCGTTATGGGGTCCACACATGGCTGCGCCGTCGTATGAATATTCCCCAACAGTACGAATATTCCACGACCAAACGAATATTCCCCGACAACAATGAATATTTTATAACCACTTGCTTAATTTGAAATATTTGCGTATTTTACCCATAACTATCCACATTAATCAAATCAACCCTTACTATTCAAAATAATAATTAGAGGAAATTAAATTTCATTTATTAATTATTTGGGGTCTTACATCAGAGTTATAATAATCTTTTGAAAAAAGTTAACCATATATCTCTGTAAACTGGCAGCACTTGCATAATCATAAATCTATATTTATACTTGCATATTTATTATTTGATTCAAAAATTGTTTTAAACTTAAAAAAGATTTTCTCTTTGTTTTTGTTAGAAGATATGGTTTCCATAATTATAATTAGTCATATCCCATAATTAGTGTGTACATTAGAGATTACCATAAATATACATGTGTATATAAACCAATGTAATTGAGACAAAATTAATCAAGGAATTGATAATCAGAAACTTTGTTCCTTCCTTTCTACATGGAATCAAAGCATGCTTAGCAGAAAACGTTCTTAGTTTTCTCTTCACGCTGCAATCCTTATTTTCCATCAGAAACATAGTAAGACAAGTTTGTATGGAGAAATTGAGGCCATATAAGGACTCTATTTTACCAGGCGACCACCACCGGAAAATCGTCTCCTGTAGCCACTACCCCACGCGCCCTCACGCGCCTGTTGCCGACGCCACGCGCCTCCCTCTGCCGGCGCGTGGTACTTTCTTTGCGACGAAGCTTGGTCTGAAATGTTCTCCTCTCTCTCCTTTTCTCATTTACAGTAGTTGTGCCTTAGTTGATTCAGGTTTCTTCAATTTTAGGTCTCCCTTCTGTTCTAGATAACTCAATGCCATTACTTTTTGAGCCTTTAAATCATCCATGTTGATATTTTCTGGGATATTCTTGTTTCTCTTATTACCTTATCTTGGCATAATCAAGTTCCATTAATAGGTGGTGCTATTGAAATAAATAAAAGGCAGTTGGTTAGAAATCATTATCTTAACTTGCCTTGGTTCTTAGTCTATTTAAGTTGGATGAAAATAATTATCTAGCTTGGTCTCAAGCATGCCGTATGTCAATTGAAGTTAACCGTATGCAGCATTTCGTCAATGGTACGACAACCATGCCTACAAAAGCAGGTGTAGCCCAAGAAGAATGAAAATCTGATAACTCCATGGTAAAAACATGGATTTTTAATTCAATGGAACCTAGTATGCGGAGTTGTTACATGTTCTTAGACACTTCTTATGAGCTTTGGGAGCCTATCTCTCAAACTTTCTTTGTTTCTGGTGATATGTCTAAGGCATATAACATTCGTAAACGAATCTGTGAGATGGGTCAAGGGGAGAAGACTGTGACACAGTATTTTGCGGAGATTAATGCTCTTTGGCAGGAGCTTCATCATTGCCGGGTGTTTTCAGCCAAATGTCTAGAATATGCAGATGCTTATCAAGAGTTTGTTCACTATGAACACACCTAAATTCCTTTGGGGAGAGCTGTTCTAACTGTTGCATTTCTTATAAATAGACTTCCTTCTAGAATTCTTGGAAACAGAAGTCCCATCTCTTTCCTCCAACACACAACAAGTCCATCTCCTTCGCCTTGAATTTTTGGTTGTGTGTGTGTTATGTTCATGATAAATCTCCCACTCAGGGAAAACTAGATCCCAAGGCTCTTAGGTGTGTTTTTATTGGGTATTCTGTAACCCATTAGGGTTATTAATGTTATCATCCTCCTTCACACATAGAATTTGTCACTCGGGATGTAACTTTTTGGAATTGGAACTTTTTTATTCTCCCTCACTTTCTCCTCAGGAAGAGGATGTTATTGATGAGGAGAAGCTTCCTTCTGAGGCTGGTATTACAAGTAGTACTATACTATCTTATCATGTTCCTGTTGTACCATCTTATCCTGTTTCTGTTGTTGGTGTCTCTGATGAAGCTAGACAAGGGGAGTCATACGCAAGACAGGATGAGCCTGAGTTAAGAATATATGTTCGAAGAGGCAAGAATAAGGTCACTATTTCTGCACCACTACACCAACCCTGCTTAAAATCTAATCCAGATAATGCTAATGGTGAGAATCCTAATTCTACTGGTTCTTCTAATTCTGACCTTCCTTTCTCATACTAGACCTTATATATCATATGTTGTGGGATATGCATGATCCTCAACATTGTCACATGGAAACTGTTTACAGAATTCTGAGATATCTCAAGTCTGCTACTGGGAAAAGGTTTATTGTTTGCACCACATGGTCATATGAGAGTTGAAACATTTTCCGACTCAGATTGGGCTGACTCCATAGAGGATCGTTGTTCTACTTCTAATTATTGTTCATCATTTGTTGGAAGCAATCTCGTTACTTGGTGCAATAAGAAACAATCTGTGGTGGCAAGATCGAGTTCTTTGGCCGAATATCGAGCTATCGCCTTGGGTATATGTGAACTAATGTCGCTTTGAACCTTGCTAGAAGATATGGGTGTTACAATTAAAAGGCCTATGCAGTTATTTTGTAATAATAAGGCAACCATTAGTATTGCAAACGACCCAATGGTCTTCTTTGCTTACCTTTCGTCAAAACAGAACATCAGTTTGCTGATATTTTGACTAAGGATCTTAGTAGTAAGATGTTTCATCCACTATGTTTCAAGTTGGGTATGCGAGACGTCTATACACCAACTTGAGGGGGAGTGTTAGAAGATATGGTTTCTATAATTATAATTAGTCTTCCATAATTAGTGTGTAAATTAGAGATTACCATAAATATACTTGTGTATATAAACCAATGTAATTGAGACAAAATTAACCAAGGAATTGATAATCAAAAACTCTGTTCCTTCCTTCTACAGTTTTGATGTGCATATACAATGAGAAGATCTGATTATTGGATATAGAAAGTGAATATAGATGAAAAAGGATAATAGTGGTAGTGGTGGTGGTGGTGGACCGGTGGTCACATGGGCAACTGAGAATTATAGTGTTGATGGTAGAGTCAAGTGGCAGAGGGAGAGAAGGAAGAGAGAGGTGGTTGCTGGTGGTCAGTTGCGGAGCTGGACACATTTTGGCAGAGATTTGATGGATTTTGTAGTGTCAGGCTGAACAAGGAAGGAGGAGAGAGAAAAGAACAAGAAATGAGAGAAAAAATATAACTAAATGAGAGTCCTTATTGTAACTAGCTGATGGACCTAAGGGTTCTTGTAGCTGATTTGGTAAAATCATTTCATATAGTATGTATACATGTCACTTGTCCACTTGAACAAATCCAATCTTTTCCTATTTTACTAAAATGTAATTTTAACAGATTTAAAGGATTTGTTTTGGTTAAATATTTTGATTGGAAATAATGGAGGTTTGGTTACTAAAATTCTAAAGGGTTCCTGTTTGGTTACGAAATAATCATTTAATCTGTCTAATTACCATGCTAAGTTATCGAAGGGTTTAAGCAAGATAATTCTCACTAAAGAGAAGTTCTAACACTGAAATAGATGAAAGAATTTTATTCTGGAGAAAGGAAAGTACACGATGGGGGGTAGGAAAAAAGTAGAAGTCAAACATACAAAGTCCTTAATGAAGAATTGCCTGCCAATTCCTTATGAATATAAAAGAAAACAGCCCCTTTAAACAAGCCCATAGCATGGGTTCTAAGCGAATCAAGGAAGGTCACTCTGAGGGGTAGAAGGTAAAGAGAAGACTAAGGTCGTTAAGTATCTTGATATTCCTCTTCATCCAATGCCTCAAAAAAAGAGAAACTCTTGCAGCTCCATAGGACACATCCTAACCCTTTTTCAAACCCCTAATCGGTAACAAGCTTTCCAGAGTTAAATGTTAATAAATGCAATCTGCATAATGCAACTCCCAAAGTTCCATAGGCTCTAAGCCATTTAGCATTCGAGAATAGAGAAAGAATTCAAAATGGATTAGTTGTCTACATGAACATAACACAAATACATGGGCACAAAGAGTTGTTAGGCATTCATATCCAAAGCAAGCTGTTGATGCTGAGCTTTTAAAAGATGGAAGACCAGTCAGAATCCTTATTTTTAAAAGTGGCCGTTGGAATTCCAAGTGGAGGGCCGAGCAGAATAGATTAAGAGAACAGTTACAACTGAAAAGACAAAGGAATTACAGGAGATTATGTGTATGAGGACCAAATTTTCCTCTTAAAGACGAGAAAAAGGAAAAGGAATCAAGGAGCAATGAAATCCAGTCCTTAGGTTCCTTATCATTCAAATTGTAAAAGACATGAAATTTGAAAAAAATACAATCCTTGCATGCAGAAAGAAGTAATATTAGCCTCCTAACTTTCATTTTTTTAGACGATCAAAACTTATTAATAATAAAGATCTTTTCTCAGGTTATAGCACTTTATTTGATGCTTCTGTCACCCTCTTAATTTAAATATTTGAATTTTCATTGTTGTAATGGAATGCAGCATGGGAGGTTCAATTGCGGTACATGTTGCAGCTAAGAAAGCATTACCTAGTTTGGCTGGGCTGGTTGTCGTGGACGTAGTTGAAGTTTGTTCCCAACTAATTACCTTTCAAGGTTGCATTCTGTGTTATTATCAATAGTAAATTAGTCATTGCTGACAACTAATTAAATTTCAGGGTACAGCCATGGCTTCATTGATTCATATGCAGAAAATTTTGTCAAACAGAATGCAATACTTTTCTACCATTGAGAAAGCGGTAAGTGTTGTCTTATGACTTTAATTCTTTCTATATACAAGTTAGTATTATTTTCTTTGTAATTGAGGCTTGCAGCGTAAGTTTTCTAATATTCTTTTGTCAATCATTGCGCGGATTTTTTAATTTATTTTTACCACTTATGATGTTGAATAAATTCAGAGTTTAATTAGGCGCCCCTGTAAAAAGTATATATGTGAGTCAATATATAAGAGTTATGGATTAACGTTTTAATTGTGGTTGGATATGCTTTCTTTTTGTTTTTTCGCATATAAATCTCGTTGTGAACTTCTCTTTTTCTTATGCATTTGATAATTTGCTTCTGAGTTTATGCGTTCACTGTAATATTCCGAATCCTTATATAAGACTTTTAATGTAATCTTATATGATTAATAAAGGATGTATTTGTGATTGAAATTACGTGTTATGTGATTGAATGTGTATGGTTTCATTATAAGTACAAGTATATTTTTTTTTGTAAAACTCAACTAGGAAATCACTATTCATAAAAATTCGAAATCACTATTCATAAAACGTAAAGTCAACTTTGGGAAAACAACAATTTTTGGCTAACCGGATTAGTTATGAAACCTAACTAGAAGGCTAATTAGAAAGTAAACCAAGTTGGATTAACCAAATTAGGTTGAATTTGGTTAGGGAATTTGGTTAGGGTGTATAGAAAGTGAGGGCTTTTTGGCCATTATGGAAGTATGTAATACTTACAAACTTGAAATTGTTACTTTCTTTGAAGAGTTAGTCATCAATTTGGCTTTTTCTTGCTTTAATGTGTTGTCAAGCCTAGGAAGGTGAGATGTGACTTATTAATTTTCTTGTGGGGTTGGCTTGTTTTAAGAAGTGAGATGTGGCCTCATTTCTTGCTTGTGGTGTTGGCCACTGTGGTTGGTTGTGGTTAGATGACCCTTATGCCCTATGTCTTACTTACCTATAAATAGAAGCCTTATGCCATGTTACTTTCCTTCACCAATTCACATGAATTATAAGAGAGAACTATAGTAAGATACTAAGATTAATTGCTAATTGAAGGGAGTTTAAAGTCTTGCATAATCAAGTTAAACGTAAAACTTGCAACCTCAAGAGGCTGTACGAAGGACGAAATTTAGCGTAAACATATTATCCGTTTTCAGGCAAGTTCTAACTCCTATTTGATTGGTGTATTTGTGTAATTTTTTCGGACTTTGTTCAAGTTTCTAACTGTTTTTATGTGCAACAATGTGCTATAAAACTGTTTTGAATTTCAGTTGTTGTGTGAAGTTAGTTGTGATATGTGAATTACTTGTATAACTCGAGTATTGTGAACTCTATAACTTGGGCAGTGTGAACCCTATAACTTGGGCAATGTGAACCCTATAGCTTGAGTAGTGTGAACTCTATAACATGGGCAGTGTGAACCCTATAGCTTGAGTAGTGTGAACTCTATTATATGTATAACTTGAGTTGTGTGAACTCTATTATCTGTATAAACTTGAGAAGTGTTAAATGTGTTATTTGTTAGACTTGCTGAGCATTTGTGCTCATTCTTGCGAATAAAATCTTATTGCAGTTAAGGAAGAATTATGAGCAGAATCTGGTAGTAAAGAGAAAGTGAAAGAAGAATAGTTAGGTCAAGAGAGATTATTATTGTTATTTTCTTTTCATGTAATAGAACTTAAAGTTGTAATAACTTTCGAGATATGATTAAAAGAGTTGGGAATTATTATAAGAATGTATTTTTTGTGTACTGTACATTTAAGCTAAAGATGTAGGAGTCATTTAACTATGCTAGATTAACATTATTGACAATGTCTAAAAAGTTCTGTCGAGGAAAGTGGTTAAGTTATCTAATTGCGCATCAATAAGGAAAAACCTTATCGGAAAGTCCCCTCTTTCATGAGAACTGACTGGTTACTAATATTGAAAGTCTAGAATAGATAAATGGTGCTGAAGTTGAGAATAAGGGTTTAGTGTTGGATTGAAATATATGGATTACTCATATGAATGTAGTGTTGGAAAGTTGCATAATCAATGTATTAGAATAAGTCATGATTTATATGATTTTGGTATGTAATAGAAAATTGTAAAGTATAGGATTCTGGAATAAGATTATGTTATAAAGTTTTAAATAAACGAGTTTTTACCAAGTATATTGTTGGTGAATGTTATGGAATATGATGATTGGTACACACAAGATCCTCTGTGGAAAGCACTCGGATTTTGGGGGCGTTACATTCACCAAAAGAGATAGGTAGAAGGAAACAATGCTTAGCATATAAAACTCTTAAAGTCATCAAGAACTTGCATGATCAGTTGAATATGTGGAGTCAAACAAAGAATGTTAAGATGGATGAGTGGCCCGTAAAACAGAAGGAATCATGGACAAGGTGACTGTAATTTGAGAAAGTGCAAGATGGTAAAAGAAAAATAACTGATAAATGTTCATAATGGACAACATGGGTGTAATTTGAGAAAGTGTGAAATGTAAGTTTATTCTGACACTGATCCTCATTCAAGCGGGTTATTTGGGGAAGTCAATGTGTTGATGAGTAGTATTTAATCTCTTTTAATGCAGTACTTGAAGCAATTAGAGCTGGATATGTTCTGAAGCAGATGTTGACAAAAATAAATTGGCTCCTTTTCCATGTGACAAGGACTCCCTTATCATCTTGAGGATCCTAACACTATATGCTGGCTGTGGTGTGGGATCTGAGTCAGACTGACATTCTAAAGTTGGATACGACTGAATCATACCAGAGTGAATCAAAGAAGATGAAAATAATGGTGAAGCAGATGAAGAACTGAAGAATTTAATATAGAAACGAAGAATAAGAAGAAATAGAAGAAGCCAAGAAGTATATCTCTTGAACTAAGCACAAATAAGACTATAATGTGATATAGATATATCAACACAACATTTTCCAAAGAAGATAAAAGAAAGATATGGATAGGCTTGTTTGTTAATTTTGAAAACAATAAATCTTATATGTAGAATTGCCTTTTAGATAATTTAGAATTTTGATGATTGTATTATGTAAAACTAAATGATTTCATATTAATTTTGGATTCAAAAATATTCAAATGGACTTCAAAAAATCAATATTTATCCTATATTTTTGAACGAAGGGAGTATATTTTATATATATATATATATATGTATGTATGCATGCATGTAGGGAATGATCCTTATATAGCATTAGCTATGGGTACTATTCTAACTAGTGCATTTATCACCGCACAAAGGAAAGATTATACGACCCGGATTTAAAAAGAAAATTTCAAACCTCGAGTCTGGAAGTGAAACTTCAAGTCTCGAAAACTAATTTGCGGAAAATTACTAAATCACCCCCAAAAATAGCTTGAAGAAAACAAAATAACACTTTCAAGTTCTTAGACCCCGGTTGGTAAGCAACCAATTTTTCGAACTTTTTTTTCGTCCTCTTCTTTGTTCTTTTCTTGGGGAGAAAAAATCTATAAAATGTAGTAATAGACTACTAGTGGGCTGGATTTCCTTCCTCTTTCCTACATGAAAACAAAATCACTGACCCAATTAAATTTTGATTATTTCGTTGAAAAGTAATGTATGCTTGGTTAGTTTGGTTTCAAGAAATATATATATATACTCCATATATTAAATGTACTAACTGGAATAGTACTCATAGTTAATGTTAGATGGAATAGTATTCGTAGTGTATCTAGGACCGTCTAAAGAAAGATCTACGGGCAGAGGAAGAATTACCTTTTTAACCATATTGTTATAAATAAAGTAAGCAAAAGGCTTGTATTAATTATGGCTTGCATTAATTATGATTTTGGGGGATTTCAAAATCCCAACTACATTTGAAATGCTTGTGACTCAAAGCAATCCGTAGTATTCTAAAATGCTTTTTAATTTATTTGAGTTTTAATTAATTTTTCTTAAATGCATTTTCCCTTCATAAATAAATAATTATGTATGTGCCAAAACCGTGGCTCCCCATGCATAGTCACATAATTTTAGAAATATAAGATATCTAGCATGCACAACATCGCGGTTTGATGATGCAAATAATATCTTCCCAAGAACAAAAAGGACGTAAGCTTTGGTGTAGGTCACCACCGTTTCCATGTCTGTATCTTTTGAAAGTTGACAAAATCTAGTACCCAACCATAACAATAGTGCCCCCTCGATTGTAAACCTTCCAGTGTTCTAAAAATTTTCGCCTTGATCCGCCTAGGCGCTAGGCCCCCCTGGCGCCACACCTAGGCCCAAGGCGGGAAAAAAATCCCTCCAAGAAATTAGGTGGGGGGTCTAGGCGGAGAGGTTTTTTTTTATTTTAATAACTACCCAACCCATATCTTAATATATTTATTTTTCAAATGATTTACCATATTCATAATACATGTTGTAGCATATCAAATCACAACAAGAAGTGAACAATATCAAGTCAAAATGGATAATTTTATTATAGTTGTACTTTTTTGAACTAGTACCAACTTCAAATTATATAAATGATGATACATTTGTAATATTTAGTTTAATTCAATAAAATTCTTAAATTTATGTTTAGTTTCTTAAGTTTTAATATTGAATTAAATTCTTCAAATTTTAAATTTTATTATTTAATTAGCAATCTTGTTTATGAATAAAACTAACATGTTAAAAATATGTTTGAATTTTGAACAATTGCATGTTTGTGTTTAAACTTTGACATTAACAATATGGATATGATTTTGAACTTTAAGTAAATGCATTTATTATCTTTATTATAAATTTTTTTGCTTTATATTATTGTTTTGTTTGGATAAATATAAGATAAAATATTAAAATTAGCTTAAAATAAAAAATTCCGCCCAGGCCCCGCCTAGGCCCCCTAGGCGCTAGGCCCCCCTCGGCCGCCTGCCTCCCGCCTAGCGCCTTTTAGAACATTGAAACCTTCTCTCCCATCACTATGTATCTACTAAATTCACTTTGTTCAAAAAGTTGTTTTGGATTTATTATTAATGTACATGTAATAGGTGTACCAATAACTGACAATCCTAAAATGAAAAAAAAACTTTTAAAGTAATTGTCATCTCACTCGTGGGGAAGTGAAATGTATTTATCTTATTCTGCCAACGCTCCATCAATATTTATATTAATGAAGCATCTAATTGATTACAAACATTAGTGTTTCTGAATACCCCAAAACCCCAATACTCAAGTAATTGTATTTGGGCATCATTTAAAATCCAAACATCCAAAGAGTGTCCACTCTCATCTGTTCTTAAGGAACGTGAAAATGGGGATTATTTCATACAACAGTAGAAATGTGATTATCTTGATTCCACAAGTGTATTATCGTTCGGTTCGGAATTGAATTCCATTTTTCTAACTAACACAAACAAAATAAACATATATCAAAAAGGCATTAATGCGATTATTATTACATATCTAAATTACAAATAAAACCCTAAATCAAACCCTATATTCAATCATAATAAATCCAACGCAACAATAATGTTTCTTTGTCGTATACAACAAATGTTTGTAGCCAACAAGTCTTTGTATACAACTACTTTGGAGTTTGTATTCAACAAAGAACAATATATATATATATATATATATATATTTATATATATATGACAAATTTATTAGATTTACATTAGTTGGATTTCGCAAAGATGTAAGTTTGTAATGGTTGTATTGCCGATCTCCTTTTGCTTGGTTTGCTTTTCTCTCAAAATTGTTATGAGTATTTAGATCTCAGATGGCGAAGAAGGAACAACTAGGTCTACTATAGACAGATTCACCGTCCACACTTTAATTGTGCGGATGGGTGATATCCCAAAAATGGTGCCGTTTGGATTATTATATAATAAAATGGGAATTTTTGTACGGTCCCAATCCGCATAAATAAAGTGCGCACAGTAGGAAGGTATTTTGGTTACTTTTCCTATCCGCAGAACTAAACTGCGGGCGCCCCCATATTAAATTGCGGATTGGAGTTCCTCTATACCGCTCGATCCGCAAATGGACGGCTGAGATTTGTTGTAAGGATAATGTTATCCTTTCAACGTTAGCTATGGATCGGTCCCATATATATAATACTTTGACTTGTTAAAAAAGTTGCATTAGTCACTAATTTTCCTTTATTTCAAAAGTAACTCTCTAACTTCAAATTGTGTTAACTAAATTCCTTGCCATTTTAAACGTCTTGTTGTATAATTTTATTTTTAATACACCCAAAGGAGAACGACGTGTCCCCATACCGTTAGTTGTGGAATATTTTTTTTACCTGTCTACGTATCATAAAATTTGGGGAACATTAAAATTTGTACTACTGGAGATGCACCCACAACTAATTACTGCACCCGTTATAGGGAGACCAATTGCTGCAACAGCTCCCTATAGAAAAACCTAGTTGACCAAGTATTTACTTTGCTGACTAAAAATATTCAGAATATTGATCACTTGAATGTTTTATCTACCACTTCGGTTTTCTACTATATTATGTATCGTTCCCCAGGACACATAATTTTTCTATTAGCTCTTCTTTGGTCATCATTATTGCTTCAATTATTGCATGTATAACACATGATAAAATAGTAAAAAGTAAAACAGCATGATGTTTTGAAATTTTGATCTTTAATTTTTTATTATAAGGCTTTCTGATGATATAAATCGTCTTTCTATCTTAATTATATAGTGTTTCTCACCCATTTGGTGCAAGTTGTTGCGCTATTATTACCTGTGGAATTGTAATTGTAAATAAAATATTCATGCTTTAGCATGTCTTCCAATGTAGGATGAGCCACTCTTATGTCTTTGAGATTAAAGTAGTATTATGTTAATATGGCAATTTCTAGCCTTAAATGTTTCAATCTTTCAAGTTTGGTTGTTATATTGAATTATCTGAATAGGTCGAATGGAGTGTTAAAGGAGGTTCTTTAAGAAACATCGAGTCTGCATGTGTATCAATTCCAGGCACACTAAAGTACGACGATTCAAAAAAGTGGTAAGTGTGATTAATAAAGTTTCTATTTGTTGCTTCTGATCTTTCTGGTTCTCTTAGAAGGGATTGCGTATTATATATGTATGAGCTTTAATAATCTTTTCATCAATCCTTTATTGGTTTCAGTTGTCAACCTCTATCAACTTCAGCAATAACTCTCTCTGTTCATAGTTGAATTTGATTGTGATATTTGCAGTTACATCCACAGAGCACGATTGATGGAAACAGAACAATATTGGAGAGGCTGGTATGACTTAGTTTTCTACTATATGCATTAGTGGGTTTGTTTTCATGTAACTCTGTCCATAATTCAGGGCAAAGCAATAGTTGTTTAAGAGTATTATGGTTAGTGAGATGTAGCTATAGGCTAGAGTTTGTTTTTCTCTAGAAGTAGCTAACTAAAATGATGTCAACCTCCATTTGATTTCTTAATGCTCAATTCTTTGTCTACTTCTGGTACTTCTTCATACTTTTTTGATTGAGGGAATATATTAACTTTTTTTGGAGAGGGGTAGTGGTGGTGGTTGGAAGGTTGCTCTAGTTTTTATCATTTGTTTGTGATCTCTCACTTTTTCTATTGTATGATTCTAAATGCATTTAAGATTAGAATATTTACGATTTAGTTTTCTTGAAGTTTTGGGTAAAAAAAGAACTCTTTTCCTCTTGTACTAAATCCTCAGCCATATATGTAGTGATATTCTGACTTGATCATTGATAACTTAAAGGAAGGCAGTAGATGAAGCACTATCTATTAATTCGATATTTTTTTAAGGAAATACTCTCTCCATCTCACTTGGTAAGCAAGCTCTTTCTACGTTGGTATGTATCCGTTTAAGTTACATTTGGGATTGGAAGGCTTTAGGTTGGGGGATTGGAAGGCTTTAAGATTGAGGGTTAGGTTCTACGTGGGTTGACATTCTACTGCCATTTAGCATTTATTGAATTCTCATATTATAAGTTTTTGATTCCAAGAGCGTATAAAATTGATGTTTGAGACGTAGTTTTCTCAAACATTTGAAAAATAAAAAGTAAAGGAAAATCTCATTTTCTCTTGTTATAACCTATACATACTGATGTGCAAACTATATATATTCTGACCGATGTGACTCAATCATTAGTAACTTCATAGAAATCAGTATCAAATTCAATAGTTGTGCCACTATTTATTAATTAATGGTTTCTTTACTAAGTATTCCCTCCATCCCACCTTAAGTAACCTTTTTCTACTGTGTTGTCCCTAGTTAAATGACCTTATTACACATATCAATCATTAATTATCAATTTGACTATGTTACTCTTACTTTTATAATATACTCCCTTCATTCCTATCTATTTGACGTTTTAGAGAGCAAATTTTGTTCTTATTTAGTTGACGTTTGTAGATTTTTAGGAGATATTGATTACATTACTTCCTAAATTATCCCTAAACAGTTAATACTCTCCTTAATTCTCTCATACTTTTCTAAGGCTAATTTTTCTCCCTCTTTTAATATCTTAATGGTATACTCTCTTTCTCTCTTATAATTCCTATATTTTCTTAATTCTCTAACAATATGTCTTTCTCATCTTTATTATCTACAATTTAGCTTTTCATTTATCTATGCAAGGGTGTTTTTGGTAATACATAGTAATTTTTGTCAAGTAATTATAGGAGTTTTAACTAACTTAATAGTTGTGCAAAGCTCCAAAACGTCAAATAATTAGGAATGGAGGGAGTAATTGAAACTTTGTGGACCCCATTACAATATCAATGTATTACCTTAAGGGTATAGTAGGAATTAATATTGAGATCTTGGAAATACTCCTTTCTCAAATTATGTGCCAAGTGAAAAGGGGAGTTGAAATAAATGGAGTAAAGACAAATTTACATTTAGTTAGTTGGTAACATTATAACTAATAAACTCTGAGAAGTACAAGTAGCCAAGTAGGTAAAATAGGCATACGAACCACTTTGTCTTGGACTCTGTTGGAAGCCAGTGTAGGAGGAGGCTCATAAGCATGGCAATAAACCCATCTTCGTATAAAAATGGATACTGTTTTACACCATTACCTATATTTTAGTAAGGTAATAAAAAGCACTATATAGTTTATTAATGTTGTAAATAAATTTTTTGAATAAACAAAGGGGATAGAATCATTTATAACTTAGATAGGGATGATATAATTTCCTTTTTCCCTATGAGTGCACTTTAAAAGGAGGAAATTGTTTTTCCCTAATAAGGCACTCAATCTCCCTTGTAAATGTTTCTTCTTAAGTTTTAACCCTCCAAGACATAATCCTAGTCCCAATCAAAATCTTTAAAAATTACATAACATAAAAAACTCTGCAGCCGACCTGGTGCTGCTGTGCCAGGTTTAATACTAGGACCGGATTCTGAGATAGAAGTCTGGCGCTGTCGCGCTAGATTTGAACTGTCCAACGGCGCCGCCGCGCCACCCTTCCTGCAAGCTTGCGTTTTTCTTCCTTCTCTTCTGCTTTCACTCCAGATCCAACAGTTCCATATCCCACACAATGCAACCTACAAAACACACAAATGCATCAAAAGTAACACAAAACACACTTGAGAATAATCAAATATTCAAATCCAAATGCACTCGATTCGTAGGTATAAAACCTACTCATCAAATACCCTCAAGCTTGAACCTTTGTTTGTCCCCAAGCAAAACAACGACTAACAATACGAAACTAACAAAACTACCCACGAATTAAACAATAACCATCATAATATCAAACATATGGCCTCAAAGATTCTCAACAGTACTCGAAAGCAATATCCAAACAATGCTATATATAAATTTCAATTTATTCATCAATCTTTTCTCCTGCCATTGACCATGTGGTGTGCGTGTGTGAATACCAACTGTTCTAACTAATCAAAACCCAAAATAATTCACAAAATCACCCATTTAACAGAAAGATTCCATATCAACTCTATAAAATTGCAAAACACATCAAATCCAGATAGTCGAGATAATTCACTCAATCCAAGGGTCCAAGGGTATTTTAGACAGTAAGCACATTATTATTTTTTTCTTGGTGAGACATTGTATATGCAATTTTTCTTCTTTCCAATTACCGAACGAGTGCGTTTTATGTTCCATCTTGTCTCCAATTTCACATTAATATCTATTTTTTAAAAAAAAAATTAGGAAATTTAATTATTGCAACAACCCCCAAGAAAATTCCCCCAAACTTAGTGAATTACCTAGATTTCCTTCATATAGCATCTCAACAAAAATTTTCAAAAATGGGTGCTCATGAAAATTTCTCCCAAGTTATAATTAGTAAAACAGCTAATAAGTGCTCAATAACCCAATATATGTCTCAAGCAAGTTTATAAATTAACTACTAAACCAAAACCATACTTCACATTGTTCATCAATTACCTTGAGTTAAAACCATAATACCTTTCTTATCATCGGCCATTAGTTTAATAATAGGTAATTTTTGCTCGATTCATGCAAATTGATATTAACATGGAACCTAAACATAAATCCTAACACATGAATAACATGCAAGTCAATATAGACAAATAAACTAACTAATATGCAAAACTAAACTATCATGCACACAAATGCAAATGCCCCCAAACTTGTACTAAACAATTTCCTCATTGTAAAAATAAAGAAATTCAGAACTGAGGACTTCCTTGACTCGAGGATCGATCATCATCGTCACCCTCCTCATCAGGTGAGTCTGCTGGAGGATAAGCTGGGATATTTGTATAGACTGGGAACAGAACTGGATCGGAAACGGAACTCAAACCGGCAGAAAAGATTTGGGACAATGTAGCTGAGAACTGCGTGCTGAAATCCATCATCGCGGCCATCCGCTGAGCTAGCACATCAAACCTCCTGTTCATGTGATGGTCCTGTCGAACGCTTGAATGGATGTGTGATAGTCGGTAGGAGCAGCTGATGAGGGACGAACAGCCTGCTCAGGTGTATCCATCGGCTCATCATCATCCTGCTGCTGTCACAACAAATCCCGCACATTTGGGATGTGAAACTCCTCCACCCCAAACCTTGTATCGTTTGATTGTCGCATGGTCAATAACACATCGGGGGATGTACCAACTCATAAGCACCCCACTGAACCCTGTCTGTCGGCACAATCCAATAATCAATGAAACATGTGGAATTGCACTCGATGTACTTCCTCGTAGATACTTTGCAATTGACGAATTAATAACACTTGCCACATCAACCTTCTTGCCAATGACTATAGCATACAAAAGAATAACTTTCTCCTTGGTAACATCATTTTGATGCCCGTTGGCATCAAATTCGCGCAAATGAAACCAATGTTCTAAAAGGTGATAGGTGGGAGGCAGGGAGGCCTAGACGGAATTTTTTTATTTCAAGACAATTTTAATATTTTATCTTATATTATTCTAACAAAACAATAATATAAAGCAAAATAATCTATAATAAAGATAATAATTAAATTATAGAATTAATAGTAATTGCACTTAAAGTAGTAAGATATATATCCATTGCTTGAAATAATTAAATTATAGAATTAGTGTTATTAGTAAGTAGTAACTAGTAAGTAGTATCTTGATATCTTTATATATATAATTATATACGTATTTCTTCTGTAAAAATTTAAATAAATGTTATTTTTAAAAATTAGTGTGAAGTTTATTGAATGAAACATTTGATATTATTAATTATGAAATTATTTTTATTTGTGTAATTTTCAAAACTGAGGACTTAAAGAAAATGACAAATACCATATACTAAGTATGACTAACATATCTTTAACGTATTAGTTTTATTCATAAACAAAATTGGTATTAAATAATAAAATTTAAAATTTTAAGAATTCAATTCAATATTAAAACTTAAGAAATTAAACATAAATTTAAGAATTATATTGAATTAAACTAAATATTACAAATGTATCATCATTTATATAATTTGAAGTTGGTACAAGTTAAAAAAATTACAACTATAATTAAATTATCTATTTTGACTTGATCTTGTTCAATTCTTGTTGTGATTTGATGTTCTACAACTTACATTAAGAATATGGTAAATCATTAGAAAAATAAATATATCAAGATCTGGTTTTGGTAGTAATTTTTTTTAAAAAATATCCGCCTAGGCCTGCCTTAACCGCCTAGCCCGCCTAGGCGCCGCCTAATTGGCTAGAGTACTTTTTTCACCGATTTGGCCTTAGACACGACACCTGGCCCCCGCCTAGCGCCTAGGTTGCCGCCTGGGCCGATTTTAGAACACTTAATGAAGCTATAACAAGCTTTCCCATAGTGACTTAGGGCGGTGTGCGGGAAACTCACATTCTTGTCTGTGCCTTGCTTCAATGTTCATGTAGTACCAGACTTACATAGCTTCCAAAGCACGACATTCAAGTCATAATGATGAGCGTCATATCAATAAGGATCGTTCTCCGCAACATCTTGTAAATAATAATAAGATTGATCGTTGTATGGGTATATGACACTGGTCAACCCCGAACTTGCACAACACAATTCTCCGCCTCCCATGCATTACATAAAATTTCTTGACAATTGAAATAACTGCACGGCGGGGTGGCTCAGTTAAGTCAAACTGTCAAACGAATTCCTCTCCATGATCATAACACTTATCTCCCCATCTTGGTTTGCATCTGGTCTAAGCCCCCTCTCAAGCACAAATGTTTTCCCGGTCAACACCTCATGGAAGTACTCTGACACATCCGCACTCACAAACCTAGTTTTATCATATGCCCGGGAAGATTGTGATCCTTCACCTCGTTGACGCATAGGAGCCATTATGATGAATCCCATACAATTGCTCTACAATTCACAAGTCAAATCCAACACCCAACCACCACAAGTGCAATTAAAGTTTCACTACAATTTGTCACACACTTGATGTGCACAACAAATATTTAACCTCAACTTAAATGTATCACAAGCAACTACCCAATACAAATGCACATCCACTCAAACAAGCAATGTAGTTATATACCACAAGCAAATCCTAACTTTGAGTAATGAAGACATTAACCCCCAAGTTCAATTGTAACCATAACATTACATGCAATTTCTTCTTCACTTAATACCCAATTAGCTTGAATTTGTAAATCTTTGAATTATACTTGCTTGAATCGGAGTAATGTTGTTCACCACTTGCTAAATTGATGAAAAACTTACTGAAGATGCTTTTCCCTTAGACCACTGAGCCAATCGGCGGGGTTGCTTCCATCCACTTTGATACATAGTCCACTGCAACTAGTATTTACGCATTGTTGAAGGACGAAGGAAAAGGGCCCATAAAGTCAATGCCCCAAACATCGAAAATATCTACCTCTTAAATTGTGTTAAGAGACATTTCATGTCGTTTTGATATGTTACCTACCCGTCGACATCAATCACACTTTAACACAAACAAATGGGCATCAAACAAAGTAGGCCAGTAGAAGCCCGCTTGAAGTATCTTTGCAGCCGTTCTTTTCCCTCCGTAGTGTCTTCCATATGGTGAAGCATGACAATGATGTAAGATACTCTCCATTTCTTCTTGCGGAACGTACCTTCTTATCATCTAATTTGGACATTGCCTGAACAAGAATGGTTCATCCCACATATAATGTCTTACATCGTGCAGAAATTTCTTTGGTTTATCAAATCCGGAGGAAACACTTTACCAACAATGTAGTTGCAAAATCTGCATACCATGGAACCTCTATTTTGATAACGAACAATCGCTCATCTAGAAAGAACTCATTGACCATTGCCTCATCTTCCTTTCCTTGCTCATGATTCTATAGTTTCGATAAATGGTCCGCTACTTGATTTTCTATACCCTTTCTATCCCGGATTTCCAAGTCGAATGCCTGAAGTAGAAGAATCCATCTAATCAACATCGGCTTCGCATCCTTTTTCGATTTACTTGATTACATAATGGTCCATAATGACAACCACCTTGGTTTCAATGAGGTAAGAATGAAACTTCTCAAAAGCATACACAACTGCAAGCAATTCCTTCTCGGTAGTGGTATAGTTCAATTGGGCATCCCACAATAATTTGCTAGCATGATATATATGGCATGAAAAACTATATCCCTGTGTTGCCTAAAAATGCACCAATCGCGAAGTCACTAACATCGCACATGATTTCTAATGGCAATGTCCAATTTGGTGCAACAATCACATGAGCGGTGGTTAACTTCATTTTCAACACTTCAAATGCTTCTAGGCATGCCTCATCAAACTTGAACGGGACATCCTTCTCCAAAAGATTGCATAGCGGCTTCGTGATCTTTGAGAAGTCTTTGATGAACCTTGTATAAAAGATTGCATGTCCAAGGAAGTTTCGAATCCCTTTAATCGATGTTGGAGGAGGTAAATTCTCAATTGCCTCAATTTTGGCTTTGTCCACCTCTATTCCCTTAGCTTAAACCTTGTGCCCTAGGATGATCCCCTTTTGAAACATGAAGTGACACTTTTCCCAGTTAAGTACCAAGTTGGTTTACACACCTTTTCAGCACTAAAACCAGATTCTCCAAACATAAGTTAAAAAACCTTGCAGATACCGAAAAGTTTTCCATGAACACTTCTACGTTACGTTCCACCATATCGGAAAAAATTGTCATCATAAACCTTTGAAAAGTTGCAGATTCATTACATAATCCAAAAGACATTCTTCTAAATGCAAAAGTACCAGGAATGACAATTTGGTTATACCCCGAATAACCATCCAAAAGACAATAGTACTTGTGCCCCGCCAATCAATCTAGCATCTGGTCAATTAAGGGAAGAGGAAAGTGATTCTTGTGAGTAGCCTTATTGAGTTTTCTGTAATCCATGCACCGCCGCCATCCGGTCATTGTCCTTGTTGGTATCAACTCGTTCTCGTTGGACACCACCGTCATTTTGCCCTTCCTAGGAACGCACTGTACTGGACTCACCTGTGCACCTATCGGAAATCGGGTAAATTATTCATGCATCGATTGTATTTAACCTCCTTTGTTTCTCAATGGTTGGTTTCACATCATCTTGCAAGAGGATCTTATGCATAGAAAATGAAGGACTTATCCCATTGATATCCGCAATGGTCCATCCAATAGCTGTTTTGTACTCCTGAAGAATTCTCATAAGCTTATTTTCCTGTAATTCGTTAAGTGCAGAAGAAATAGTATTACGTAAAGTAGATGAATTACCCAAATATGTGTACCTGAGATGATTAGGCAAAGGTTTGAGTTCCATGATTTGGGGTTCCTCCAATGATGATTTGGCACGAATTGTAGAATCTCCCAAATAGTCCAAGGTCTCAAATGGTATAATTAATATGTTCACCCTTGGCGATACATCCAAGATTTGCATGTGTTCCAGCACTTCCAGGTCATCCGAATCTTTGTCAACCACCAAAGAATTTTCTAGAGGATCGGATCCAAGTATGTCCATGAGCTCATCATCCATTGCCTCTTCCACCATGTCCACTCGAAAACATTCATCCACATCCTTGGGAAATTTCATTGCTTTGAACACATTGAAAGTTTCTTGGTCTTGGACTCGCATAGTTAGTTCACCCTTTTGCACATCGATAAGAATCCTGCCCGTAGCCAAGAATGGTCTTCTAAGGATAATCGGAATGTCACGATCTTCCTCATAATCCAACGCAATGAAATCTGCTGGGAATATGAATTTATCCACTTTGACGAGTACATCCTCCCCAATTCCCCTCGAGTAAGTCAAAGATCAATCCGCTAGCTGTAGCGTCACATTAGTAGGCATTGACTCCTTTAAACCCAGTTGCTGGTAGACCGATAATGGCATCAAATTTATTCTTGCCCCCAAATCACAGACACCGGCTGAAAAACTGGCTCCCGATGGTGTAAGGAATATTGAAGCTACTTGGATCCTTGAGCTTTGGTGGTAACTTCTTTTGCAATATTGCACTGCATTCATCTGTAAGAGCCACTGATTCAAAATCACCTAGCTTCTTTTTCCTTGATAAGATATCCTTCATGAATTTAGCATAGCTAGGCATTTATTCTAATGCATTTGCGAATGAGATGTTGATTTACAATTTCTTGAACACCTCTAGGAACTTGGAAAATTGCTCGTCAAGTTTCTGTTTTTGGAAATCGTTGAGGGAACGATACATGCGGCACAATTGAAGTTTGATTTTCATCTTTTGAGCGCACAATTGGTTCGTCACCAGTTTTCACTTCCTCATCTTTATTCTCAACTACCTCTTCCTTGTCACTGGGCACCTTCTTTGTATTTTCCGCATCAGCTTCCTTTAATTCCTTTCCGCTCCGCAACGTGACAACTTTACAATGCTCCTTACCATTGCCTTTAGGATTAGCTTTGGTATTGCTTGGCAAGGCACCCTGAGGTCGACTATTCATCATATTTGCCATTTACCCCATCTGGTTCTCGAGATTGCGAATAGATGTTGATTGACTCTTTAAATTTACATCAACTTTAGTCATGAACTTGGTCAAGACTTCCTCAAGATTGGTCTGCTTTTCCGGCTGTGAAACGGGCTGATGTTGATTTTGGAATCAAGGCGGATAGGTTTGCCTTGGTGCCTGATGTTGATTTTGATTGTTGCTCAATGAAAAGTGAGGGTGATTTCTCCACCCCGGATTGTAACAGTTCTGATTGTTGTTTTGCTGCCTGTTATAATTCCCCATGTACTGCTTGACTCTGGATTAATAGCGCACTGATCACTTGGGTGTGCTCCAGCACATAACTCGCACACTATTGCCACATTTTGCATGATTTGGCCCCCAAGTGCAGAAATGTGTGCCGATGTAGCTGTAACTGAATCCACCTCTAATACCCCTGCTGCTCTTGGTTGTTGCATCCTAGCAGTAGACCACTGGTAATTATTGGCTACCGTGGTTTCTAACAAGTTATAGGCATCATCAAAATTCTTCGTTATCAATACTCCCCCAACCGTTGCATCAATGTTAGTCCGTGTACCACTAAATAGCCCATTGTAAAACGTCTGTACTTGTAACTACTTGGGAAGTCCATGGTGTGGACACCTTCACAATAACTCTTTAAACATTTCTCAAGCTTCATACAATGACTCCGAATCATGCTGAGCAAAAGTAGTGATGTCGTTCCTCATCTTTACAGTTTTGGCAGGTGGGAAAAAC
Source organism: Panax japonicus (assembly GCA_020205505.1). Taxonomy (NCBI): domain Eukaryota; kingdom Viridiplantae; phylum Streptophyta; class Magnoliopsida; order Apiales; family Araliaceae; genus Panax; species Panax japonicus. The sequence continues at coordinate 61,670,124 of CM035096.1, forward strand.
TTTGTTAGAAATTTTTGAGCCAAGTCATCCCATGTCGTGATTCAGTCAGGTGGAAGTGAGTGTAGCCAGCACTTTGCCTTGTATCCAAGTGTGAAAGGAAATAACCGGAGCCTAATTGCATCTTCCGTAACTTCGTCATACTTGAACGTAACCCAAATCTCCAAGAAACTCACCTAGTGTTTATTCGGATCATCGTTAGCCAATTCACCAAATTACACCGAGTTTTGAATCATTTGGATTGTGCCCGGTTTAATTTCGAAAGTATTGGGAGTGATTGCAGGCCTTGAAATGCTCAACTTGATCTCATCCATTTTCGACATTGCATAGTCCCTCAGAGATTTTTGCTCCTCATTGGCCTTTCTCTCTTGCTCGTGTTTCTTTACAAAACTTTAGCAACCGTTGTCGATTTCGTCCTCGTATGGAAATAGTTCCTACTGTTTCGATCGAGTTTGCATACACGAATCAAGAGAACCTGAAACAGAAAAAGAAAAAGTGTTTAACTAAGATCAATTTAATTGAAATTAATATTGACATATATTAACACAATTCCCCGGCAACGGCGCCAAAAAACTTGTTTGCCTAGTTTCGACTTAGCAATTACACGCAAGTATACGTGATCAAATAACAATATAATGGCAAGCAAGTTATCGTCCCACAGAGAATTGTGAATAATACTATCAACTACCAATTTTATATAAAATCGATTTTATTAAACAAATGCCTTAAGTTGTTGAATTTGAAAGTACATTAACTAAATTAATTATTCACTAACTACCTGGAATTGAGTTTAGATTTAAAAGGGCTTAAGATTACAATTTTCCTTTATGTTTCGTTTTAATTATCACTTCTTGTTAATTACGTCAATTATGTTGGATTGTTAACCAAGAACTCATCAGTATTCAAAAACATCTCTCGATGATCTTATCAACCAATCTTCTCAAATCCACAAAAGATAGAATTAGAAAGAATACCCTAAATAATTAACTCATTATATCTCTATGTGAATTAGAATTAAACAGAATTTCAAGCACATGTTATCTTTTTCCTATACACAAATTATGAATCTGATGAAAGTGAAAAATACAATCATATTTCATTATATTCAGGTCTAAATCTATAATCCGTCTTTCAATTTCATATAGATTACCACGGTAATTGTTGAGCAGACAATTAATCAATTAAAGCACAAGAAATAATAGACAATCCAATTATAACCAACAATAATTAACTAAGAAGCCAATAAACTAAAACTACACGTCAAGTTCCATTGTAATCTTAAAAGGAAATTTAGTTCCTTATTGAATTAAAAATCATCATCCACAAAGTATTCATTATCCAAGAATTACAAAAATAAAAGAGTAAGAGGAGAAATAAAACTCTATTAAAGAAATCTTGAATCTCCTTCTTAGCCTTCTATCTTGTTCCTCCTTTGTGATCGACTCCTTGCTTCAAGCTTTCTAGCCGTCTTCCAAGTCCAGGGTTAGCGAAAAGTGCAAAAAAGATCCCTTCCAATTCTCTATTATGATGTATTTATAGTCCCCCATCATAAGTCCTAATCCTCTAAGACAATGAATTCTAGTCCCAATCAAAGTCTTTAAAAATTACATAACATAAAAAACTCTATAGCTGACCTGGCGCTGCCGTGCCAGGTTTTATATTAGGACCGGCGCTGCTGCACCATAGGTCCAAACCGGATTCTGAGATAGAAGTCTGGCGCTGCTGCACCAGATTTGAACTGTCCAATGGTACTGCCCCGCCACCCTTCTTGCAAGCTTGCCTTTTGCTTCCTTCTCTTCTGCTTTGACTCCAGATCCAACAGTTCCATATCCCACACAATGCAGCCTACAAAACACACAAATGCATCAAAAGTAACACAAAACACTTGAGAATAATCAAAAATTCAAATCCAAATGCACTCAATTCGTAGGTATAAAACCTACTCATCATTAGTATTGTTCAAGCGATTTTTGAGAAGGTTTACTAGTAAATTAGTTCGAGATTCTAATCTAAAATAAGAATGAAGTGGATTAAGGCCTAATGGTTTTCTATCAATCTTCTTTCTTTTGGTGATGGTCGACACGAAGGCTATATATATATTTTTTAAATGATTTATCGCTTGAGGGAGAGAGACCCTTTTTGTACTTTTGTTCTTTTCACTCTAGTACTTAATGTTTTGAGTAGGATGCTTCAAAGACGTGTGGAGGATGGATTTATTATAATGTGCAAAGTAGGGCTACAAAAGGTTCTTGTCTAATGAAGGGGACACCTGTAATAATCTTTTACCCCTTTAGTTTTTTTATTGTATTTCGATCCTGGGAATTACTATGCCCAACCTTACTGGTTTTTAAGTGTGATTCCAATTGCTTTTGGGTTTTTTGCCTTTTAAGTGGTGTATATCATTCAGATTGGCATCATTTGTCTTGCTTAAATCAAATTTTACTGCCTTAGAAATTAATAATACACATGATATCTTTTTAAACTTTAGCTAGTAGCATTTGAGCAAGGCATAACCTTTGACTTCTTACCGAATTAACCAACTTAAATGAGGCAAATTTTATTATGCGTTATGGATTATAAATCAAGTTTAGATGCTTTACATATGATTTGTGGCTTTGTGCATCAATTGTAAATTCAATTATTTTTATTGCATAAATATATTTTTTTGTCAATCTTCTATCTGCGGCTTCTGAAATTGGTATCTTTGATAAAGTAAATCCACTAAAAATGGCTTCATACTTGTATTCCAGGTATGAAGGCCTTTCAGAAAACTTTTTGTCATCTCCTGTTCCAAAGATTTTGCTGCTAGCTGGAACAGATAGACTTGACAGGTTTTCTTTATGAAACTGCTTGAAATAACATGCATGAGTTTCATGATATTATCAAATATCAATAGCTTAAGTCCTCATTGTCTTCTTGAAATCTATAAAGCAATGGGTGATTGAATGGCCATCATGATGTATTTAAAAGAAGTTTGAAAATCTTAGATTCCGGGCATTCTTTCCTAAATAGTAAAGACTCACATTCCGCATAGTCTCACGTCTCCTTTACAATTCCACAATGAATTATCAAGGAAAGAGTCGGCTCTCTGTAGAATCTAACAATCGGATAAAATATCTTGCATTTTACTTGTCAGATAAAATATTAACATCTTCCCTTTTCCAGCTCTCCTTTTAAATGTCTGCAGTTAGGGGATCATTTGAGTTCAGAGTTATCCTTGAACTAATATTAGAACTCAGTATGGAATATGGATGTATATTTAACAGCGGTCCTAATAGTTTTCCTTAACATAACAAAAAACAATAGATTACTCCAGTAAAGAAATATTTGCCAATGGAATGCTCTTCACTGGTTTTTAACTCTCATGACACACAAACACTAGCCTTACAGTCTACGGCTCAACACATTAGGTTGCAACAGTCTTGGCCAGTGGGTCAAAACTCTTTCTGGGGTACCACCCACGCTGGGGTACTTGTATATTCAATTCAATGATCATGGAAAACGACCATAGGAACATTTTATGCTGACCCTCTTAGAAGCAGGGATGCTTCTGTAGTTTGGTGAACTGGAGAAATGGGGATTTCAGGAATTCGACAGGATTTGGCTTGGGATTCTTCCAAACTTTTTAAAAAATAAAATAAAAAAATTAATAAAATCATAAGAATTGATTATTTAATTAATTATACTAATTAACATAATTTTTTTATATACTAATACTATCTATAAATTTAGTATTAGAAGTTAATTAGTATGTATATAAAATTGTGTCTTTTTTTAAATGTTTTAACATTTTATAATGAATTATTATTTATTGGTATTGAAATATTAATGTATGTGTATTCTGTATATATATTTATATGTACATAAATAATTTTATTTACACTTAAATATGTACAGAATCCCCATTTCCTGAGGGCCCCCCCGAATCCTTGCTTCTTAGCTGACCCTGAAGCGAAAACCAAGGACAGAAATAGACTACATACCCTTAATGAGACCCAACTACTTTTCCAATTGCCCTGAGTTTAGGCCAGCTACCTTACTCATAACAACCAATCACATAGTAGGCTCTTGCTCACTGAGCAGGCATGTCTCGGTGGACACACAGGAATCCCTACCGGTTGCCCACTGATGCTTATGCTCCTCACACTCGTCACTGCTATAAATTCTCTAACAGAGCTAAACTTTTCAAACAAATGAAGTGCTTAGTTTTTATAATATAGCTTCATATTACAATTTTATCATCATAAACATTTTTTAGTACATATATAAGTTTTAGATGCTAGACAAGTTATGTGTTATACATTTTCTTGGTTGGTTGTTTCTTGAAGTAAACGACACTTTATTTGATTTAATTACCAAAACTACTCTTCAAGTACAAAATCTACCCTTCAATTGTTGGGGGACTATTTTGTTTGTGTTGAAAGTTAAGGACCATTTTGTATACTTGAAGGGTAGTATTTGTACTTAAAAGATTTTATTTGGTGGTTTGCAGAAAATGATATGATGGAAACCCAGTTTTTTTTTCTTTTTCAAATTTTATTATTTAAGAAATTGCAATGAATATATTTATGCAATGCTACAGAACTCTTACTATTGGTCAAATGCAAGGGAAATTTCAAATGGTGGTAGTCAGACATACTGGCCATGCTATACAGGTCTATGACATTTAATTTCATGAACTTTGTTGCTTTACTCTTTTTAGTAATATTCTTCTATTTTCTTGGTTCTTAATTGTAAGCATTGGTTATCTATTTATTTCAGGAAGATGTACCTGATGAATTTGCCACACTTGTTCTCAATTTTATTTCACGCAACAGGATAGGCCCAAACGGCGTTGAGGTTGGTCACTATATTTCCTTGGTTATTACAACACCTTTATGTTATTCTTCAGAAGGTTTTCATCTTGTCCAAGATCCAAGCATGTCTTTTTGTTCAATTTTATAAGTAATGACTTCAGCGTTATCCTTATGTAGTTTTATCGCATCCTTTCACTTTATGCATTTAAGAAAATGAAAATTTGTAAGTACTTGTACCAGGTAAAGTTATGACGTTCCTAGTCAATCTAAAGAGAACACTCAAATTCCTAAAACTTTACAATAGGACTCAGAGAAGTTAGTACTGTCGTTACCGACAAAACGTAGATTTAACAAAAATGAGTAGACATGTGGCTTCTGATATGCCCTTGTCATATTGGTAGAGGCAGCTCATCCTTTGAGGAACGTTATGACAGCCATGGGTTGATGCAATCATAATTCTCTTGACTTTATGGCCTTGGTTGGGAGCAGAGCTGAAGAAAGGCTATGTGTGCCATAACAGGGTGTGTGTGGTCTCTATTTGCCATAAGCCCTCACTGATTGATTTACTCTTTTGGTTGTCTAAGCTGCATTGGTATTGGGCTAATATGTTGCGGCTAAGAATGTGTCAATGACGTAATCTTATGCCTGGGATCAACTTCCCTAGCCAAGTGGAAGTGCTTTAGGGTTTCAATTTCTTTTGCCCTATGTGTAATTTCATATGTACTATTTTTTGAAGTCTCCCAAAGTATTATCCTTAGTAATATATATTTACTAATTGTTCATCTTCTCCTCAATATTCTATTCTATTCTATTCGAAATAAATAAATATTGTTTCTGTACATGTCTATGCTTTCTTTTCTACATACAGCGGCATTCATAGTGTTCATTTAGTAAATCTTGTTGCAGATACTGGGACTCCGTCGACCACTGCAGTCACAACCTTAACCAGATACTGGAAAATCTAAAGCTGACATGCTGCAGTGTGATGATTATTAGTTGTCCAACTTTATTAAACCGTATATCCATTTTCCTTAGTTTCTGAACTTTCAAGACTCGGAAAAAACGTTTGAGGATGATTGCAATCATGCAATAGTATGCAAGATCAGTTTGTATGCAAGCCTCTTGAGTAGTTTTCTGTTTTTCTTTTGCAAATAAACATAGTTTGAGTGAAAACCACTATGATTATATGATAGCTATAAATGCCATATGTGATTGACTAATCAATTTTGTACTGCATACTGCATACTGTTCAAAGAGCACCAGGTTTGTATTTTAGTTACTAAATGCAACTATCATGTACTCTTGGGAACGCTATTTGTACATGCATATTTGATATTTCTACAAGTTTTCTCTCATTATGAGTGGAGTGGGTTCATGAGAGAGCACATGTGGTAATATTAGATATGTATACTCACAATTTTAAAATATAAGTTTGAGACTAAAATTTGATACAGATTTTTTTAATTATAATCAATGCTATGATGGATATTATATATTAATTTAAAAGTATTAGTAATTATAAGATTTTTGTTTTGTAATTTTTAATGAATTTTATCAGTTTGAAAACGTCTAAAATAGACTCAAAAGTTAATAAATTTTTACGGGAACTTTTTTAGACTTTCGATTTTCTTTTAACTTTATTCAGAGTTGTGAGGACATCCTGCAATAGGTGTCAGCCTCTTTTACCGTCTTCAGGAATACCCTACAGTGCTGTGCTCTCTTTTTCATCTTAATATCTGGTTCCTTGATTAATTTCTTGGCCTAGTTCTTGTAGAAAGTTATTGTAAGATTATATAAAGTGCATTTTCTGGCAAGGTGCAATTTTTCTTATTTTAACTACAGTAGTATGTGTAACAAACTGATAGGGATCAGCTGTTACAAGGCTCCCAATATTGCAGTTTACAGCAAAGTAAGCACAGAAAAGGAAGAAATAGTAAGGGGAAGGAGTAGAAATGGGGGAAGTTTGGGACAGATTCAGAGTTACTTTGAGAGAGAAAATGATAATCAATTGTATTTCATACCCATTTCACACCCTGAGCTCAATACATATACTCCAAATTACATTATCCTAGATTTGCTACATGCTGAAGAAATGAAGAAGAATGGAAAATACTACCTTACCCTTAATTAATAAAAGCAAAAGACATTACTGCCCCTTCTAACCAACTTAGCCACCTTACAGTCTACCCTCATAAAAACAACCTTGTCCTCAAGGTTGGAAGTGGGGAAATTTTTTGTGGAACTCAGTCCAGTCTTCCCAAGTTGCTTCATCAGGCAAGGTGTTGGACCACTGTACCAATATTTCAACTGAGGCTGCATTGTTCTTTTTAATCATCTTTCTGTCTAGAATGGCCACAGACTCCACCAAAAATTGACCATGATCATCCAACTGAGAAAGAACTGCAGAAGTAGTGTAATTAGAACTGATCTTTTTCTTCAAAAGGGACACATGAAAGAAAGATATGATGAACCTTAGCTAGAGCTGGCAATCTGAGCCTATAGGCTACCTTCCCACCTTTTCTGTAATTTGATAGGGACCAAAATATTTTGGAAGAAGCTTTCTAAACTTAGTTTGAGTGATAGTAGTTTGCTTGTAAGGCTTGATCCTTAAGTACACCCAATCTCCTATCAGAAAGGTCCTTTCACTTCTTGCTTTGTCTGCATAAGTCTTCATTCTGGATTGAGCTAATGTCAGATTTTGCTTAAGTAGCTGCAATTGTTGAGTTCTTTCCCTGCAGAATGACTTGGTGGTAGGATCCTTAATTTGACCATATTGATGGAAGTTGAGATGAGGAGGCTTGTAACCATATAATGCTTCGAAAGGGGTCACCTTAAGCCCACTGTGGTAATGAGAATTGTACCAAAACTCAGCTAGTGGTAACCAAGTAGACCAATTATTAGGCTTGTTAGCAGTCATGCACCTTAGATAACATTTTAGCACTTGATTAAGCCTCTCAGTCTGACCATCAGTTTGGGGGTGGTATGAGGTGCTTAAATGAAGGTTAGTCCCTACTAGTTTAAACAGAGATTGCCAAAACAGACTAATGAAAATTTTATCTCTATCAGACACAATAGTTGAAGGGAATCCATATAATTTGTAAATCTTATCAATGTATACTTGGGCCAAATCTGCAACAGAAAAGGGATGGCGGAGAGGAATGAAGTGTCCATATTTGGTTAATCTATCAACCACTACCCATATGACTGATTGCCCTTTAGATTTTGGCAGACCTTCAATAAAATCCATGGATATATCATCCCATGGTTTGTCTGGGATAGGCAAGGGCTGCAGTAATCCTGGGGAAGCTACATTTTCATGCTTGTTTTGTTGGCAGACATCACAACCTTTTACATACTGGATAACATCACTCCTTATTGTAGACCAGAAAAAAATATTTACTAATCCTCTCATATGTTCCAGTGATACCAGAATGACCCCCAACAGGAGACTCATGAAATTCAGATAAAAGCTTGGCCCTTAATGCATCATTTGGACCAACTACCAACTTCCCTTGAAACTTTAATCTTCCATTCTGAAAGCAGTAACCTGGTAAGGACTGAGGGTCTAACTGGAGCTGCAGTATAAGATCCCTAAGCCATTGGTCAGAATCCCAAGAATGCACAATTTCCATTATCCACTGAGGAGTACAAGTAGATAGTGTTGAGCAATTTAGTTCAGGACCAGGACCAGGTATCTGTCTTGATAAGCAGTCTGCTGCTAAATTTTCTTTCCTCTTTTTATACTCAATTTCATAATCTAAACCCATCAATTTGGTAATCCACTTTTGTTGGTTAGTGGTGGTGATCCTTTGATCAAGCAAATACTTGAGACTATGATGATCAGTTTTAATTAACACTTTATTTCCCAATAAGTAGTGCCTCCATTTATTGACAGCATAAACCACAACCATTAATTCCTTCTCATATGTGGACCATCCCAAATGTTTAGGTGATATAGCCTTGCTTAAGTAACCTATAGGCCTACCTTGTTGCATCAAAACTGCCTCCCAACCCATAATAAGAAGCATCGGTTTCTAAAGTAAATGGTAAATTGAAATTGGGCATAGCTAGGACAGGTGCTCCACCATAGCATCCTTCAAAGTTGAAAAAGCAGCAGTAGCATCCTGATTCCAATGAAAATTGTTTTTTAGTAAATCAGTCAAAGGTTTGCTAATAAGGCCATAGTTCTTAATGAAACTTCTGTAGTAGCCAGTTAGACCTAAGAAGCCCCTCAAACTCTTAATGTTCCGAGGCATTGGCCATTCTTTCATACAACTGATCTTCTTAGGGTCAGTGGAGACTCCTTTCTGGGTGATAATGTGTCCAAGGTACTGGACCTGTTTTGTACCAAATAGGCACTTGCTCCTTTTTGCACATAAAGAGTTATCCTTGAGCAGCTGTAGATTCATTTGCAGGTGTTTAAGGTGTTCCTCATAGCTGGAACTATACACTAAGATGTCATCAAAGAAGACTAGGATGAACTTCCTCAAATAGGACTTAAAAATTTGGTTCATTAAGGATTGAAAAGTGGCTGGGGCATTAGTGAGCCCAAAAGGCATCACTAGGAATTCAAAATGCCCAATGTGTGTTCTAAAGGCAGTTTTAGGAATATCGGGGGGGGGGGGGGTGTACCTTAATTTGGTGATAACCTGACCTGAGGTCCAACTTGGAGTACCATTTAGAGCCATGCAATTCATCTAAGAGCTCATCAATAGCAGGAATGGGGAACTTATCTTTGACTGTCAACTCATTCAAAGATCTGTAATCTACACACATTCTCCATGTTACATCCTGCTTCTTTACTAAAAGTACTGGAAAGGCATAAGGACTTGTACTTGGCTGAATTATTCCAGAAACCAACATTTCATTTACAATCTTCTCAATCTCTTCCTTCTGCACATAAGGATATCTATATGGTCGAAGGTTAATTGGTTGGCTACCCTCCTTTAGATTGATATGGTGATTGTGAGTTCTATCTGGTGGCAGCCCTTGTAACTCCTTAAACACCTCAGAGAAGTACTGTAACAAAGAGTCCAGTTGGGAGCTATCCTTATTTTCCCCATCACTTGTGGTTGCCCCCTATTTGCTAGTATGTTGGTCTTCATTATCTGGATTATTGGAGCTCATCCCAAAGAGGTACCCAAAATAATCATGTGTGGCTATATTCAAAGCTTGTTGGAACTCTCTAGAAGACATTAGCTGAATGGTGGGATTAGTTGAATCTGATTCACCTCTGAGCACAACTTCCTTATTATCCTTGATGAATAACAGTTGGAGATGTTCAAAGTCAAAAGTAACTGGATTGAAGTGCTTGAGCCATTGCACCCCCAGGACAACATCTATTCCACCTAAGGGCAAGATCCTAAAATCAGTAACAAAGGACTCCCCTTGGGCTGACCATAACATCTGGGTGCATTCCTGCATAATGTCCACCTTAAACCCATCTACAACCGAGACTGTCATAGGGTTTAGTGTATTGGGTAGGAGCCTTGATTCTCTTAGAAGCTTGGGGATCTAAAAAATTGTTTGTACTACCAGTGTCAATCAATATCCTTAAACATTTTCCATTTGCCAATCCCACAATCCAAATGGTGTTATTTACTTTGTGTCCAGACAAGGCATGTAATGTAATGTAATGTGAGCCTCATGGATCTTACATTCATTGTCATATGGAGGTTTCTCCTCTTCACAACACTCTCCCCCTTCTTCACTGTAACAGTCCACTTGAGAAGGTAGCATCAAAAATAGGCGTGGTTTCTTGCATTGGTGACCCACAATGTAAGGCTCATCACAAGAATAACACAATTTCTTCCTCCTCTTTTCTGTAATTTGTTCCCTAGTTAGTCTTTTGATAGGAAAATTCTTCCCAAACTCCATATTATGCAAAGCAGTATTAGTCACTCCAGGTATACCAGCTCCTACTGCTTTATTTCCCAACACAAAACTAGATTTCTGTTGGCTACCAGGCATCCCCATTTTAAATCCCATTCTGGTCCTTTTAACCCATGCTTCTAGCTTTGCTTCTTCAACTCTGGCCATTCTAATCACCTCTTTGAGGGATTGTAACTTCAACTCCTGAATGCCCAACCTTATTTCCTCTTTAAGTCCCCCCAAGAAACAGTCCATAAAAAAGCTTCATTCAAAGAGGGGTTCCTAATCAAGGACCAACCCTTTAATTCTTCAAACTTCTTCCTATACTCATGCACAGTCCTCAACTGCTGCACATTTTATTGCATGGTGAGAAAACAATTTATTGCATTTTTCAGATCCATGACCTGGGATTACCACCATCAAATCTGGGAAATTCAAACTTGATTGATTTGAATATGCTAGGGGTATCCTTGTAATCATGATTTACATTTTCAAATGCCCCTAGAACCGAGCCAGCATGGATTTGTGAATTACCTGTGTTATTTAGAGGAGGAGGTAGCCTAGCTGAGAGCAAAGCATCAAAACCCCTCATTAGTTGCTCCATCTTCTAATTCAATCTCTCCTCAAAATCCAACTTCAAGCTGCTGACAGAATCATCCAATTGGGTCTGCAACCTCTGGATGGAGTCAGCCTGTTTACTGACAAAACCTTCCAAATTAGTGATTCTCTGCGTGTTATTGGCCATGGTTGGAATCGTTAGGGCTTTGATACCAATTTGTAACAAATTGATAGGGATCAGCTATTACAAGGCTTCCAATTTTGCAGTTTACAGCAAAGTAAGCACAGAAAAGGAAGAAATAATAAGGGGAAGGAGTAGAAATGGGGGAAGATTGTGACAGATTCAGAGTTACTTTGAGAGAGAAAATGATAATCAATTGTATTTCATACCTATTTCATACCCTGAGCTCACTACATATACTCCAAATTACATTATCCTAGATTTGCTACAGCTCAGCCATGTGACTGCTAACAAAGTAACATGCTGAAGAAATGAAGAAGAATGGAAAATACTACCTTACCCTTAATTAATAAAAGAAAAAGATATTATTGCCCCTTCTAACCAACTTAGCCACCTTACATTTTGCGTGCCCCCATGGTATGAGCTATTTTTTAATCTGGCCCAGTACGAAACTGTTCCTTCCCTTTCCTTTTTTTTAAATAAATAACGTAGTCACCATAAAGGCATAAACACCCTTACACCAGCCATCATCTACTAACATAAGAACCTGCCACCACCACTAGCCACTATCTTCTATTTTTTTTGAACCATAAACACCACTACCATCCGCAACCATCATCCATTTACAAATAGGGTTGTTCAACACATTTGGTATTTTCGGTTTTTATGGCGAATCGGAACCGGTTTTTGGTACCGGTTTCGATTACCAATTTCATAGGTCCGGTATGTATCTGATCAATTGTACCGGTCCAATCCCTTTTTAAAAAATTATTCTATTTAGCTTTGTAGAATTGGATTAAAGTCTCCTCTATTTATCAAATAGAACTATAAAACTAACACAAGAAAAGACATAATAGAATATTTAGGACATGAATGAAATTTGAATTGGCGGTCTCCCCTATTAAGGCTCACTATGGAACTTGTAAAGCACCAACTATTAAGGGGTACTCATTTTATAAGGACTTCCTTAAACTATGGAAAGGATAATATAAATACGTTAAGAATATTTTGAGTTATTATACATAACTTTAATATTTTGGCAATGGTTTGATTAATAGTTTTATATTAATTAAATATTAATGATAATAGAATTGTGTACTATTTAAATCATTTAATAATGATTCTGATATTTCAAAAATTATGGTAAATGGTAATGATTATTTTATAATTATTATAAGGTCATGAAAAATTATATGACTGTTATTTAATTAGTCTAAATGGATATTGAACAACTGTTTAGAGTCTTAGACTCGATAATTACCCGATAAAGATGTCGGTAGACCGACATGGTTCAGAAATTGATCTGGGCTTAGAAATTTAGTTAGTTAATTATTTTATTTGTGATTCAATGGTGGATAAAGTTGTGTGACAATGTGATTAGGCTATGTGGTTATGCGATTAGGAATGTGCTGACTGCAATAAGAAGTATTATGTGATATGATGTTGTTCTAATCGAATAAATGATTTGATTAATGATAGGTTGTGATAGAAAAGATAAATCTAAGTTGTGTAACTGTAAGCAGCGCATCAGGTAAGTATCCTAACTTTGCATTTTTTTTATGCAATGGACAAGTGTAAGGATGTTTCAAAGTTATATTATTATACAGATTGTTAAACTTATATTATATAAGCCCATTGATTATCAACATGTTAGTATATGATAATTCAGTTATATATATTCTGTTCGTTAATTTCTATAAATGATTATACAAGTGTCCCCACTTGGTTAATTATGGTATTTAATCACATGTTGATACACCTTTGATATACATATATGTTGATTTATATAAGACCTTTGTTATGAAAACCCGACAGATATGAACATCCCGATAATGGGAAAATTTTTATGCGCTACGGCGGACAAAGGATGAACGATAATATCGTTCTAGCAATGTAGTATTGATCAATACAGGGCCCATGGATTGTACACCCTCAGGCTCGTAAGCAATGGCCGGTTTACAGATGAATTTCTGTTTAAACCATTTCGAAAATGAAAAACAATGTTCATAATGTGTCACAGAAACCCAATGTATAAACAATACATAGTTTTAAAAATTTGAAAGAGGGTTGTTATGTTATTGTTATTGGTAAAGATTACTTCACAACTATTGATTGGTTGTAGAAGAATATTATAAAGAAAAAATTTAAATTCTTTCAGCTTATATATATATATAATACTTGCTGGGCACTCAAATGCTCACCCTTGCTTTATTTAAATGTTTTCAGCTAAGTGTGAAGGACCGGAAAGCTCATGCCAAATCTAGTAAAAAGGAAAGCTAACACAATTTGTTTATTTGTATCATTTGTAATAGTTAGACTGTACTAAGTTATGATATGTATTTTATATCATGTAAAGAATGTAGTAAAGGTTGCGTACTTGGGATTAGACTCTGATAAATGTAAGTTAAGTTTAAAATTTATATTATTGTTATTATTATTAGTAATATTTCCGCTCATAGAAATGCTATTGTGAAGTACCGAATTCGGGTTTTAAGTATCCGGGTTCGGGGGCTTTACAGGTTGGTATCAGAGCTATAGGGTTAGAAACCTTAGGTGGGTTAGACCTTAGGCTATAACCTTAGGACAGAGGGAAACGTTGAAAATACAAATAACACATACGGAGTTTAAAGATAGATGAATTGAATAAATTCATTGTCAAACAAAATAAAAGATAACTTATAAAACTAAAAGGTTCTGTGTGTATTTATTATTTGTTTATCAAGTTAATTTTTGTGCGTAGGTGTTAGAAAGGAACAGAATTTGGATACCCTTAAGTTGTAAAGAATAAGTCAACCTCCATGACTGAGCCAATATCAAAGCTAATAGCTACAATAAAGGCTCACATTGAAAGCTACCTCAAAGAGGTGGTTATTTTGGAAAGTATAGTACTGGATCAAGAAACGCTAAGTATAACTGATAGGTAAAGTATAGTTGAAGGATATGTGGTCAATGTTGAGTTCTTAAACTCTTATGTTTGTGATGAGTTCTTAAACTCATAAGGTATTGAAAGTTGTGACAAACTGGATATAGTTATGTGTAAATGGATATCGAAGATAATGGAAATAGATAGGTTAATTAAGCAAATGATCGGTAGTGAATGTGTAAGGAATAGGTAGTATTAGTATTAGTTGAATAGGTATAGATTTAGGTGGTATATGTGATAGGTATATTGGTGTAATGTAATATTTTATATAATTTATAGCAGCGATTCCCGACTTTCGAGTCACAAAGGGATAGCGGATGTTTAAAGCAGTGTGTGCTAAGGCATGTCAAGTGGTATAAATATGAGTTTATGTTGGATTAATGGGATAAATTGGTATAAAGATAGTAGATATTTAATCTGGTCATTGGTTATTACAATGGACCGAGTTTTCAAAATATAATATTTTGAGTACATGAGTATTTGAATAGAAAGTTTTGCGTTAAATGTTTTGCGTTTACGATAAGGCTTAGAATGTAAGAATATTTTATGAAAATGCCGTCAAAACAAAAACGAAACCAAAGGAAGAAGAACCTGTGAACAAAGTTGGAAGACAACCAGACCCGACATCGAAATTTGCGAATGCGGACGCTCAAGTTGTGCAGAACGGAATACCAGTTGCGGGAAATCAGCCAGATAATCGATCGACAAACTTCAAAGGCTTCAAGACAACCGGACCGCCAGGATGTAGAAAATCAACCGACTCTGATAAAGCGTATGTGATAGCTAGGATAACGAAGGGGCAAAAGACAACTTTTGTCACCTATATGATAAAAGAAAATAATCTTGATAATACCGGAAATAAGACAGGAATGTGATTAAAAGAAAAGTTTGTGTGTGGAAAGTAAGGACAGAAGGAATATATATCTTTCCAAAATGTCCCAATCTAAGAATTTATAGTGAATGTGTTATGTGCGAATCAATGGAGCATAAGGTGAAAGACTGTGCAAGAAAGGAAATGGAGACAAGAAATGCGAAAATGCGAAAAGGCAGCAGGACATTGGCGACAACGGGACCTACATCAACAAACAAACCAACGAAACCAACCGCAAGCATTTTCAGCGTGACCGTTCAAGATATCGTGGCAACCGGGGATGCAACTTCAGGTATTACTCGAACCAATTTTATTTTCTTATATATTATTTTCTTATATAGATAATAAATTATTTTATAAATTATTTTGAAGGAGGAATTTGAGTTCTCTTAGAAATCAAATTTCTGTTTAAGGGGATAGATAAACTTTTTGCTGAATAGTTAAAGATCGGATCGATCAACTATGATCGAGATCTACTTGGAATGATTGTGTATGCTATGTACCCTGGTATGTATAGGTTTTAAAAGGTGATTGCGGGGACGGAATCTTTATAAGGGAGGGTCAATGTGACAACCCGATATTTTCTATATAAATAAATCATAAATTTTGCGTATAAATTTTTTTTTTATTTATTAAAATAAATATGAATGGTATGTGTCAAGGTAATGTGTAATGATAATTATGTGTGATAAATAAAATTTATTTATTACATTAAGTATTGCAAATAAATTTAATTTAGAATTATTGACTATTATCAATTATATTTTTATACTAATTAATTCCATATTGGAAATGTTTTATTAATTATTTTCAAGGAAAATATAAACTTATATTATTTAAATAATATATGAAATGATTTTAGAATTATTATAATAATTATTTATTATATGAAATTATTTCAGAATAGTTAAGTTAATTATTTTAACTTAATTATTAAGGTTTTATATGAAAGATAAATCAGATATGGAATCCAAACCCTAATTCTGGGTTTTGATCAAGGAATGAGAATAATAATATTATATTATTATTTATCAGTGTTATAGATATGTATGATTTTATGTGTAATGTTAATGTGTGGAATAGTTTTAATATATTTCGATCAAACCCTAATAATATTTTGATAAACCCTAATTTTGATTCCGGGATAAGGAATAATGATAATAATATAATATTAATTATATTTTGATTTTTCAGTGCTATAAATAAGTACTGTATATGTGTGGACTGATAATGTTGGTCAAATTATGTGTACAATATCAAAACCCTAGTTTAAGCTGTTAAACCCTAATTTAAAAGTCAAATGTCAGTTTAATACTTTTATGCAATCATGTTAAGGTGAATTATGTTGTGTATTGGGGAAATTTAAAGTTAATTAGGAAAAACCCTAATTATACTTGGAAAACTGAATTAATTAGAAACCCTAATTAATTGGGAACCCTAATTACTAAATTCGGTAATCTAATTCTGAATTTAGAAATCTTGATTAGTAATTATAAACCCTAATTATTAATCGTATTTCCTAATCGTAAAATTAGAAATCTTAATTTTATTATTGAAACCCTAATTTTCAAAAATCCTAGTTATTAATTTTAAAAACCTTTTTAATTTTTCCTAAATTAAAACCCTAATTTACTTTTAGTTAATACTAATGGCTAAATTGAGAAAGGTAATGTTAATTAGTGTTTTCTAAACATTATTAACAAGGTGTTAAGTAGATTCAAAACCTTTATTAAGAAACCTAAATTATTTTATAAACCCTAATTATAAAATTTAGAAACTAAAATTGTATTTATTTATTTTAAACCCTAAAATTGGAAATCCTAGATTTGGTTCATTTATAAAACCTAAAATGTTCCAAACCCTAAACCCTAATCAAACCCTAAACCCTAAGGGTTTGCCAAAGAACAAGAATGCCATTAAAATTATTTATTAAAAGACTATTATGCCCCTAGTTAAATTATTTGGCTAAAAAATAGGCTTTGACATTTAGGGGAAGGTGGTGATCAAACCCAACAACCTCACATGCTTGTAAATGACAGCAACAATCCATAGCTCAACCAAATTCATGCATCATTTGTCTATTTATAGATTAAAGGAGAGATAAAATGCTATTGTTTACTAAATTTTTGTCCAACACCTAACTAAGCCTTCTTCTCTCAAAGACCCACGAAATATGTTGATAATATTAGTCACAAACACAGCCCCACGTTCATCAACACCAAATCAGAAACATAGAATCGAAATCAAAGCTCACAAAGGTATAAAATCCCAAAATCTTGAAATCCTTTGATTATATGTTAATTGATGCAATTGATTTGTTAAATATGTGTAATAAGGTGTCAATTGATGATCTGGGTTCGTAAATCAAGGACCCATAACATCAAAGTGCTCAAAATCAAAGTTTTTTCCAACTTTTAAAAATACCGAAATCTGTTATTTTTAGGCAAATGTCAAGCCTTATATCTCTGTGATTATTTAATTTTTTTGGTATTTGTAAGATGTTATGTATAGCTTGTTATGTGGTCTGTATGATGAAAAAAGAATCAAGTTCATATCTGTTATAGATCGGGAGTTATTCTTGGTCAAAACCCGTTGACCGAAACTGCTCAAGAACACGAACTCAGAATTTTATGAGCAATTTCCGTGGTGAACTTTGACCAGATATTTCCTGTTAGATTCGTGGTTGTTATATGTATGTTTAGCTTTATAGTTGTAGTTCTACATGATTTCTACACAATGGAAGTGATAGATAACAAAACAATTACACGGGTTGCAAGTTATAGAGGTCCAAAGTAGGCACCTCGAACTGTTCTTCGTAAAGAACAGCTCTGACAGCTACTTTGATGGATGATTTCTCTTAGATCTGTTGTTTGTTAAGCCATGAAATTTGTTATGTACTTGTAGTATTACATAAGTACTACAAGGCTTATGTGTTAGATTTCCCAGAAATATTATGATCTGATCGCAAATTATGGTCAAAGTAGCCTACTCGGCTACTGACTTTGAGAATCTGGGTTGGTGAAGAACACCAACAGCGACGCTTGTCTGTCGCTAAAGGCTTTAGCGACAGTTTTATTTTATTTTTAATTTCTGGAAATTCTGAAAATGATTTAAAAATAGAAAAAAATAGTTTTTAATTATTAAAAATACCAAATAAATTCCGAAAAATTATTTTAAATTCTGAAAAATAGTTTTTAACTATTTTGAATATATTTCATAAATATTTAATATTTTTGGAATATAAAAGATATTTATTTATTTAATTAAAATATTAAATAAATTATTTAAAAATAGTTTTAATTCATGAAAAGTCATGAAAAATAATATTCTGGTATAAGAAAATATCTTAAGTTATTTTTGATGACTTTTGATATTTTGTAATGAAATTCATTAATAATTTAATATTAATGATATTTAAGTTATTTAATAAATATATTAAATAAATTATGGAAAATAAAATTAATGATTTTAAAAATCATTTAAAGTATTATAAAAATATTTTTAAGTTATAAAATATGACTTTTGATATTTTGTCATGAAAAATATTATTATTTTAATATTAATGATATTAAAGTTATTTAAAATTTATATTAAATAAATTAGTTTAAAAATGATTTTTATATTTAAAAATCATTTTAAATAAAGATAAGGTATTTAAAAATATTTTAAGTTATAAAATATAACTTTTAATATTTAATGGTTAATTTAATTAATTAATGATTAATAATGATATTAAAGTTATTTAATCATTATATTAAATATTTAGTTTAAAAATGATTTTAATATTATAAAAATCTTTTTAAATGAAAATAAAGTGTTTAAAGATATTTTAAGTTATAAAATATAACTTTTAATATTTAAGGAATATTTTCATTAATAATTTAATATTAATGATATTTATTTAATGATTAATGATATTAAATTTATTTAATAATAATATTAAATAAATAGTTTAAAAATGGTTTTATTTATTTAAAAATCATTTAAAAAGGATATAAATGAATTAAAAATATTTTAAGTTATAATTAATGACTTTTAATATTTGGATAAATGATACATTAATATTTTAATATTAATGGTAATTATTTAATGATGATTTTAAATGTTTTAAAAATCATTTAAGGATAATATAAATACGTTAAGAATATTTTGAGTTATTATACATAACTTTAATATTTTGGCAATGGTTTGATTAATAGTTTTATATTAATTAAATATTAATGATAATAGAATTGTGTACTATTTAAATCATTTAATAATGATTCTGATATTTCAAAAATTATGGTAAATGGTAATAATTATTTTATAATTATTATAAGGTCATGAAAAATGATATGACTGTTATTTAATTAGTCTAAATGGATATTGAACAACTGTTTAGAGTCTTAGACTCGATAATTACCCGATAAAGATGTCGGTAGACTGACATGGTTCAGAAATTGATATGTACTTAGAAATTTAGTTAGTTAATTATTTTATTTGTGATTCAATTGTAGATAAAGTTGTGTGACAATGTGATTAGGCTATGTGGTTATGCGATTAGGAATGTGCTGACTGCAATAAGCAGTATTATGTGATATGATGTTGTTCTAATCGAATAAATGATTTGATTAATGATAGGTTGTGATAGAAAAGATAAATCTAAGTTGTGTAACTGTAAGCAGCGCATCAGGCAAGTATCCTAACTTTGCACTTTTTTTATGCAATGGACAAGTGTAAGGATGTTTCAAAGTTATATTATTATACAGATTGTTAAACTTATATTATATAAGCCCATTGATTATCAACATGTTAGTATATGATAATTCAGTTATATATATTCTGTTCGTTAATTTCTATAAATGATTATACAAGTGTCCCCACTTGGATAATTATGGTATTTAATCACATGTTGATACACCTTTGATATACATATATGTTGATTTATATAAGACCTTTGTTATGAAAACCCGACAGATATGAACATCCCGATAATGGGAAAATTTTTATGCGCTACGGCGGACAAAGGATGAACGATAATATCGTTCTAGCAATGTAGTATTGATCAATACAGGGCCCATGGACTGTACACCCTCAGGGCCGTAAGCAATGGTCGGTTTACAGATGAATTTCTGTTTAAACCCTTTCGAAAATGAAAAATAATGTTCATAATATGTCACAGAAACCCAATGTATAAACAATACATAGTTTTAAAAATTTAAAAGAGGGTTGTTATGTTATTGTTATTGGTAAAGATTACTTCACAACTATTTACTGGTTGTAGAAGAATATTATAAAGAAAACATTTAAATTCTTTAAGCTTATATATATATATATAATACTTGTTGGGCACTCAAATGCTCACCCTTGCTTTATTTAAATGTTTTTAGCTAAGTGTGAAGGACCGGAAAGCTCATGCCAGATCTAGTAAAAAGAAAAGCTAACACAATTTGTTTATTTGTATCATTTGTAATAGTTAGACTGTACTAAGTTATTATATGTATTTTATATCATGTAAAGAATGTAGTAAAGGTTGCGTACTTGGGATTAGACTCTGATAAATGTAAGTTAAGTTTAAAATTTATATTATTGTTATTATTATTAGTAATATTTCCGCTCATAGAAATGCTATCGTGAAGTACCGAATGCGGGTTTCAAGTATCCGGGTTCGGGGACTTTACAGGTTGGTATCAGAGCTATAGGGTTAGAAACCTTAGGTGGGTTAGACCTTAGGCTATAACCTTAGGACAGAGGGAAACGTTGAAAATACAAATAACTCATATGGAGTTTAAAGATAGATGAATTGAATAAATTCATCGTCAAACAAAATAAAAGATAACTTATAAAACTAAAAGGTGCTGTGTGTATTTATTATTTTTTTATCAAGATAATTTTTGTGCGTAGGTGTTAGAAAGGAACAGAATTTGGATACCCTTAAGTTGTAAAGAATAAGTCAACCTCCATGACTGAGCCAATATCAAAGATAATAGCTACAATAAAGGCTCACATTGAAAGCTACCTCAAAGAGGTGGTTATTTTGGAAAATATAGTACTGGATCAAGAAACGCTAAGTATAACTGATAGGTAAAGTATAGTTGAAGGATATGTGGTCAATGTTGAGTTCTTAAACTCGTATGTTTGTGATGAGTTCTTAAACTCATAAGGTATTGAAAGTTGTGACAAACTGGATATAGTTATGTGTAAATGGATATCGAGGATAATGGAAATAGATAGGTTAATTAAGCAAATGATCAGTAGTGAATGTGTAAGGAATAGGTAGTATTAGTATTAGTTGAATAGGTATAGTTTTAGGTGGTATATGTGATAGGTATATTGGTGTAATGTAATATTTTGTATAATTTATAGCAGCGATTCCCGACTTTCGAGTCACAAAGGGATAGCGGATGTTTAAAGCAGTGTGTGCTAAGGCATGTCAAGTGGTATAAATATGAGTTTATGTTGGATTAATGGGATAAATTGGTATAAAGATAGTAGATATTTAATCTGGTCATTGGTTATTACAATGGACCGAGTTTTCAAAATATAATATTTTGAGTACATGAGTATTTGAATAGAAAGTTTTGCGTTAAATGTTTTGCGTTTACGATAAGGCTTAGAATGTAAGAAAATTTTATGAAAATGCCGTCAAAACAAAAACGAAACCAAAGGAAGAAGAACCTGTGAACAAAGTTGGAAGACAACCAGACCCGACATCGAAATTTGCGAATGCGGACGCTCAAGTTGTGCAGAACGGAATACCAGTTGCGGGAAATCAGCCAGATAATCGATCGACAAACTTCAAAGGCTTCAAGACAACCGGACCGCCAGGATGTAGAAAATCAACCGACTCTGATAAAGCGTATGTGATAGCTAGGATAACGAAGGGGCAAAAGACAACTTTTGTCACCTATATGATAAAAGAAAATAATCTTGATAATACCGGAAATAAGACAGGAATGTGATTAAAAGAAAAGTTTGTGTGTGGAAAGTAAGGACAGAAGGAATATATATCTTTCCAAAATGTCCCAATCTAAGAATTTATAGTGAATGTGTTATGTGCGAATCAATGGAGCATAAGGTGAAAGACTGTGCAAGAAAGGAAATGGAGACAAGAAATGCGAAAATGCGAAAAGGCAGCAGGACATTGGCGACAACGGGACCTACATCAACAAACAAACCAACGAAACCAACCGCAAGCATTTTCAGCGTGACCGTTCAAGATATCGTGGCAACCGGGGATGCAACTTCAGGTATTACTCGAACCAATTTTATTTTCTTATATATTATTTTCTTGTATAGATAATAAATTATTTTATAAATTATTTTGAAGGAGGAATTTGAGTTCTCTTAGAAATCAAATTTCTGTTTAAGGGGATAGATAAACTTTTTGCTGAATAGTTAAAGATCGGATCGATCAACTATGATCGAGATCTACTTGGAATGATTGTGTATGCTATGTAACCTGGTATGTATAGGTTTTAAAAGGTGATTCCGGGGACGGAATCTTTATAAGGGAGGGTCAATGTGACAACCCGATATTTTCAATATAAATAAATCATAAATTTTGCGTATAAATTTTTTTTTTATTTATTTATTAAAATAAATATGAATGGTATGTGTCAAGGTAATGTGTAATGATAATTATGTGTGATAAATAAAATTTATTTATTACATTAAGTATTGCAAATAAATTTAATTTAGAATTATTGACTATTATCAATTATATTTTTATACTAATTAATTCCATATTGGAAATGTTTTATTAATTATTTTCAAGGAAAATATAAACTTATATTATTTAAATAATATATGAAATGATTTTAGAATTATTATAATAATTATTTATTATATGAAATTATTTCAGAATAGTTAAGTTAATTATTTTAACTTAATTATTAAGGTTTTATATGAAAGATAAATCAGATATGGAATCCAAACCCTAATTCTGGGTTTTGATCAAGGAATGAGAATAATAATATTATATTATTATTTATCAGTGTTATATATATGTATGATTTTATGTGTAATGTTAATGTGTGGAATAGTTTTAATATATTTCGATCAAACCCTAATAATATTTTGATAAACCCTAATTTTGATTCCGGGATAAGGAATAATGATAATAATATAATATTAATTATATTTTGATTTTTCAGTGCTATAAATAAGTACTGTATATGTGTGGACTGATAATGTTGGTCAAATTATGTGTACAATATCAAAACCCTAGTTTAAGCTGTTAAACCCTAATTTAAAAGTCAAATGTCAGTTTAATACTTTTATGCAATCATGTTAAGGTGAATTATGCTGTGTATTGGGGAAATTTAAAGTTAATTAGGAAAAACCCTAATTATACTTGGAAAACTGAATTAATTAGAAACCCTAATTAATTGGGAACCCTAATTACTAAATTCGGTAATCTAATTCTGAATTTAGAAATCTTGATTAGTAATTATAAACCCTAATTATTAATCGTATTTCCTAATCGTAAAATTAGAAATCTTAATTTTATTATTGAAACCCTAATTTTCAAAAATCCTAGTTATTAATTTTAAAAACCTTATTAATTTTTCCTAAATTAAAACCCTAATTTACTTTTAGTTAATACTAATGGCTAAATTGAGAAAGGTAATGTTAATTAGTGTTTTCTAAACATTATTAACAAGGTGTTAAGTAGATTCAAAACCTTTATTAAGAAACCTAAATTATTTTATAAACCCTAATTATAAAATTTAGAAACTAAAATTGTATTTATTTATTTTAAACCCTAAAATTGGAAATCCTAGATTTGGTTTATTTATAAAACCTAAAATGTTCCAAACCCTAAACCCTAACCAAACCCTAAACCCTAAGGGTTTGCCAAAGAATAAGAATGCCATTAAAATTATTTATTAAAAGACTATTATGCCCCTAGTTAAATTATTTGGCTAAAAAATAGGCTTTGACATTTAGGGGAAGGTGGTGATCAAACCCAACAACCTCACATGCTTGTAAATGACAGCAACAATCCATAGCTCAGCCAAATTCATGCATCATTTGTCTATTTATAGATTAAAGGAGAGATAAAATGCTATTGTTTACTAAATTTTTGTCCAACACCTAACTAAGCCTTCTTCTCTCAAAGACCCACGAAATATGTTGATAATATTAGTCACAAACACAGCCCCACGTTCATCAACACCAAATCAGAAACATAGAATCGAAATCAAAGCTCACAAAGGTATAAAATCCCAAAATCTTGAAATCCTTTGATTATATGTTAATTGATGCAATTGATTTATTAAATATGTGTAATAAGGTGTCAATTGATGATCTGGGTTCGTAAATCAAGGACCCATAACATAAAAGTGCTCAAAATCAAAGTTTTTTCCAACTTTTAAAAATACCGAAATCTGTTATTTTTAGGCAAATGTGAAGCCTTATATCTCTGTGATTATTTAATTTTTTTGGTATTTGTAAGATGTTATGTATAGCTTGTTATGTGGTCTGTATGATGAAAAAAGAATCAAGTTCATATCTGTTATAGATCGGGAGTTATTCTTGGTCAAAACCCGTTGACCGAAACTGCTCAAGAACACGAACTCAGAATTTTATGAGCAATTTCCGTGGTGAACTTTGACCAGATATTTCCTGTTAGATTCGTGGTTGTTATATGTATGTTTAGCTTTATAGTTGTAGTACTACATGATTTCTACAAAATGGAAGTGATAGATCACAAAACAATTACACGGGTTGCAAGTTATAGAGGTCTAAAGTAGGCACCTCGAACTGTTCTTCGTAAAGAACAGCTCTGACAGCTACTTTGATGGATGATTTCTCTTAGATCTGTTGTTCTTAAGCCATGAAATTTGTTATGTACTTGTAGTATTACATAAGTACTACAAGGCTTATGTGTTAGATTTCCCAGAAATATTATGATCTGATCGCAAATTATGGTCAAAGTAGCCTACTCCGCTACTGACTTTGAGAATCTGGGTTGGTGAAGAACACCAACAGCGACGCTTGTCTGTCGCTAAAGGCTTTAGCGACAGTTTTATTTTATTTTTAATTTCTGGAAATTCTGAAAATGATTTAAAAATAGAAAAAAATAGTTTTTAATTATTAAAAATACCAAATAAATTCCGAAAAATTATTTTAAATTCTGAAAAATTGTTTTTAACTATTTTGAATATATTTCATAAATATTTAATATTTTTAGAATATAAAAGATATTTATTTATTTAATTAAAATATTAAATAAATTATTTAAAAATAGTTTTAATTCATGAAAAGTCATGAAAAATAATATTCTGGTATAAGAAAATATCTTAAGTTATTTTTGATGACTTTTGATATTTTGTAATGAAATTCATTAATAATTTAATATTAATGATATTTAAGTTATTTAATAAATATATTAAATAAATTATGGAAAATAAAATTAATGATTTTAAAAATCATTTAAAGTATTATAAAAATATTTTTAAGTTATAAAATATGACTTTTGATATTTTGTCATGAAAAATATTATTATTTTAATATTAATGATATTAAAGTTATTTAAAATTTATATTAAATAAATTAGTTTAAAAATGATTTTTATATTTTAAAAATCATTTTAAATAAAGATAAGGTATTTAAAAATATTTTAAGTTATAAAATATAACTTTTAATATTTAATGGTTAATTTAATTAATTAATGATTAATAATGATATTAAAGTTATTTAATCATTATATTAAATATTTAGTTTAAAAATGATTTTAATATTATAAAAATCTTTTTAAATGAAAATAAAGTGTTTAAAGATATTTTAAGTTATAAAATATAACTTTTAATATTTAAGGGATATTTTCATTAATAATTTAATATTAATGATATTTATTTAATGATTAATGATATTAAATTTATTTAATAATAATATTAAATAAATAGTTTAAAAATGGTTTTATTTATTTAAAAATCATTTAAAAAGGATATAAATGAATTAAAAATATTTTAAGTTATAATTAATGACTTTTAATATTTGGATAAATGATACATTAATATTTTAATATTAATGGTAATTATTTAATGATGATTTTAAATGTTTTAAAAATCATTTAAGGATAATATAAATACGTTAAGAATATTTTGAGTTATTATACATAACTTTAATATTTTGGCAATGGTTTGATTAATAGTTTTATATTAATTAAATATTAATGATAATAGAATTGTGTACTATTTAAATCATTTAATAATGATTCTGATATTTCAAAAATTATGGTAAATGGTAATAATTATTTTATAATTATTATAAGGTCATGAAAAATGATATGACTGTTATTTAATTAGTCTAAATGGATATTGAACAACTGTTTAGAGTCTTAGACTCGATAATTACCCGATAAAGATGTCGGTAGACCGACATGGTTCAGAAATTGATATGTACTTAGAAATTTAGTTAGTTAATTATTTTATTTGTGATTCAATGGTGGATAAAGTTGTGTGACAATGTGATTAGGCTATGTGGTTATGCGATTAGGAATGTGCTGACTGCAATAAGCAGTATTATGTGATATGATGTTGTTCTAATCGAATAAATGATTTGATTAATGATAGGTTGTGATAGAAAAGATAAATCTAAGTTGTGTAACTGTAAGCAGCGCATCAGGCAAGTATCCTAACTTTGCATTTTCTTTATGCAATGGACAAGTGTAAGGATGTTTCAAAGTTATATTATTATACAGATCGTTAAACTTATATTATATAAGCCCATTGATTATCAACATGTTAGTATATGATAATTCAGTTATATATATTCTGTTCGTTAATTTCTATAAATGATTATACAAGTGTCCCCACTTGGATAATTATGGTATTTAATCACATGTTGATACACCTTTGATATACATATATGTTGATTTATATAAGACCTTTGTTATGAAAACCCGACAGATATGAAGATCCCGATAATGGGAAAATTTTTATGCGCTACGGCGGACAAAGGATGAACGATAATATCGTTCTAGCAATGTAGTATTGATCAATACAGGGCCCATGGACTGTACACCCTCAGGCCCGTAAGCATTGGCCGGTTTACAGATGAATTTCTGTTTAAACCCTTTCGAAAATGAAAAACAATGTTCATAATGTGTCACAGAAACCCAATGTATAAACAATACATAGTTTTAAAAATTTGAAAGGGGTTGTTATGTTATTGTTATTGGTAAAGATTACTTCACAACTATTGACTGGTTGTAGAAGAATATTATAAAGAAAACATTTAAATTTTTTCAGCTTATATATATATATAATACTTGTTGGGCACTCAAATGCTCACCCTTGCTTTATTTAAATGTTTTCAGCTAAGTGTGAAGGACCGGAAAGCTCATGCCAGATCTAGTAAAAAGGAAAGCTAACACAATTTGTTTATTTGTATCATTTGTAATAGTTAGACTGTACTAAGTTATGATATGTATTTTATATCATGTAAAGAATGTAGTAAAGGTTGCGTACTTGGGATTAGACTCTGATAAATGTAAGTTAAGTTTAAAATTTATATTATTGTTATTATTATTAGTAATATTTCCGCTCATAGAAATGCTATCGTGAAGTACCGAATGCGGGTTTCAAGTATCCGGGTTCGGGGACTTTACAGGTTGGTATCAGAGCTATAGGGTTAGAAACCTTAGGTGGGTTAGACCTTAGGCTATAACCTTAGGACAGAGGGAAACGTTGAAAATACAAATAACTCATATGGAGTTTAAAGATAGATGAATTGAATAAATTCATCGTCAAACAAAATAAAAGATAACTTATAAAACTAAAAGGTGCTGTGTGTATTTATTATTTTTTTATCAAGATAATTTTTGTGCGTAGGTGTTAGAAAGGAACAGAATTTGGATACCCTTAAGTTTTAAAGAATAAGTCAACCTCCATGACTGAGCCAATATCAAAGATAATAGCTACAATAAAGGCTCACATTGAAAGCTACCTCAAAGAGGTGGTTATTTTGGAAAGTATAGTACTGGATCAAGAAACGCTAAGTATAACTGATAGGTAAAGTATAGTTGAAGGATATGTGGTCAATGTTGAGTTCTTAAACTCGTATGTTTGTGATGAGTTCTTAAACTCATAAGGTATTGAAAGTTGTGACAAACTGGATATAGTTATGTGTAAATGGATATCGAGGATAATGGAAATAGATAGGTTAATTAAGCAAATGATCAGTAGTGAATGTGTAAGGAATAGGTAGTATTAGTATTAGTTGAATAGGTATAGTTTTAGGTGGTATATGTGATAGGTATATTGGTGTAATGTAATATTTTGTATAATTTATAGCAGTGATTCCCGACTTTCGAGTCACAAAGGGATAGCGGATGTTTAAAGCAGTGTGTGCTAAGGCATGTCAAGTGGTATAAATATGAGTTTATGATGGATTAATGGGATAAATTGGTATAAAGATAGTAGATATTTAATCTGGTCATTGGTTATTACAATGGACCGAGTTTTCAAAATATAATATTTTGAGTACATGAGTATTTGAATAGAAAGTTTTGCGTTAAATGTTTTGCGTTTATGATAAGGCTTAGAATGTAAGAAAATTTTATGAAAATGCCGTCAAAACAAAAACGAAACCAAAGGAAGAAGAACCTGTGAACAAAGTTGGAAGACAACCAGACCCGGCATCGAAATTTGCGAATGCGGACGCTCAAGTTGTGCAGAACGGAATACCAGTTGCGGGAAATCAGCCAGATAATCGATCGACAAACTTCAAAGGCTTCAAGACAACCGGACCGCCAGGATGTAGAAAATCAACCGACTCTGATAAAGCGTATGTGATAGCTAGGATAACGAAGGGGCAACAGACAACTTTTGTCACCTATATGATAAAAGAAAATAATCTTGATAATACCGGAAATAAGACAGGAATGTGATTAAAAGAAAAGTTTGTGTGTGGAAAGTAAGGACAGAAGGAATATATATCTTTCCAAAATGTCCCAATTTAAGAATTTATAGTGAATGTGTTATGTACGAATCAATGGAGCATAAGGTGAAAGTCTGTGCAAGAAAGGAAATGGAGACAAGGAATGCGAAAATGCGAAAAGGCAGCAGGACATTGGCGACAACGGGACCTACATCAACAAACAAACCAACGAAACCAACCGCAAGCATTTTCAGCGTGACCGTTCAAGATATCGTGGCAACCGGGGATGCAACTTCAGGTATTACTCGAACCAATTTTATTTTCTTATATATTATTTTCTTATATAGATAATAAATTATTTTATAAATTATTTTGAAGGAGGAATTTGAGTTCTCTTAGAAATCAAATTTCTGTTTAAGGGGATAGATAAACTTTTTGCTGAATAGTTAAAGATCGGATCGATCAACTATGATCGAGATCTACTTGGAATGATTGTGTATGCTATGTACCCTGGTATGTATAGGTTTTAAAAGGTGATTCCGGGGACGGAATCTTTATAATGGAGGGTGAATGTGACAGCCCGATATTTTCTATATAAATAAATCATAAATTTTGCGTATAATTTTTTTTTTTATTTATTTATTAAAATAAATATGAATGGTATGTGTCAAGGTAATGTGTAATGATAATTATATGTGTGATAAATAAAATTTATTTATTACATTAAGTATTGCAAATAAATTTAATTTAGAATTATTGACTATTATCAATTATATTTTTATACTAATTAATTCCATATTGGAAATGTTTTATTAATTATTTTCAAGGAAAATATAAACTTATATTATTTAAATAATATATGAAATGATTTTAGAATTATTATAATAATTATTTATTATATGAAATTATTTCAGAATAGTTAAGTTAATTATCTTAACTTAATTATTAAGGTTTTATATGAAAGATAAATCAGATATGGAATCCAAACCCTAATTCTGGGTTTTGATCAAGGAATGAGAATAATAATATTATATTATTATTTATCAGTGTTATAGATATGTATGATTATATGTGTAATGTTAATGTGTGGAATAGTTTTAATATATTTCGATCAAACCCTAATAATATTTTGATAAACCCTAATTTTGATTCTGAGATAAGGAATAATGATAATAATATAATATTAATTATATTTTGATTTTTCAGTGCTATAAATAAGTATTGTATATGTGTGGAGTGATAATGTTGGTCAAATTATGTGTACAATATCAAAACCCTAGTTTAAGCTGTTAAACCCTAATTTAAAAGTCAAATGTCAGTTTAATACTTTTATGCAATCATGTTAAGGTGAATTATGTTGTGTATTGGGGAAATTTAAAGTTAATTAGGAAAAACCATAATTATACTTGGAAAACTGAATTAATTAGAAACCCTAATTAATTGGGAACCCTAATTACTAAATTCGGTAATCTAATTCTGAATTTAGAAATCTTGACTAGTAATTATAAACCCTAATTATTAATCGTATTTCCTAATCGTAAAATTAGAAATCTTAATTTTATTATTGAAACCCTAATTTTTAAAAACCCTAGTTATTAATTTTAAAAACCTTATTAATTTTTCCTAAATTAAAACCCTAATTTACTTTTAGTTAATACTAATGGCTAAATTGAGAAAGGTAATGTTAATTAGTGTTTTCTAAACATTATTAACAAGGTGTTAAGTAGATTCAAAACCTTTATTAAGAAACCTAAATTATTTTATAAACCCTAATTATAAAATTTAGAAACTAATATTGTATTTATTTATTTTAAACCCTAAAATTGGAAATCCTAGATTTGGTTTATTTATAAAACCTAAAATATTCCAAACCCTAAACCCTAATCAAACCATAAACCCTAAGGGTTTTCCAAAGGACAAGAATGCCATTAAAATTATTTATTAAAAGACTATTATGCCCCTAGTTAAATTATTTGGCTAAAAAATAGGCTTTGACAATTAGGGGAAGTTGGTGATCAAACCCAACAACCCCACATGCTTGTAAATGACAGCAACAATCCATAGCTCAGCCAAATTCATGCATCATTTGTCTATTTATAGATTAAAGGAGAGAGAAAATGCTATTATTTACTAAATTTTTGTCCAACACCTAACTAAGCCTTCTTCTCTCAAAGACCCACGAAATATGTTGATAATATTAGTCACAAACACAGCCCCACGTTCATCAACACCAAATCAGAAACATAGAATCGAAATCAAAGCTCATAAAGGTATAAAATCCCAAAATCTTGAAATCCTTTGATTATATGTTAATTGATGCAATTGATTTGTTAAATATGTGTAATAAGGTGTCAATTGATGATCTGGGTTCATAAATCAAGGACCCATAACATCAAAGTGCTCAAAATCAATTTTTTTTCCAACTTTTAAAAATACCGAAATCTGTTATTTTTAGGCAAATGTCAAGCCTTATATCTCTGTGATTATTTAGTTTTTTTGGTATTTGTAAGATGTTATGTATAGCTTGTTGTGTGGTCTGTAAGATTCAAAAATAATCAAGTTCATATCTGTTATATATCGGGAGTAATTCGTGGTCAAAACCCGTTGACCGAAACTGCTCAAGAACACGAACCCAGAATTTTATGAGCAATTTCCGTGGTGAACTTTGACCAGATATTTCCTGTTATATCCGTGGTTTTTATATGTATGTTTAGCTTTATAGTTGTAGTCCTACATGATGTCTACAAACTGGAAGTGATAGATAACAAAAAACTTACACGGGTTGCAAGTTATAGAGGTCCAAAATAGGCACCTCGAACTGTTCTTCGTAAAGAACAGCTCTGACAGCTACTTCGATGGATGATTTATCTTAGATCTGTTGTTGTTAAGCCATGAAATGTGTTATGTACTTGTGTTATTACATAAGTACTACAAGACTTATGTGTTAGATTTCCCAGAAACATTATGATCTGATCGCAAATTATGGTCAAAGTAGCCTACTCGGCTACTGACTTTGAGAATCTGGGTTGGTGAAGAACACAAACAGCGACGCTTGTCTGTCGCTAAAGGCTTTAGCGACGGTTTTATTTTATTTTTAATTTCTGAAAATTCCGAAAATGATTTAAAAATAGAAAAAAATAGTTTTTAATTATTAAAAATACCAAATAAATTCTAAAAAATTATTTTAAATTCTGAAAAATAATTTTTAACTATTTTGAGTATATTTCATAAATATTTAATATTTTTGAAATATAAAAGATATTTATTTATTTAATTACAATATTAAATAAATTATTTAAAAATAGTTTTAATTCATGAAAAGTCATGAAAAATAATATTCTGGCATAAGAAAATATCTTAAGTTATTTTTGATGACTTTTAATATTTTGTAATGAAATTCATTAATAATTTAATATTAATGACATTTAAGTTATTTAATAAATATATTAAATAAATTATGGAAAATAAAATTAATGATTTTAAAAATCATTTAAAGTATTATAAAAATATTTTTAAGTTATAAAATATGACTTTTGATATTTTGTCATGAAAAATATTATTAATTTAATATTAATGATATTAAAGTTATTTAAAATTTATATTAAATAAATTAGTTTAAAAATGATTTTTATATTTTAAAAATCATTTTAAATAAAGATAAGGTATTTAAAAATATTTTAAGTTATAAAATATAACTTTTAATATTTAATGGTTAATTTAATTAATTAATGATTAATAATGATATTAAAGTTATTTAATCATTATATTAAATAATTAGTTTAAAAATGATTTTAATATTATAAAAATCATTTTAAATGAAAATAAAGTGTTTAAAGATATTTTAAGTTATAAAATATAACTTTTAATATTTAAGGGATATTTTCATTAATAATTTAATATTAATGATATTTATTTAATGATTAATGATATTAAATTTATTTAATAATTATATTAAATAAATAGTTTAAAAATGGTTTTATTTATTTAAAAATCATTTAAAAAGGATATAAATGAATTAAAAATATTTTAAGTTATAATTAATGACTTTTAATATTTGGATAAATGATACATTAATATTTTAATATTAATGGTAATTATTTAATGATGATTTTAAATGTTTTAAAAATCATTTAAGGATAATATAAACACGTTAAGAATATTTTGAGTTATTATACATAACTTTAATATTTTGGCAATGGTTTGATTAATAGTTTTATATTAATTAAATATTAATGATAATAGAATTGTGTACTATTTAAATCATTTAATAATGATTCTGATATTTCAAAAATTATGGTAAATGGTAATGATTATTTTATAATTATTATAAGGTCATGAAAAATGATATGACTGTTATTTATTTAGTCTAAATGGATATTGAACAACTGTTTAGAGTCTTAGACTCGATAATTACCCGATAAAGATGTCGGTAGTCCGACATGGTTCAGAAATTGATCTGGACTTAGAAATTTAGTTAGTTAATTATTTTATTTGTGATTCAATGGTGGATAAAGTTGTGTGACAATGTGATTAGGCTATGTGGTTATGCGATTAGGAATGTGCTGACTGCAATAAGCAGTATTATGTGATATGATGTTGTTCTAATCGAATAAATGATTTGATTAATGATAGGTTGTGATAGAAAAGATAAATATAAGTTGTGTAACTGTAAGCAGCGCACCAGGCAAGTATCCTAACTTTGCTTTTTCTTTATGCAATGGACAAGTGTAAGGATGTTTCAAAGTTATATTATTATACAGATTGTTAAACTTATATTATATAAGCCCATTGATTATCAACATGTTAGTATATGATAATTCAGTTATATATATTCTGTTCGTTAATTTCTATAAATGATTATACAAGTGTCCCCACTTGGATAATTATGGTATTTAATCACATGTTGATACACCTTTGATATACATATATGTTGATTTATATAAGACCTTTGTTATGAAAACCCGACAGATATGAAGATCCCGATAATGGGAAAATTTTTATGCGCTACGGCGGACAAAGGATGAACGATAATATCGTTCTAGCAATGTAGTATTGATCAATACAGGGCCCATGGACTGTACACCCTCAGGCCCGTAAGCAATGGCCGGTTTACAGATGAATTTCTGTTTAAACCCTTTCGAAAATGAAAAACAATGTTCATAATGTGTCACAGAAACCCAATGTATAAACAATACATAGTTTTAAA
Organism: Panax japonicus; assembly: GCA_020205505.1. NCBI lineage: Eukaryota > Viridiplantae > Streptophyta > Magnoliopsida > Apiales > Araliaceae > Panax > Panax japonicus. Next base: position 61,704,396 of record CM035096.1, read on the forward strand.
AATTTGAAAGGGGTTGTTATGTTATTGTTATTGGTAAAGATTACTTCACAACTATTGACTGGTTGTAGAAGAATATTATAAAGAAAACATTTAAATTTTTTCAGCTTATATATATATATATATAATACTTGTTGGGCACTCAAATGCTCACCCTTGCTTTATTTAAATGTTTTCAGCTAAGTGTGAAGGACCGGAAAGCTCATGCCAGATCTAGTAAAAAGGAAAGCTAACACAATTTGTTTATTTGTATCATTTGTAATAGTTAGACTGTACTAAGTTATGATATGCATTTTATATCATGTAAAGAATGTAGTAAAGGTTGCGTACTTGGGATTAGACTCTGATAAATGTAAGTTAAGTTTAAAATTTATATTATTGTTATTATTATTAGTAATATTTCCGCTCATAGAAATGCTATCGTGAAGTACCGAATTCGGTTTCAAGTATCCGGGTTCGGGGACTTTACAGGTTGGTATCAGAGCTATAGGGTTAGAAACCTTAGGTGGGTTAGACCTTAGGCTATAACCTTAGGACAGAGGGAAACGTTGAAAATACAAATAGCTCATATGGAGTTTAAAGATAGATGAATTGAATAAATTCATCGTCAAACAAAATAAAAGATAACTTATAAAACTAAAAGGTGTTGTGTGTATTTATTATTTGTTTATCAAGATAATTTTTGTGCGTAGGTGTTAGAAAGGAACAGAATTTGGATACCCTTAAGTTGTAAAGAATAAGTCAACCTCCATGACTGAGCCAATATCAAAGCTAATAGCTGCAATAAAGGCTCACATTAAAAGCTACCTCAAAGAGGTGGTTATTTTGGAAAGTATAGTACTGGATCAAGAAACGCTGAGTATAACTGATAGGTAAAGTATAGTTGAAGGATATGTGGTCAATGTTGAGTTCTTAAAATTGTATGTTTGTGATGAGTTCTTAAACTCATAAGGTATTGAAAGTTGTGACAAACTGGATATAGTTATGTGTAAATGGATATCAAGGATAATGGAAATAGATAGGTTAATTAAGCAAATGATCGGTAGTGAATGTGTAAGGAATAGGTAGTATTAGTATTAGTTGAATAGGTATAGTTTTAGGTGGTATATGTGATAGGTATATTGGTGTAATGTAATATTTTATATAATTTATAGCAGCTATTCTCGACTTTCGAGTCACAAAGGGATAGCGGATGTTTAAAGCAGTGTGTGCTAAGGCATGTCAAGTGGTATAAATAAGAGTTTATTTTGGATTAATGGGATAAATTGGTATAAAGATAGTAGATATTTAATATGGTCATTGGTTATTACAATGGACCGAGTTTTCAAAATATAATATTTTGAGTACATGAGTATTTGAATAGAAAGTTTTGCGTTAAATGTTTTGCGTTTACAATAAGGCTTAGAATGTAAGAATATTTTACGAAAATGCCGTCAAAACAAAAACGAAACCAAAGGAAGAAGAACCTGTGAACAAAGTTGTAAGACAACCAGACCCGACATCGAAATTTGCGAATGCGGACGCTCAAGCTGTGCAGAACGGAATACCAGTTGCGGGAAATCAGCCAGATAATCATTCGACAAACTTCAAAGGCTTCAAGACAACCGGACCGCCAGGATGTAGAAAATCAACCGACTCTGATAAAGCGTATGTGATAGCTAGGATAACGAAGGGGCAAAAGACAACTTTTGTCACCTATATGATAAAAGAAAATAATCTTGATAATACCGGAAATAAGATAGGAATGTGATTAAAAGAAAAGTTTGTGTGTGGAAAGTAAGGACAGAAGGAATATATATCTTTCCAAAATGTCCCAATCTAAGAATTTATAGTGAATGTGTTATGTGCGAATCAATGGAGCATAAGGTGAAAGACTGTGCAAGAAAGGAAATGGAGACAAGGAATACGAAAATGCGAAAAAGGCAGCAGGACATTGGCGACAACGGGACCTACATCAACAAATAAACCAACGAAACCAACCGCAAGCATTTTCAGCGTGACCGTTCAAGATATCGTGGCAACCGGGGATGCAACTTCAGGTATTACTAGAACCAATTTTATTTTCTTATATATTATTTTCTTATATAGATAATAAATTATTTTATAAATTATTTTGAAGGAGGAATTTGAGTTCTCTTAGAAATCAAATTTCTATTTAAGGGAATAGATAAACTTTTTGCTGAATAGTTAAAGATCGGATCGATCAACTATGATCGAGATCTACTTGGAATGATTGTGTATGCTATGTACCCTGGTATGTATAGGTTTTAAAAGGTGATTCCGGGGACAAAATCTTTATAAGGGAGGGTGAATGTGACAGCCCGATATTTTCTATATAAATAAATCATAAATTTTGAGTATAAATTTTTTTTTATTTATTTATTAAAATAAATATGAATGGTATGTGTCAAGGTAATGTGTAATGATAATTATATGTGTGATAAATAAAATTTATTTATTACATTAAGTATTGAAAATAAATTTAATTTAGAATTATTGACTATTATCAATTATATTTTTATACTAATTAATTCCCTATTGGAAATGTTTTATTAATTATTTTCAAGGAAAATATAAACTTATATTATTTAAATAATATATGAAATTATTTTAGAATTATTATAATAATTATTTATTATATGAAATTATTTCAGAATAGTTAAGTAAATTATTTTAACTTAATTATTAAGGTTTTATATGAAAGATAAATCAGATATGGAATCCAAACCCTAATTTTGGGTTTTGATCAAGGAATGAGAATAATAATATTATATTATTATTTATCAGGGTTATAGATATGTATGATTATATGTGTAATGTTAATGTGTGGAATAGTTTTAATATATTTCGATCAAACCCTAATAATATTTTGATAAACCCTAATTTTGATTCCGGGATAAGGAATAATGATAATAATATAATATTAATTATATTTTGATTTTTCATTGCTATAAATAAGTACTGTATATGTGTGGACTGATAATGTTGGTCAAATTATGTGTACAATATCAAAACCCTAGTTTAAGCTGTTAAACCCTAATTTAAAAGTCAAATGTCAGTTTAATACTTTTATGCAATCATGTTAAGGTGAATTATGTTGTGTATTGGGGAAATTTAAAGTTAATTAGGAAAAACCCTAATTATACTTGGAATATTGAATTAATTAGAAACCCTAATTAATTGGGAACCCTAATTACTAAATTCGGTAATCTAATTCTGAATTTAAAAATCTTGATTAGTAATTATAAACCCTAATTATTAATCGTATTTCCTAATCGTAAAATTAGAAATCTTAATTTTATTATTGAAACCCTAATTTTCAAAAACCCTAGTTATTAATTTTAAAAACCTTATTAATTTTTCCTAAATTAAAACCCTAATTTACTTTTAGTTAATACTAATGGCTAAATTGAGAAAGGTAATGTTAATTAGTGTTTTCTAAACATTATTAACAAGGTGTTAAGTAGATTCAAAACCTTTATTAAGAAACCTAAATTATTTTATAAACCCTAATTATAAAATTTAGAAACTAAAATTGTATTTATTTATTTTAAACCCTAAAATTGGAAATCCTAGATTTGGTTTATTTATAAAACCTAAAATGTTCCAAACCCTAAACCCTAATCAAACCATAAACCCTAAAGGTTTGCCAAAGGACAAGAATGCCATTAAAATTATTTATTAAAAGACTATTATGCCCCTAGTTAAATTATTTGGCTAAAAAATAGGCTTTGACATTTAGTGGAAGTTGGTGATCAAACCCAACAACCCCACATGCTTGTAAATGACAGCAACAATCCATAGCTCAGCCAAATTCATGCATCATTTGTCTATTTATAGATTAAAGGAGAGAGAAAATGCTATTGTTTACTAAATTTTTGTCCAACACCTAACTAAGCCTTCTTCTCTCAAAGACCCACGAAATATGTTGATAATATTAGTCACAAACACAGCCCCATGTTCATCAACACCAAATCAGAAACATAGAATCGAAATCAAAGCTCATAAAGGTATAAAATCGTAAAATCTTGAAATCCTTTGATTATATGTTAATTGATGCAATTGATTTGTTAAATATGTGTAATAAGGTGTCAATTGATGATCTGGGTTCATAAATCAAGGACCCATAAAATCAAAGTGCTCAAAATCAAAGTTTTTTCCAACTTTTAAAAATACCGAAATCTGTTATTTTTAGGCAAATGTCAAGCCTTATATCTCTATGATTATTTAGTGTTTTTGGTATTTGTAAGATGTTATGTATAGCTTGTTATGTGGTCTGTAATATGCAAAACGAATCAAGTTCATATCTGTTATAGATCGGTGTTAGGTTTGTAATATTCATGAACGCAATCAAATTGCAAAAATAATGCGGAAGCGTGGAAAAACAGAGTTTAAAATTTTTACAAACCATAAATCCGGATCATCCTTTATGCACAATTATTAATTAAACGAAAAGAAAGAACAAGAATCATAACCTTGAAGATCGAGCTTCCTCAGGTACAAGTTCACCTCCAATCCTTTTCGCGTTCAACTTGAATCCACCGGGTTGGGTTCCTTCCTTTGATCAACGTTAGCCACCCAAGTGTTTGACCTCTAGAGGTGATCCACCAAGAAAGAATAGAGATTCAAGAAGATGGGTATTTGGCAAAACCCTAGTTTTCTATCTCTATAGAAAAGGCGTACTCTCCCAACTATTGGAATTACGTATTCTCATAATGCGTCAACCTCTCCCTCACCCATAATAAGACTCCTCTTATTTATAGATGTGGGCAACCCATCCTTAACAATTAAGGAATTGGGTTTTATTTAAATTAATTAAACTCCTTTAATTAATTAGGCTCCTAATCTTATTAGGAATAATTAATTAACCTTTTAATTAATTAAGCTCCCTAATCTTATTAGGGATAATTAATTAAACTCTTTTAATTAATTTGCCTCCTAATCCTATTAGGATATTTGAGAGTACTTTTATTAATTAATTCCCAAACTCTTTTAGGAATTAAATAATAATAATCGTAATAATAATAAGACTCCTCTTATTAATTTATATTTAATATTTCTAAAATATTAAATAATAAATATTAAGCTATTTAATTTATTCTATCACCATAGATTAAATTAAATATACTTAACTTATTATTACGATTATGCCATTAACTTCTTAAATAATTATTCTTCCTTTTATGGTGTGACCCTTTAGATTCTCCATATTAAACCGGTTGTGAATAAATCAATTAGAACAATTCTAATCTTATTTAAATAAATAAATTAAACTAATAATTTATTTAAATAAATAATATTTATTCTACAATAGGGATAAGCCTCCCTAGCGATCAACGACTTTCCAGATAATATAGATTTCAACATTAATCATAAAAGAACCTTTGAGTAAATAGTTACCGTACAATTCAATCCTTCCACCATAATGTCCCAATTAAATATAAGACATGAAATTTCTGTCAAGTCTTATTTTATTTAATTATATGTATTTCGACTCTTAAATGCACAACTCCAAATAATGCAAATTAGAAACTCATTTCTAATTTCATTCTGCCTTGGCCAAGGACTACTGAGTTGTTATTTATCGAATCACATAGGACATTTCTCTTCTTTTACTAGAAGTGGTAGATTCTTTATTGATCATACATTATCTCCATGTACAACTTATTATACCCAAGCATACCCTTTGATATACTCTAAGGGTCTTAAGGAATAAGTCAAAGTATAACTCATCATACACAAGATACTATGATGATCTCAAGTCCAAGGATCACTTGTACTACTATCACTACAGGAATTCCTATTGACATGCAAGTAAAACTCCATTAGGTATTCCTTAGCGAGTCACTTTCAGTGAACTTATTCTCTAATAAGCACCTACATACTTGCTTTAGTGTCTCCACACAAATGATCATGAGATCAATCATCCTCATCCAATGAGCAAGCAACGTATGTACCAATCTATCTGGATTCACTAATCCCCAATTTAGTAATCCAACGATTGGGAACTATTTTAGTTTGGAACCTTTCCAATTCACTGCACCACCGTTCAAGGTAACCCTTTACCTTTAAAGTGGATTTTCTGTCGTCTTGGTCTGTCTGAAAAAAAACTTGTGTCTGTTAAGCCCTCTAGTTTTAATTCAGACCCACCATGTATGATCACATCCTTAGTGCCAGTTAAGTACTTTAAGATGTTTTTCACTGTCTCACAGTGAACTTCTCCAGAATATGACTGATCAACATCAGGTCACGTATATTTCATTGCATATGTGATGCCCCCAAAATTAGGTATACATCACCCATCTTGAGTCGTCAGATACATGGTACAGAATTAAAATACAACTTACTAATACCACTGTCGTGTATAATACGACAAAATACAACTGTGAGTTTGAATACAATAATTATCTACTAGAGATCATACAAACTCAAAAGGAGTCCTCATTACAATTATTAATACACTATTTCTCAGAATAGTGAGGACTACTAATGCTATCCTCTGGACCGTCACTCCATTCCCCGACTAGTCCCTGCTATGTTCTCATTTCCTGAAGAGAACAGTGAAAGAAAGGGTGAGCTCAACTAGCCCAGTAAGAAATATTATGACTAAGATAATGCAGAATAAATTATCATTAGTCTCCAACAATGTTAAACTGATAAAATATAATATACATCAAGTTTAACTGCAGCGGAACAAGCAATCCATTAAAAGAGTCAAGTAGAGAAAATTGAATCTACTATCTTTTATGATTTAAAAAGTTTTTAATCACTTTTATCACTGAGACTCAGCTCAATAAATAATCCACATCATTAAATCATCCCTGCACTACAGGCCAAGGATATTCTTTAGTATCACGACCACGAATTATCCATGCACTACGGGCCAAAGATAATCGTGTTTTCATCAACGGTCCTGATCATGCCATAAAACAATTATCTTTGCACTACGGCCGAAGAGAATCCATAGCCATAATCATACCAAAAACTGTCCATCAATGCACTACGGGCCAATGAGGACTTTTTCCACATCATTTGTAATATTACGGTCATGATTACACCGCATAATCCCTGGTCATAATCATACCAAGTTCATCTATGCACTACAGGCCACAGACGACTTTTAACATAACATAAACATGAGGATGATGACAATGATATAAGAATTCAATAAAACAAGTTCAAGAATTATTTTGTCCATGAACCAATAACGTCCAAATTGTCCACACGATACTGTTTTGTGGTGTAAAATTCAAAAATGCTCAGAAGAATATTTTCCTGAAAAGATACTGGATGAAGCGCAAATATCAAGGATATTCTACTAATTTCATGGAGTATAGAAGTCAAAACTTTAACCAACTGAGTATAATAAAGAATGGAATAACAACAGAAATCACCATGCATGCGGAACTTCGCACAGGCAGGTTATTCCAACAGAATACTAAATAACGGAACCAGGTCAGGTGAAATTCACACCGACAGGATGTTCCAACAGAATAATAAATGCGGAATAATAAATGATGGAACCAGGTCCGGCGTATAGCACAGACAGGATATTCCGACAGAATAATAAAGACGGAACCAGGTCCGGTGTAAAACACACAGACAGGATGTTCCAAAGGAATAATAATAAAGACGGAACCAGGTCCGGTGTAAAACACACAGACAGGATGTTCCAACAGAATGATAGAAGAATGTCACCAAGTATAGGGTAGACCGCGTATACAGGTTATTCCAACAGAATAATAAGAAATGGAATAACATAAGTTCTCTTCAAGAAGAAAGAATAACACCCCTTACCATAATAGAAACTGGATATAGAAGTAGTGAAGTAGCAGAATACTCTTCTTCTTTCTCTCTATAATTTTCTCTCTAGAGTTTCAATGAATTCGTAAGAAAATAATGAAGGAATGAGCTTCTATTTATAGGAAAATGGAATGCATAGTAACTAATCCATGAACGGTCCAGATTGATTTACTTTAATCTGACGGTCCATATTTAAAGAAAAATCTTTTAAATAAAATATAATATATTCTATTTATATAAAAAGATTTTAACTATGCAAACACTATGCAACACTATGCAAAACACTATGCAACACTATGCAAAACACTATGCAACACTATGCATAATAAAATATAATATATTCTATTTATAAAATAACTTTAATAAAGTATTCTATTTTATATAAAAAGATATTTCTGTTTTATTACATTAATAATACGAATAAAACAAAACGTCATTATCGCTATAATAATTCATATTAATTATCGACAATAATTGAATCAAACTGAGCGACTTCTCACATAAATATCAATAATCAATACCGTGTGCTACTATTCAACAACGCGTATTACTGTACTTTTACTACCCGGTAGTTCAACAGTATCAACGGTAAAACTTCCGCCGTTATTTTCAATAAAATATTTTTGTCGTTTTCTCAATCCGACAATAATTCCGTTGTGGGGTCCACCAATAATTGTACCGTCGTACGAATATTTTCCGACAAAAAGAATATTCCCTGACCAATCAAATATAATATAACAACTTGCATACTTTGCAAAATTTATAAATACTACCCACAACTATAATATTATCTCAAATTCACACCATAAAATTATTTCGAGAAAATTAATTCTTTATTCATAAAATCTGGGGTTTTACAATCTCCCCTCCTTATGGAATTTCGCCCTCAAAATTTACGTACGTACCTGGTATGCCAAACAGGTGAGGATACCTTGACTTCACTTCAAATTCTAACTCTTGAGATATAACCTTTGAGTGTTGAATACGATTCTTCTTATCCAAGATTGTAACACATATCTCTTCAAACGTTAAATCATCCGCTATCTCGTCCGTTCCTAAATTAATAATGTGGTTCGGGTCGTCCACATATTTACGTAACATCGATACGAAAAAAAAAATGTTATGAACACGCAATATATTTGGCGGTAAAACGAGTCTATAAGTCACAGTTCCTACTCAATCAAGGATTTCAAATGGGCCAATAAAATCGAGGGTTGCGATTTCCGCTCTTCAACAACTCTTGCTTCTAAAATAACACACTCTTGAACCTTCTTCTTCACATTCATAAGATTCGGGTATGTAGCTTGAGCGTCTTTAACTTTATCGATTAAAGTCAATTTTAATCGTATATTCGTTATCTTCACGTGGGTCCCTAGAGTCTTTAACTCTATCTTCATCATTTGCAAGTTATACGAAATGAGTCTTTATGTTAACAACATCGCACTTGTAAACGCATACGATCTTCTACTCAACACGTCAACTACCACGTTCGCTCTTCCACGATGATATTGAATAGTACGATCGTAATCTTCAACAGCTCGAGTCAACGTCTTTGGTGCATGTTACTTTCGTTTTAGGTGAAGAAAATATTTGAGGGTTTAAGAAATGGGTTTTGTACTGGTGTCAATACAAAATTCAATTTCACGCTCTTGGGTAGGCTAAGAAGTCTTCAGGAATACGTCAAGAGATTTATTAATGATAAAAATATCATTCAAAACTGTTACTCACATCCAAGACTTGGATAGTACGTCACATTGATACCAACTGTGACTTCTATCCCTTAACCTAGATAGCACCTCACAATGATACCTATCAACTTGTTATCGTCATTCACGACGTCGCCTACAGAAAGTCTGGCTTCGGTGCATTCCACACAAGGAAGTCATCAACAAAAGGATCGGGGCTCTTTACTTATGGCTTGATATGACAATGATTGAATTTAGTGGTTTGGTTGCTTGAATTCGCATAATAGGTTGGTTAGGAATATGAAAGCTAACAACCTTACGAAAAACATGATGAGTAGTTAGCCAATCGTTTCCTAAAATCGCATCAAAGGCAAGTATTTTCAAAGAGACAAGATTAACACGTAACGTGAAAGTGTCGATTTAAATCAAATAAGATTTATAAACAGTGGAGGTAACGAAGGCTCCTACTAACGACTTCTCCGGAGTCAAATTTAAATGTTGAACGCAAGCAAGAGAGATAAAATAATGGGTAGAACAGGTATCTTATAAGGTATATACTTCGTAAGAGTTTGTAATTAACTTACCCGTAATAACTTCGTTCGGGTTTCGCAATAAATGCTCTTACTTAAACTATCGGAATTGGTTTTGCTATAGAGTACATTCCACCTTTAGTTGCTTCGTCGCATTCTTGATCCATGATTCGAATCATTATTCTCCGATCCATATCGAATTGGGGTTGACCGTTATGCACAGGATAATTCCGAATTCGATGTTGGATTCTCCCAATTGTTGTCCAAAAAGCAAAATCCATTTCATCTATTTTGGCTTTATTAGATCGGACGTCTTTTTCTACACTATCAACGCGTCGTGCGGCTGTTACCTACGCATCATCTATTCTTCTTCGTTCAGTTGTTTCTGCTTTCATCAGAACTTTGATCAGCGCGTTCTCAGATTCCAGCTCTAATATCTTATACTCTTCCAAAGAGTGCTTCTGTTCAAGCATCGTACACCGGGTGATACAATTTTGAATTGTTGCATCTCTTTGCTCCACGACCGCCTGCCGTTCTTCAGCCTGCTCTTCTAACTCATGAACACGATTTTGTAATTCTAAGTTTCGATTATAAAATTCGTCTAACCAATTCTCTTCAGGTTCCTCTTCTTCATCTTCTTCCTCTTCCTCCTCACTCTCAGATGCTACCTCTGCAACTAGCTCGGGTGCAACTATTAGTTCTTCATTCACCATGTAGATATCTCTAATTTGTCCTTCGTCTAACATCACATTATCCTGATTAGAGATTAAAGGTGTCTCGACGGTCTCATTCACTCCATTGTGAACATTTTCAGCTGTCATTTCCAAACACTGCCACAAAACAAGGATTAGATAACATATCACATATTATCCCTATACTCCGACCGACCAATTAAATACCAAATAAACTTAGGTAGGTCATACTAGCGAAGGAATTTCCCGTCTCTCCCCTCCTAGTTCTTATCTCACATCTTTGCCAGGGATCATATCCCTAAGCTCTGATACCAACTGTGACGCCCCCAAAATTAGGTATACATCACCCATCTTGAGTCGTCAGATACATGGTACAGAATTCAAATACAACTTACTAATACCACTGTCGTGTATAATACGACAAAATACAACTGTGAGTTTGAATACAATAATTATCTACTAGAGATCATACAAACTCAAAAGGAGTCCTCATTACAATTATTAATACACTATTTCTCAGAATAGTGAGGACTACTAATGCTATCCTCTGGACCGTCACTCCATTCCCCGACTAGTCCCTGCTATGTTCTCATTTCCTGAAGAGAACAGTGAAAGAAAGGGTGAGCTCAACTAGCCCAGTAAGAAATATTATGACTAAGATAATGCAGAATAAATTATCATTAGTCTCCAACAATGTTAAACTGATAAAATATAATATACATCAAGTTTAACTGCAGCGGAACAAGCAATCCATTAAAAGAGTCAAGTAGAGAAAATTGAATCTACTATCTTTTATGATTTAAAAAGTTTTTCATCACTTTTATCGCTGAGACTCAGCTCAATAAATAATCCACATCATTAAATCATCCCTGCACTACAGGCCAAGGATATTCTTTAGTATCACGACCACGAATTATCCATGCACTACGGGCCAAAGATAATCGTGTTTTCATCAACGGTCCTGATCATGCCATAAAACAATTATCTTTGCACTACGGCCGAAGAGAATCCATAGCCATAATCATACCAAAAACTGTCCATTAATGCACTACGGGCCAATGAGGACTTTTTCCACATCATTTGTAATATTACGGTCATGATTACACCGCATAATCCCTGGTCATAATCATACCAAGTCCATCTATGCACTACAGGCCACAGATGACTTTTAACATAACATAAACATGAGGATGATGACAATGATATAAGAATTCAATAAAACAAGTTCAAGAATTATTTTGTCCATGAACCAATAACGTCCAAATTGTCCACACGATACTGTTTTGTGGTGTAAAATTCAAAAATGCTCAGAAGAATATTTTCCTGAAAAGATACTGGATGAAGCGCAAATATCAAGGATATTCTACTAATTTCATGGAGTATAGAAGTCAAAACTTTAACCAACTGAGTATAATAAAGAATGGAATAACAACAGAAATCACCATGCATGCGGAACTTCGCACAGGCAGGTTATTCCAACAGAATACTAAATAACGGAACCAGGTCAGGTGAAATTCACACCGACAGGATGTTCCAACAGAATAATAAATGCGGAATAATAAATGATGGAACCAGGTCCGGCGTATAGCACAGACAGGATATTCCGACAGAATAATAAAGACGGAACCAGGTCCGGTGTAAAACACACAGACAGGATGTTCCAACGGAATAATAATAAAGACGGAACCAGGTCCGGTGTAAAACACACAGACAGGATGTTCCAACAGAATGATAGAAGAATGTCACCAAGTATAGGGTAGACCGCGTATACAGGTTATTCCAACAGAATAATAAGAAATGGAATAACATAAGTTTTCTTCAAGAAGAAAGAATAACACCCCTTACCGTAATAGAAACTGGATATAGAAGTAGTGAAGTAGCAGAATACTCTTCTTCTTTCTCTCTATAATTTTCTCTCTAGAGTTTCAATGAATTCTTAAGAAAATAATGAAGGAATGAGCTTCTATTTATAGGAAAATGGAATGCATAGTAACTAATCCATGAACGGTCCAGATTGATTTACTTTAATCTGACGGTCCATATTTAAAGAAAAATCTTTTAAATAAAATATAATATATTCTATTTATATAAAAAGATTTTTACTATGCAAACACTATGCAACACTATGCAAAACTATGCAAAACACTATGCAACACTATGCATAATAAAATATAATATATTCTATTTATAAAATAACTTTAATAAAGTATTCTGTTTTATATAAAAAGATGTTTCCGTTTTATTACGTTAATAATACGAATAAAACAAAACGTCATTATCGCTATAATAATTCATATTATTAATCGACAATAATTGAATCAAACTGAGCGACTTCTCACATAAATATCAATAATCAATACCGTGTGCTACTATGCAACAACGCGTATTACTGTACTTTTACTACCCGGTAGTTCAACAGTATCAACGGTAAAACTTCCGCCGTTATTTTCAATAAAATATTTTTGTCATTTTCTCAATCCGACAATAATTCCGTTGTGGGGTCCACCAATAATTGTACCGTCGTACGAATATTTTCCGACAGAAAGAATATTCCCTGACCAATCGAATATAATATAACAACTTGCATACTTTGCAAAATTTATAAATACTACCCACAACTATAATATTATCTCAAATTTACACCATAAAATTATTTCGAGAAAATTAATTCTTTATTCATAAAATATGGGGTTTTACAGCATACATGATTGTCACTCATGCGATATCTCTTTTAGGAGTCTATGGGGACTATTAAGAGAGATACACTCCATGGCTCATCAACATGAGACATCCCATGGAGTTTTCCATGTTAAACGACTTTAGCATCAAATGAATATACGTTCCTTGGGTTAAGTCAAGCTCTTCCCAAATCATTCATGGAGGAATGTTTAGACAACTTTATCTTTACTGATTCTAGCATTGGCATGTCATTCCGTATCCATAGTATATCAACATATAATACTAGGAATGTCACGACGCTCCCACTGACCCTTTTGTACACACTAGGTTCATTCTTGTTTTTGATAAAATCAAACTCTTTTGATTCTCTCATCAAAATGAATGTTCCATTTTTGAGAGTGTCTACAACTCTTACCTCATCGTATGTAACTGGATCATCATCTTCTATGATACATACCTCATCATCATCATCCATGATGAATCCATACCTCCTAGGTATCTTAGGTACTATTCCAGATTTACGATTCGGTTGTGGTACAATAGGTCTATCTATAGGTTCTTCTTATTTGACTTGTAGTGTTTTGTGGTTCTTGAACTTTTCAAGATGTATTATCCTTCCACTAGCCCTTTCAATGATAAACACCTTTATCTTAGAAGGTAGTGTGTTTCGCAACAAACACCTTTTGCTAAGTAGGATTATAGAACATATACCCTAAATTTACTTTAGGATATCCCACAAATCTATACTTGCCAAATCGTGTCCCAAACTTATCCTTTGAAACTGTTTCATATAAGTTGGACAACCCCTTATCTTAACATACTTAAGATTAGGAATCCTCCCTGTCCATAACTTTTATGGAGTCTTGGGGCCGGATTTTGAGGTTACCTTTTTCGTAGATATGCAGCCATTTCTAAGACATGATCCTAGAAGGATACTGGAATTACGGTAAAATCATTATGGACCGCACCATGTCCAACAAGGTACAATTTTTCCTTTCAGATACATCAATCAATTATTGTGTATCAGGAGGCGTCCATTGTGAGAAAACCATTTGAGATGATTTAAAACCTCATTGCACAAGTATTGCTTCCTTGATCCGATCAAAGAATCCCAATACTTTGCCATGTTGTTTCACTTCTGAATTCTTTAAACCTTTCAAATAATTCACACTTGTATTTCAACAAATACACACATTCAACTCTTTGAATGAGCATCTCCTTTTCTTATACTAGTTTGTTCAATTCGTAAAATTATTTTCACGTAAGTCAAGTATACAAAATCTATTAAGTAATATTTTAGTTCTATACAAAACATTATTATTATAAATAGAACAACAATTGTTCTTAAATATAATACCAAAGATTTCATTGTCCAACAATAAAATGGAAATAATGTTTCCAACGAGAACTGGAATACAATAACAACTTATTGACTTAATAGACTAGCCCATAGGCATTGCTAAACTATAAGTTCCTATGGCTAATGCAGCAACCTTTGCTTCATTTCCCACACATAGGTTTACTTATATTTGTTTAGCTTTCTACTTCTACTTGGTCCCTTCATAAATCTATATTTATGATAACCGAATTCGGTATCCAATACCCAAGTAGAACCTTGACTTAAAGAAAAATTTATTTTAAATCATGAAAAAAATAATATTTGCAATCGAAACTTCACTAAGCTTCTTCTGTTTAGCCTCTGCAAGATGCTTCTTGCAGTTTCCTTCTAGTGTCCAGGCTTATTGCAGTGGAAGCAAACACCTTTGCTATCCGTATCAGTTTTGTTCTTATTATCCTTTGTTTTTGCCTTTATATTTACCTTCTTAGAATCGTTCTTCTTTTCAGAAGATCCTTTGGCCCCTACCAGTAAGACATGGTCTTTTTTTTTTGTTTGGAAAGTGACTCTCAACATTTTTCAACATGTTAAGCAAATCAGCGAGGCTGATATCTAGCTTGTTCATATGAAAAATTCACAACAATTGTGAAATGAGTCCGGGAGTGAGTGCAAGATCAAATCTTGGTTCAACTCTCCATCCATGACAAAACCCTTTGTCATAATTGATCAATCAAATTGATTATGTTAAGGACTTTTGTCTGTACTATAGTGACATTGGTCATTCTAGATCGGAAGATCTCCTTAGATATCTTATATCTATCAGTCCTACTTTCTTAACCATCAACTACTTGATGTGCAGAAATATAGTAGGAGCATCCATAGTTTCATGCTGACGCTGAAGCTCATTACTCATGGATGCGAGCATGATGCATTGAGCCAACTATGCATCATCTTGTCACTTTCTAAAAGTAGCAATCTCTTCCTCGGAGGCATTGTCTGCAACCTTTGCAGGGATAGGCGTATTAAGGGCACAAAATAGCTTTTCAGCCGTGAGAACTATTCTCAATTCCTTAACCAATCCGTTTAATACGGTCCGGTTAAATAACATCTAATATGTTTCGCAGTGATAGTAATTTAGACATTGTAAAATTCTGTAAATGAATTTGTAATTAACAACATTTTAACATACATTCTTTTATTAATTACCAAAATAATTTAGGTCTTATTTTAAATTGGTATCTCCCACTATTTTCTTCAAACTATATTACCCTCACTTATATAGTTCGGCAAAATCTAATTAAAGATTTGCTAGTGAGAATAAGGATCCCATTTCAAATGTATATAGCCTTGTGTGTGCACAACAAACTATATATAAATAAATAGGTAGACAACTCTTGTCAATTACATCAACTATGTAACTCCTTGTATTTTGCCTCTTAAATCATAATGGTCAAGTGTGTGCACATCCGAACTAAAACGATTTAAGTTAAGTCAGACCCAGCATTTCCATATAAGTAAAGAGAAAACTACAGCCCTTGTGTGAGCACAACAAAGCAGTAATGTTCAATTCCTTATAAACATCATATGTAATAAAAACAACATCTTAAATATTTAATACTCGCCTTGTGTGTGCACAACAAACTCATATTAAATATTCAATACTCTATTGTTTCTACCATGCTAGAAGGCGACGTTCGATATTCCAAATATCTTTGAACGTTACAACTTAATATAAAATATTTGAGGGTTTTGTTATTAATATGTCTCATCTTATTTAGCGCGCATGCACATATATATATAAAATACGCGTCATATTAATAAACATGCGAAGCATGTTTGCATAATATATAATATATATATTATAAGCATGCACATATAGAATACTATATTCTACCTGAATTGATTATGGACTTTTATTCTAGTTTGGTTCACTAGAGCCACCAAGTGAACCAAAAGGTCAAACCTAGAGGTGCAAGAATTAATATTTAAATATAACTATTACATTTAAACCCGGGCTCCATTACAAACGGGTCTTCAAGCGCTCCTTGCCCCTTGATATCCATTTTTTCAAAATTAATTCTAACTATTCCTATTACAAAACTATTTAATATAAATAGAAACCTTGATCAGCAGTCAAGGGGAAGTACATAGGAGGGAGATAGAATTTACATTAAGAAAAATTAGAGAAGACGAGGTACACAGACCCCATTTAATAAAACCCATACATTCATGCATCCAACAAAAATAAAATCCAATCGCATTGGTCAATAGTCCATAATCAATCCCATTTATTATCATACACATCACCATATGCATCAATAAATAACATTCATCTAATGAATAATAAACATTTAATAAATATATTGATATCATTTAATGGGCAAATTTAGTTAGTATAAAATCTAATTTTGAATCAAAATAAACTTCTTTATTTTAATTCAAATTTAAATCAAAATAAAACTATTTTATTTTAATTTATTCAATTTTGAATAAAATAAACTATTTTATTTTAATCAAAATCTTTAATCAAAATAAACTCCTTTATTTTAATTAATTATGGAATCCAATTCCAAGTCAAAATAAACTCCTTTATTTTAGGTAATATGAAATCTTATTTCATATCTTAAATAAACTCTTTTATTTAGGAAATCCTATTCACAAATAAACTCCTTTATTTTGAATAATATGAAATCTTATTTCATATCTAAATAAACTCCTTTATTTAAGAAAATTAGGCAATCCAATTTCAACTCTAATTAGTTATCATGGAATCCAATTCCAACTCTAATTAGTTAGTATGAAATTTAATTTTAAAATTAAAATAAATTCTTTTATTTTAAGATTAAAATAAACCTTTTATTTTAAAATTAAATAAACTTTTTATTTTAATTATAAAATAATTAGAATAATATATATATATATATATATATATATATATATATATATATATATATATATATATATATATATATATTAACCATGTTAATCAAAAAGCTTGCCAGCAAAGTTGATTCACGAATTCCGTGCATCCCTTTTTTAAAAAAAATATATGCTAGCCTTTCATTAATCAGTATCCTGTTACCGAAGCTACAAGATGACGGTTTTTTTTTATATAACAAAATTATGCCCAATTAAATTGTTCTAAACACATATCAATATATATATTAAATTATAAAATAATTAAAAATTTGCATAAAGGTTTGGCTCTGATACCACTGTTAGGTTTGTAATATTCATGAACGCAATCAAATTGCAAAAATAATGCGGAAGCGTGGAAAAATAGAGTTTAAAATTTTTACAAACCATAAACCCGGATCATCCTTTATGCACAATTATTAATTAAACGAAAAGAAAGAACAAGAATCATACCCTTGAAGATCGAGCTTCCTTAGGTACAAGTTCACCTCCAATCCTTTTCGCGTTCAACTTGAATCCACCGGGTTGGGTTCCTTCCTTTGATCAACGTTAGCCACCCAAGTGTTTGGCCTCTAGAGGTGATCCACCAAGAAAGAATAGAGATTCAAGAAGATGGGTATTTGACAAAACCCTAGTTTTCTATCTCTATAGAAAAGGCGTACTCTCCCAACTATTGGAATTACGTATTCTCATAATGCGTCAACCTCTCCCTCACCCATAATAAGACTCCTCTTATTTATAGATGTGGGCAACTCATCCTTAACAATTAAGGAATTGAGTTTTATTTTAATTAATTAAACTCCTTTAATTAATTAGGCTCCTAATCTTATTAGGAATAATTAATTAACTTTTTAATTAATTAAGCTCCCTAATCTTATTAGGGATAATTAATTAAACTCTTTTAATTAATTTGCCTCCTAATCCTATTAGGATATTTGAAAGTACTTTTATTAATTAATTCCCAAACTCCTTTAGGAATTAAATAATAATAATCGTAATAATAATAAGACTCCTCTTATTAATTTATATTTAATATTTCTAAAATATTAAATAATAAATATTAAGCTATTTAATTTATTCTATCACCATAGATTAAATTAAATATACTTAACTTATTATTACGATTATGCCATTAACTTCTTAAATAATTATTCTTCCTTTTATGGTGTGACCCTTTAGGTTCTCCATATTAAACCGGTTGTGAATAAATCAATTAGAACAATTCTAATCTTATTTAAATAAATAAATTAAACTAATAATTTATTTAAATAAATAATATTTATTCTACAATAGGGATAAGCCTCCCTAGCGATCAACGACTTTCCAGATAATATAGATTTCAACATTAATCATAAAAGAACCTTTGAGTAAATAGTTACCGTACAATTCAATCCTTCCACCATACAATGTCCCAATTAAATATAAGACATGGAATTTCTGTCAAGTCTTATTTTATTTAATTATATGTATTTCGACTCTTAAATGCACAACTCCAAATAATGCAAATTAGAAACTCCTTTCTAATTTCATTCTGCCTTGGCCAAGGACTACTGAGTTGTCATTTATCGAATCACATAGGACATTTCTCTTCTTTTACTAGAAGTGGTAGATTCTTTATTGATCATACATTATCTCCATGTACAACTTATTATACCCAAGCATACCCTTTGATATACCCTAAGGGTCTTAAGGAATAAGTCAAAGTATAACTCATCATACACAAGATACTATGATGATCTCAAGTCCAAGGATCACTTGTACTACTATCACTACAGGAATTCCTATTGACATGCAAGTAAAACTCCATTAGGTATTCCTTAGCGAGTCACGTTCAGTGAACTTATTCTCTAATAAGCACCTACATACTTGCTTTAGTGTCTCCACACAAATGATCATGAGATCAATCATCCTCATCCAATGAGCAAGCAACGTATGTACCAATCTATCTGGATTCACTAATCCCCAATTTAGTAATCCAACGATTGGGAACTATTTTAGTTTTAAGCTTTCTAAGAATTTAGATTTCATTAGAATGATCATCATCATTATTCTAAAAGCATTGCTTAAAACTATGAGTTTATCATATATTATAAAACAACATCATGTAGATAATTTAAAAGCCTTTAATAAATTAATACTTTTTATTAATAAATGAATAAAATTGTTTACAAAGTATATGCTTTATCATCAAACATGATTGGCTTGTGTGCATACTACTTTCAATCGGGAGTTATTCTTGGTCAAAACCCATTGACCGAAACTGCTCAAGAACACGAACCCAGAATTTTATGAGCAATTTTCGTGGTGAAATTTGACCAGATATTTCCTGTTAGATCCGTGGTTGTTTTATGTATGTTTAGCTTTATAGTTGTAGTCCTACATGATGTCTACACATTGGAAGTGATAGATCACAAAAACATTACACGGGTCGCAAGTTATAGAGGTCCAAAGTAGGCACCTCGAACTGTTCTTCGTAAAGAACAGCTCTGACAGCTACTTTGATGGATGATTTCTCTTAGATCTGTTGTTATTAAGCCATGAAATTTGTTTTGTACTTGTAGTATTACATAAGTTCTACAAGACTTATGTGTTAGATTTCCCAGAAACATTATGATCTGATCGCAAATTATGGTCAAAGTAGCCTACTCGGCTACTGACTTTGAGAATCTGGGTTGGTGAAGAACACCAACAGCGACGCTTGTCTGTCGCTAAAGGCTTTAGCGACGGTTTTATTTTATTTTTAATTTCTGGAAATTCCGAAAATGATTTAAAAATAGAAAAAAATAGTTTTTAATTATTAAAAATACCAAATAAATTCCGAAAAATTATTTTAAATTCTGAAAAATAGTTTTTAACTATTTTGAGTATATTTCATAAATATTTAATATTTTTGGAATATAAAAGATATTTATTTATTTAATTAAAATATTAAATAAATTATTTAAAAATAGTTTTAATTCATGAAAAGTCATGAAAAATAATATTCTGGTATAAGAAAATATCTTAAGTTATTTTTGATGACTTTTGATATTTTGTAATGAAATTCATTAATAATTTAATATTAATGATATTTAAGTTATTTAATAAATATATTAAATAAATTATGGAAAATAAAATTAATGATTTTAAAAATCATTTAAAGTATTATAAAAATATTTTTACGTTATAAAATATGACTTTTGATATTTTGTCATGAAAAATATTATTATTTTAATATTAATGATATTAAAGTTATTTAAAATTTATATTAAATAAATTAGTTTAAAAATGATTTTTATATTTTAAAAATCATTTTAAATAAAGATAAGGTATTTAAAAATATTTTAAGTTATAAAATATAACTTTTAATATTTAATGGTTAATTTAATTAATTAATGATTAATAATGATATTAAAGTTAATTAATCATTATATTAAATAATTAGTTTAAAAATGATTTTAATAGTATAAAAATCATTTTAAATGAAAATAAAGTGTTTAAAGATATTTTAAGTTATAAAATATAACTTTTAATATTTAAGGGATATTTTCATTAATAATTTAATATTAATGATATTTATTTAATGATTAATGATATTAAATTTATTTAATAATTATATTAAATAAATAGTTTAAAAATGGTTTTATTTATTTAAAAATCATTTAAAAAGGATATAAATGAATTAAAAATATTTTAAGTTATAATTACTAACTTTTAATATTTGGATAAATGATACATTAATATTTTAATATTAATGGTAATTATTTAATGATGATTTTAAATGTTTTAAAAATCATTTAAGGATAATATAAATACATTAAGAATATTTTGAGTTATTATACATAACTTTAATATTTTGGCAATGGTTTGATTAATAGTTTTATATTAATTAAATATTAATGATAATAGAATTGTGTACTATTTAAATCATTTAATAATGATTCTGATATTTCAAAAATTATGGTAAATGGTAATGATTATTTTATAATTATTATAAGGTCATGAAAAATGATATGACTGTTATTTAATTAGTCTAAATGGATATTGAACAACTGTTTAGAGTCTTAGACTCGATAATTACCCGATAAAGATGTCGGTAGACCGACATGGTTCAGAAATTGATCTGGACTTAGAAATTTAGTTAGTTAATTATTTTATTTGTGATTCAATGGTAGATAAAGTTGTGTGACAATGTGATTAGGCTATGTGGTTATGCGATTAGGAATGTGCTGACTGCAATAAGCAGTATTATGTGATATGATGTTGTTCTAATCGAATAAATGATTTGATTAATGATAGGTTGTGATAGAAAAGATAAATCTAAGTTGTGTAACTGTAAGCAGCGCATCAGGCAAGTATCCTAACTTTGCATTTTCTTTATGCAAAGGACAAGTGTAAGGATGTTTCAAAGTTATATTATTATACAGATTGTTAAACTTATATTATATAAGCCCATTGATTATCAACATGTTAGTATATGATAATTCAGTTATATATATTCTGTTCGTTAATTTCTATAAATGATTATACAAGTGTCCCCACTTGGATAATTATGGTATTTAATCACATGTTGATACACCTTTGATATACATATATGTTGATTTATATAAGACCTTTGTTATGAAAACCCGACAGATATGAAGATCCCGATAATGGGAAAATTTTTATGCGCTACGGCGGACAAAGGATGAACGATAATATCGTTCTAGCAATGTAGTATTGATCAATACAGGGCCCATGGACTGTACACCCTCAGGCCCGTAAGCAATGGCTGGTTTACAGATGAATTTCTGTTTAAACCCTTTCGAAAATGAAAAACAATGTTCATAATGTGTCACAGAAACCCAATGTATAAACAATACATAGTTTTAAAAATTTGAAAGAGGGTTGTTATGTTATTGTTATTGGTAAAGATTACTTCACAACTATTGACTGGTTGTAGAAGAATATTATAAAGAAAACATTTAAATTCTTTCAGCTTATATATATATATATATATATATATATATATATATATATAATACTTGTTGGGCACTCAAATTCTCACCCTTGCTTTATTTAAATGTTTTCAGCTAAGTGTGAAGGACCGGAAAGCTCATGCCAGATCTAGTAAAAAGGAAAGCTAACACAATTTGTTTATTTGTATCATTTGTAATAGTTAGACTGTACTAAGTTATGATATGTATTTTATATCATGTAAAGAATGTAGTAAAGGTTGCGTACTTGGGATTAGAGTCTGATAAATGTAAGTTAAGTTTAAAATTTATATTATTGTTATTATTATTAGTAATATTTCCGCTCATAGAAATGCTATCGTGAAGTACCGAATTCGGGTTTCAAGTATCCGGGTTCGGGGACTTTACAAAAGTTCTGTCTAAGGAGAGGTTTGGTCACCTAATTGCGCGCCAGTAAGGAGAAATTCTTATTGGAAAGTCCCCTTTTTCCTGGGAACAGTCTGGTTGCCAGTACTGTGATTCTGTAATATTATTTGTGAATAATTATTTATTGATTTATATGATGAGGAAAATATTGATTTTATGTGGATATAGATGGAGAAAATTTTTAATGTGACAATTGTTGAAAATTAATATTTTATCTTTTTCTGATAAAATAATTCATTTAAATATATTATTTTAATAATATATTAACGGTGATATTTTTATAATGAATGTAGGATATATGAGTATATGAGGAGGAAGAGTATTTTTGTGACATTAAATGTTTAACACATATTTTGTGTGTTAGTGGACACAATTATTGACCGAAATTTGATTATAGCCTATAAAATCACCCGTTTGTGAATTTCGGTCAATTTCTGTTTGGAATTTGGAAAAACTTCCTTCTGCAAAGTTGTAGAGAATTGAATTTCCTATAAAAAGATTCGAGATTCGAATTTTCTGATAAAAAGGCTATTTATTATGAATTATTGAAGTTTCGGAGTTCCAAAATAATTAATTTTTGGAAGTTTTAATTATTTTTATTATGAAAAATGTTTTTTTATTACTTTTTCTAGAAGGTTGGCATGTGGGAAATGTTAGGAGCTGATTTCCAAAGAGGCGTAGGAAAATTTATTATTAATAATATTAATTTATTAAATTTTCTACTTTGGTGTTCTAAGCATTTTTCTATAAATAGGTGCTTAGGTTAGAATTGAAAATCACACCAGAAACTGAAGTTTTCTCTCCCTATATTATCGAGCATATTCTTGTGAGTATTTTGAGTATACTTTGAGTATTGCTATACGGTGCAAGTTCAAGTCATAGCCTATATCCGGCGTTTCAACTAGAAGTACTGTCTTTCGAGCTAAGGGATGTTAGTTTCTTCTAAAATGATATTATTTCTTCAATATCATTATGCCAAAATATTGGTTGAAAATTTTTATCAAATTTGGAACATTTTCATGTCGGGGTTACTATTCATGAGTTACTATTCATGAGTTAATATTCACGAGTTACTATTCATGGGTTACTATTCATGAGTTACTATTCACCACTACAAAGTATCTAATAGACAACACTTAATAGACAACGTTTTTTATAAAAACGTTGTGGTTTTTTTTTACAACGTTTTTAAAAAAACGTTATAGATATATATGAAAAACGTTATCTATTTAAAAGGATATTTTTTTAGATTTAACTAGATAACGTTTTTTTTTAAAAACGTTGTCTATCTAAAAAATACGGAGCTTAAAATAAATCACGCGAAAAGTAAAAACACGGAGATTAAAACAATGACGAACAAACGTTACCTTCAAGCCCTAACTTGCCACTGCACCTCCATTATATCTCCAAGCTCATCATCTCTCCAATATCTCAAAATCCTAAACCCTCAACTTCAAGCCCTAGCCCTAATCAACCCTTCTCAAATTCTGTCCCCCAAGTTTCACCATATTTCCACTCATATAAGATCCAATTGTTATACCCAATTCACAATAGCTCGTCATTTCTCATCTAATCAGCGTGATGATAAAGATAATGAAGAAGAAGATGAAGATGACGATGAAGATGACGACGAGGAGCTAGGAAATTGATGATATCAACGATGATGAGAATGTTTCGGCTTCGAATTCAAGTGTGGAGAGAGAGTATTCACCAGAGGAGAAAGAAAATGAGGCTACTGCTATTGGGTATAAGGTCATTGGCCCGCTCTAGCGTTCTGATCGGATTTTCAAAGACTACGAGCCTATTTTTGCTGTTATTCAGGTACAAGTTTCCCACTTTCAGCTTTTTCCTTTTTTTATTTGGATGTTAAGATGGAGAAATTGAAGTGTGGGTAGCTTGTCTTCTATGTGAACACTTGTTTAGGTAAGGTATTTGTTTTTTTTGCTTTAATTTCACTTGTTTAGTTGCTATGTTTTCATATGAAATTTGCCACAGTTATTATTTTTTCCTTTTAATTTCTAGTTTGATTGTGAGGAACTGTGGAAAATAAGCACATCTTACTCTCAGGAGTGTTGATATAAGATACCTAGTCTCCTATTTCTTTGGTGTTTTCAGCAGCTAAACATAACTAATGATGTTTAGTTTTTTCAAAATTTTTTTTTAAAAATCTTTTGTACTTAATTCATTATAGATTAAAGATGGTTTATTATTTCTGACTATATGGTTTGTTCACTTAGCTTGTAATTGAACATTAATTTGCTCACTATCTGAATTGAGGAATTGAAGTTTAGGTTCAGAAATTCGTTATGTATTATGAAGTGTTGTCCCTGTTTGTTGCAACTTATAAAGATATTTTCAAATATGTTGGTTGGTGTTGTAGTGTTTGTTGCACCTTATGTATAAAAGCCAAAATGAGATTATTGCTTAAAAAAGGTTCAGATAGCAAAAGACGCTACTTAAGATGCTGCCAAAGTGAGTTACATGTTCGCATTATTTTCTACTATATAAATTGGTCAGTTATGGGATATGGATTATGGTGTATAATCCCTTTGTTGATATCTTTCAGGATGGTGGCGGCATGGTTGACTTGTGGGATGACAAAGGTCTTATTTTTTTTTATTAAAATTACGATGGTGATTATGGTTTCTATGCTGTGATATTTTTTTAGCTGATACTTTGTTTTACATTCCTACAGGTGAACAAAAAGTCAAATCCAAAAAGGTAAAGCAACTATTCAAGTATATTGTTACCTCTTCTTTAGCTGCAGTTCTTTTCCCCTGTTGTCAATACATAGATGATACACGGTTACTCTTGTGCAAAAATGTGATGGCAAAAGCATTGATTTCTTCTTTAATGTAAAAATAGTATCATTGTATTTCAAAGATAATGTGTTTACTTCAGTTGTTGTCAACCATGGATTTTTTACTGACAGTTTCAGGCAGATGTCCAAGCCTTCGATTATTCCTGCTGTAGAAGTTGAGCCTTCTGGATGCTCATTCAATCCCTCCTCTGATAGTCACCAGGTTACTTTTTGAATATTAATATTTGAAGTTGGTTAGATAGCTCTTGCTGCGTGTAAATGGAACTTTTTGTAACTTTTATATGGTGTCAATCACAGGATTCTCTAGCTCGCGCAGTCGCAGATGAGATGCAGAAAATATATCAAAAAGTGCTCTTTACTGGAGAAGATGTTAATGAAGAAGATGTGAGTATATTTGTTCCATGAATCTGCTACATGTCAAAAAGTGGTCTTAATTTGATGTCATATGTCTTGAGTAACTTTACTGAACAAATAACTATTCAGATTTATTTCCTTGATGCCGACAATGGTAGTGATGCTGATGATTCAAATGAAAATCTTGATGAAAATGGTGATATTGATGTTGAGAAGAGGTGTGTTAATTTCATTAGTTATTTGCGAGTTTGAAAGCACTCTTTTTACCTGGCATACTCTATTGGTTTGAGATCAACCATTATTTTGTAGATGCTCTTTATTGGTACTTCAATTTTTTATGGCCTAATCAGATCTGGTCAACTCATGCAGGTATGAGCCACTATCGTATTTGTTTGGGAAGGAGTATTTTATGCATGCTTATGGTCCGATATATGCTCTTTCTGCTGATGTTGTTGCAAGTCTGGTTGCTTTAAGAAATGGCAGACAAGTAATTTTAGTCATTCTATTTACAAAATGAAAAATATATTTTCTCGTCTTTGCATCTGTCTTTTAAAATTTTCTCACATTTACTAGTTCACGTCAGGATCATTTTATGATAATATGTTGAATTCAAATTACAGGCTGAAAAGATATTTATTGGAATCCTAATCCTCTGGCCACTGTTTGCATCTCCATAGTTTTCTTTTAAGTATCATGCAAATTTTGACGCAATTACCTTCCTTTAAAGGCTGTTGAGATTTCTCAGACCGACTATGAGCCTTCTGACATGGACATTCTGTATGCTGAGGGGATCACTTCTTCCAATGGGGTTGCTAGTGTGGAGTTTTCATTCCCAAAGTCAGAACAGGGTACCTCAATTGATCCTGTTGATTAGAATGATCCCTTGCAAAGGTTGGTGAAAATATTCATGCATTAGGCAGTCTCCTTTCCAATAGTGATACCTCTATTAATTTATGACGAAAGGTTAATTCATATATATTTAGCAACTGCTCGATGGCAAGAAGTAATTTATGGTGCTTTGTTAGCAAGAAGGTCTGAAGAAAAGTTATACTGTATTTGAAGATAATCTCTCTCTAACAGGATTAACAGGTTTACTATTGTTTGTATTTCCCCACTTTTCAGCTATAAATTAACAGGATTACTATTGTTTATCTCAAAAGTGAATTTGAGATGTATGGATAGTTTGGCATTATTGAGATGTAAACGTATTGTATGGTATTAATATTCTTTGTAATTGGCATTACAAAGAATTATTGGGATGTAAACGTTTTGTATGGTATTAATATTCTTTGTAATTTTAGCTATATATTATGGCATTAGCATATTACAGGTGTATTGGTAATATAGGTGAACCACAATATTTTTTTTCTTTTTTTTTAATCTACAACATTTTTAAAACGTTGTGTAAATGTGTCTAAACGTTGTCTGATATACTAAACAACAACGTTTTTATCCAAAAAACGTTATGGAATCATACCTTCTACAACGTTTTTAAGCATCTGCTAATTTTTAAAAAATAAATCTACAACGTTTTTTTCCTAAAAAACGTTGTGTATGGTGCTTAACTACAACGTTTTAAAAACGTTGTGTAAGGGTGTCAAATAGACAACACCCTTAACCACGACGTTTTTCTGACTGAAACCACAACGTTTTTTCTGCGTTGTCTATTTACTGTTTTGTAGTGGTGATTCACGAGTACTATTCTAGAAGCATGATGATATTTTTTGTGAAATTTCTATCTTTTGGTGTCGGAGTTACTATTCACGTACACGGTACTATTCACGTATACGGCACTATTCACGAATACGGCACTATTCACCAAAAAATAAAATTTCTTCTATTTGTCCAAAATATCTATTATGGATACTAGCTTTGATTGTATCCATGTTTTGATCATTCTTGAATTTTACACCACTATGATTATTTTTGAGGTATTTTTGGACATGGTTAAAACAAAGTAAGAATCCTTAATCCTTAATCCTTGTCATTTTGTTTCACTGGATTCGTTTCTTTAAAATATTTTTCATCATCCTCAGTCCTAAATGATGATATTACTGAATATCTTTGGCCTGTAGTGCAAAGATGAATTATTTCTTGATAAATATCTTTGGCCCATAGTGCAAAGATGAATAGGTGTTTAGATGAACATGACCAACTGATGAATATCTTTGGCCTGTAGTGCAAAGATGAATATTTGATTCCAGATATATATTGATTGATTTTACAGGGATAAAATATCGACGATGAACTTTTAAATTCATATATAGAAGATAGTAGTTTGCAATCTCTACTTAACTCTTCTAATGAATTGTTGTTTCCGCTGCGAAGGTTGATTTAAAACTGGTTGTCTATTGTATTCTATTAGATTTTTCCATGTTGGAGACAAACGATAATTTGTTGTATATTATCTTAGTCATAATATTCTTTACTGGGCTAGTTGAGCTCACCCTTTTTCCTTTTTGTTCCATTTTTCTTCTCAGGAGGCGAGAATGTAGCGATTAATAGTCGGGGTATGTAATGAAGGTTCTACAGAGAGTTGTTTAGTAGTCCTCACCATATTTGTAAAATAATGTATCAATAATTATGATGGGGATTTATTTGCATGTGGATATTGTCTAGACGGTAATATTTGTATTTAAACTCACAGTTTATATGTTGTAATAATAAAGTTGTAGTTATTTCTGTACCATGTATTTGGCGACTCAGAATGGGTTGGATGGAATGAACCTATTTTGGGGGCGTCACATTTGGTATCAGAGCTTAGGGATATGATCTCTGGCGGAGATCGGGAAATAGAACTAAGAGGGTAGAGACGAGTAAATTCTTCACTAGTGTGTCCTACCTAAGCTTATTTGTTAGTTGTTTAGTATATAGGGATATTATATTATATATCGATTTCCTTAATTAACCCTTGTTTTATGACAGTATTTGAGAATGTCTACTGAGAATATTAACAGTGGAGTAAATGAAACCGTGGAGACGCTTATACTCACCAACGAGGAGAACGTGAAACAGGCTGGCAATGTACCTCCTGTAAACAGTACCACTGAGCAGACGATGAACGACAGGATGTTTAGGAGCTTTTTGCAGTTCATGCAAAATCAGAAGAGGGAGACTCGTGTTCAAAATACAGGAGGAAATGATAGTAATTCACAGGTGGTCACAGCCAAGCAGTTCAAAGAGTTGGGACCACCAGAATTCTGGGGAAAGCCGGATCCGGTTAAGGCGGAGACGTGGGTCAAACAAATTACCAAGATATTCGATGTCTTGGGATGCACGGAGGAACAGAAAGTTCCATTCGCTACTTTTATGTTCCGTAACGAGGCAGATTACTGGTGGGAATCTGTGAAGCGTACCCATCTAGCTGCACTCAGCATGTCATGGGAGACATTTCAGAAACAGTTCAATGACAAGTACTTCCCAGAAAGAATTCGTCATATGAAGGAAGTGGAGTTTATTAGACTGGAGCAGAATAACATGACGGTGTCCCAGTACGAGGCGAAGTTCGCAGAGTTATCCAGGTTTGCAACTCATTTGGTTGAGAATGAGGAACGTATGACGCGGATGTTTCTGAGAGGTTTGAAACCCGGCATACGTCAGTATCTCATTTCTCATAAATTTTCTCTCTATTCAGATGTTGTCAACAAGGCTCAGTTGTTAGAGCAAGATAACGAGTACGTTCAACCGAGGGACCATAACCAAGATCATACCGAAGATAGCAGTCATCAGAATAACAATAACCAGCGGAGAAAGAAGAATACGGACAAAGGCGGTAACCACTCTGGTGGTAATCGTGGCCATGAAAATAGAAGAAGCGAGTCGGGAGGAGATTTTAAAAAGAGGAGATTCAACTATGACAATATGAAGACGTCAGCACCAGCAGCAACTGGTTCCAAGGGAGGAGAACGACAACCGGTCATATGCTATAAGTACGGAAAAGAATGACATATCAGCCCAAACTGCCCACAACAATCTAAGGTATGTTATAACTGTGGAAAGGAAGGACATATCGCTCGAGATTGTACGGTAGCGAAACCAAGCCCAGTGGGGATGGTGACTCAAAAAGCGCTGTCCCAGAAAAGTCAAAGTCAACGGTTCCTGGAAGAGCGTTTTTCATGACTGGTCAGAATGCGAGGAACCCGAACGAAGTTAGCATGGGTTAGTTAATTATAAATTCTTACGAAGTTTATACCTTATTAGATATCGGTTCTACCCATTCATTTATCTCTCCTGCTTATACTCAACGTTTAAACTTGACTCCGGAGAAAATTAGACTTTGACTTATCGGTTGAGACTCCGTTAGGAGAAACTTTCATCACATCCACTGTTTATAAATCTTTTTTAATCCAAGTTGGCACCATCGCATTACTTGTTGACCTTATTTCTTTAAAGATACTTGCTTCTGATGTGATTTTGGGGATTGATTGACTAACTACTCATCATGCCAAAATTGATTGCTTTTTTAAGGTTGTTAGTTTTCATATTCCTAAGCAACCTATTATTTGAATTCAAGCAACCAAACAATTGAAGTCAAACTTTTTCATATCAAGCCATAAAGTCATTCGTTTATTGAAAAACGGATGTCAAGCTTTCTTAGCCATGTCATGGACTTGAACAAAAATACGTCATATTTGAGTGATATTTCTGTTGTTTGTTAATTTCCTGATGTATTTCCTGAAGAATTTCTGGACCTACTCCAAGAGCGTCATATTGAATTTGTATCGACTTTAAATCCGGTACAAAACCCAATTCTAAAATCTCATATCGAATGGCACCTATTGAACTTCAGGAGTTAAGAACAAAACTATAGAAGTTGATACCCGAGCCTCTATCTTATGACTTCCTTTGTGGAATGCACCGAAGCTAAACTCTCTGTAGGGGACGCCATATTCATGCGGTAGTAAACTAATAGGTGCTATTGTGATGTGATATCCAAGATTGGGATATGAGTCACAGTTGAGAGCAACCTAAGTCAATAATCGAAATACGTAGCTTTTTAGGCTTAGTTGGTTATTATCGAAGATTCGTGGAAAGATTTTCTCAAATCGTTACTCCATTAACTCAGCTAACTCGTAGAGATACAAAATTCGAATGAAGCGAGGAATGTGGGAAGAGCTTCGAAGAACTCAAGAGGAGACTCATTTCGGCACATGTTCTGACCATACCATTTTGAAAAAGCGAACGTGGTAGCTGACGTGTTGAGTAGAAGACCGTTTACGGGTACGAGTGCGATATTGTCGAATACAAAGACCCATTTTGTATAACTTACAAATAATAGAGATGGAGATAAAAACTATAGGTACCCACGTGATGATATACGAGTATAATCGACTTTAATCGATAAAGTTAAAGTTGTTCAAACTACACACCGGAGCTGATGAATTTGAAGAAGGAGGTGCAAGAAGTTGTTATTTTAAAAGCGAGAATCAGTGATGTAAGGAAAGCTAAAACCTTCGATTTATTAATCCATTTGAAATTCTCGATCGAATAGGAACTGTGGCCTATAGACTCACTTTATTATCAAGTATGTCGCGTGTTTATAACGTTTTTTACGTACAGATGTTACGTAAATATGTGGAAGACCCGAACCATATTATTAAATTAGAACCAGACGAGATAGCCGAAGATTTAACATAAAAGGAGATACCTGTTGAGATTTTGGATAGGAAAGAGCATGTCTTACGCACGAAGGTTATATCACAAGTAAAGCTTTTGTGGAGAAACCATGCAATTGAGGAAATGACATGGGAGTTGGAATCGAAAATGAAAGCGAGGTACCCTCACCTTTTCGAAACACCAGGTACGTACGTCAATTTCGAGGACGAAATTTTATAAGGAGGGGAGGTTGTAAGACCCCAACTTATTATAAATAAAATTGAATTTTTCTTTATTCATTATTCTAAATTAATAAGGGTTAATTTGATATAATGCTTTGGTTATGGGTGAAATATTAAAATTTTACAAAATAAGCAAGTGGTTACAAAATATTCTTTTTGTAGGGGAATATTCGTTTGGTCGGGGAATATTCTTATTATCGGGAATCTCCGTACGACAGCGCAGTCAATTGTGGGCCCCGTAACGAAAAATGGTTGGATGAAAGAAAATGACAAAGATTGAGTTTTATAAATAACGACGTAAATTATAACCGTTAACACTGTTGGAATACCCGGTGGTTAAAACACAGTAATACACGTTGTTGCACAATAGCACACGGTATTGCACCAATTATTGATTCTTACGTAAGAAGGCACTACTCAATAATTGTTACAGTAATTACTGTTCAGTATTTTATTTTATTGATTCAATAATTGCTGCATTGATATTTTATATTACTGTTTCAATAAATTGTCTTTACACAGTATTTTTCATTATCGAAGCAATAATTCATATTATCTGAATAATATTATTAGATAACATTATTGGCAATGTCTAGAAAGTTCTGTCTAATGAGAGGTTTGGTCACCTAATTGCGCGCCAGTAAGGAGAAATTCTTATTGGAAAGCCCCCTCTTTCCTGGGAACAGCCTGGTTGCCAGTACTGTGATTCTGTAATATTATTTGTGAATAATTATTTATTGATTTATATGATGAGAAAAATATTAATTTTATGTGGATATAGATGGAGAAATTTTTTAATGTGACAATTGTTGAAAATTAATATTTTATCTTTTTCTGATAAAATAATTTATTTAAATATATTATTTTAATAATATATTAACGGTGATAATTTTATAATGAATGTGGGATATATGAGTATATTAGGAGGAAGAGTATTTTTGTGACATTAAATGTTTAACACATATTTTGTGTGTTGGTGGACACAATTATTGACCGAAATTTGATTAAAGCCTGTAAAATCGTCCGTTTGTGAATTTCGGTCAATTTCTGCTTGGAATTTGGAAAAACTTACTTCTGCAAAGTTGTAGAGAATTGAATTTCCTATATAAAGTCACGTGATTCGAATTTTCTGATAAAAGGGCTATTTATTATGAATTATTGAAGTTTTGGAGTTCCAAAATAATTAATTTTTGGAAGTTTTAATTATTTTTATTATGAAAAATATTTTTTATTACTTTTTCTAGAAGGTTGGCAAGTTGGAAATGTTAGGAGCTGATTTCCAAAGAGGCGTAGGAAAATTTATTATTAATAATATTAATTTATTAAATTTTCTACTTTGGTGTTCTAAGCATTTTCCTATAAATAGGTGCTTAGGTGAGAATTGAAAATCACACCAGAAACTGAAGTTTTCTCTCTCTATATTATCGAGCGTATTCTTGTGAGTATTTTGAGTATACTTTGAGTATTGCTATATGGTGCAAGTTCAAGTCATAGCCTATATCTGGCGTTTCAACTAGAAGTACTGTCTTTCGAGGTAAGGGATGTTATTTTCTTCTAAAATGATATTATTTCTTCAATATCATTATTCCAGAATGTTGGTTGAAAATTTTTATCAAATTTGGAACTTTTTCATGTCGGGGTTACTATTCATGAGTTACTATTCATGAGTTAATATTCACGAGTTACTATTTATGTATTACTATTCACGAGTTACTATTCACGAGTACTATTCACGAAGCATGATGATATTTTTTGTGAAATTTCTATCTTTTGGTGTCGGAGTTACTATTCACGTACACGGTACTATTCACGTATACGGCACTATTCACGAATACGGCACTATTCACCGAAAAATGAAATTTCTTCTTTTTGTCCAAAATATCTACTATGGATACTATCTTTGATTGTATCCATGTTTTGATCGTTCTTGAATTTTACACCACTATGATTATTTTTGAGGTATTTTTGGACATGGTTAAAATAAAGTACGAATCCTTAATCCTTATTCCTTGTCATTTTGTTTCATTGGATTCATTTCTTTAAAATATTTTTTATCATCCTCAGTCCTAAATGATGATATTACTGAATATCTTTGGCCTGTAGTGCAAAGATGAACTATTTCTTGATGAATATCTTTGGCCCGTAGTGCAAAGATGAACAAGTATTGAGATGAACATCACCGACTGATTAATATATTTGGCTCGTAGTGCAAAGATGAACACGTGTTTAGATGAACAAGACCAACTGATGAATATCTTTGGCCTGTAGTGCAAAGATGAATATTTTATTCCAGATATATATTGATTGATGTTACAGTGATAAAATATCGACGATGAACTTTTAAATTCATATATAGAAGATAGTAGTTTGCAATCTCTATATAACTCTTCTAATGAATTGTTGTTTCCGCTGCAAAGATTGATTTAAAACTGGTTGTCTATTGTATTCTATTAGATTTTTCCCTGTTGGAGACAAACGATAATTTGTTGTATATTATCTTAGTCATAATATTCTTTACTGGGCTAGTTGAGCTCACCCTTTTTCCTTTTTGTTCCATTTTTATTCTCAGGAGGCGAGAATGTAGCGAGTACTAGTCGGGGTATGGAATGAAGGTTCTAGAGAGAGTTGTTTAGTAGTCCTCACCATTTTTGTAAAATAATGTATCAATAATTATGATGGGAATTTATTTGCGAGTGTATATTGTCTAGACGACAATATCTGTATTTAAACTCATAATTTATATGTTGTAATAATAAAGTTGTAGTTATTTCTGTACCTTGTATTTGGCGACTCATAATGGGTTGGTTGAAACGGACCTATTTTAGGGGCGTCACACTAATTGTTTAATTAGCAAGGTTTATTATAATTAGTAATTTTAAACCCTAATGTTCCTGTATAATTTAATTAGAAATCATAACTAATTAACAAACCCTAAATTTCTATTTTTAGAAATTAATTTTATTTTTAGTTTAATTTAAACCCTAAATGAAAACTAGAAATTCATTTTGTGTTAAACCTTAAGGTTAAACCCTAAGGTCAAACCCTAAGAGTTTGTAAAGATTACAAGAATGCCATTAAAATTCCAAGAAAAATGACCAAAATACCCCTCTTACATTATTTGAGATAACTTGTATATCTAGCAATAATTGAGTTAGTGAGCTAACCTTGACTTCTCAATTGACTAAATCTCCAGCAAATTAGTCCATTATCAGCCATACATGCATCCAAGACTAGTATATATCAAATTGGAGAAAGAAAAATTCATTTGGTAGCCTAATTTTGTACCAACTCTCATCGTTGAGCTTCTCTCTCTAAAACCTACGAAATTCTAAGACATTTCTGTCACAAAACCGAGCCCCGCTAACATCCATAACAAATCAGAAAGCCAAGAATCAAAATTTATCCCAAGAGGTATAAAACCCTAACCTAGAATCTGATCATGCTTGGTATGTTAAATGTTATGATTAAGTGTTAAAATATGTTGTTATTAGTGTATAATGATGATCTAGGTTGCTAGATGTTAGATCCATAACATCTAGAGGCTCGGATTTGAAGATTTACAAAATTTGGGAAAATTTATTTTGTGGTTTGACAATCGAATGTCAGACCTTCTAGATCTCAGTGTGTTTATTGATTTAGTGATTTAAGTGTTGGATATTGTAGTGTGATATGAGATCTTTACTCTGAAAGTTGAATTAAGGTCACAGCGTGAAAGAATTGCAAGATATTGTTGGTCAAAGGTCGTTGACCGACCATGACTGGACAAAATCTAGGTAACCCAGATCTTGCCCAGAACGGTCTGACAAGACTTTTCACGTCTCTGATCTTGTTGTTGTTTGTTGTTTTGTTGTTGTTGTTGTAATAGAATCGTAATATGGTATATAGACTACTTATTCATGCTCTTTTAACACAGAAACCATTAACATGTTGCTTTTAGTGAATGGTCAAACCAAACCAAAAGTTCACGAAATGAGTTTTCTGGGAAACCCAGAAAATATAAATTGTGTCTTCTGACATGATTTCACCAACCTAGATCTAACGCTTTTATTTTTTTTATGTTGGTTTGATGTAGTAGGTCTGTACGCTTACATGTTAGCTACGATCTGAAATTGTTAGATCACTAAACAAATACACGGATTGCAAGTTGTGGAGGCCCAAATATGAGCAGTTGAACTGTTCTTCATTTCTGGATAACCCAGAAAATGAAGAACAGCTTTGACAGCTTGTTTAGGGCTCCAGATTTCACTTATTTATGCTTTTTGGCCATGTTTATGGTTGGATCATGTAGTACTGTATTAGTACTACAACACCCAACCATTATCATTCCTTGAAACACAAAACCCACTGATTTACACTTCGTCAAAGAAGGCAAGTCGAAACTGCTTTATGAATGTTCAAGAACATGAAGAACACCTATGTTATGTGTTATACGATTTGTAATTTTAAGTAAGGCCTTGTAATTATGTAAAATCATAATTATAAATTAAAACCCTAATTTTTGAAATTAGAAACCCTAATTTGAAACCTAAACTGCAGTTTGTGATCAAACAGAAATTATATTAAGGTGATTAATATCATGTATAGTTGATTTTATTGCTAATTACGGAAAACATAATTAGTAATTTAAAACCATAATATCTAGAAACTCTAATTTGGTAATTAGAAACCCTAATTATTATAATCATAAACCCTAATTATTTAATTAGCAAGGTTTATTATAATTAGTGATTTTAAACCCTAATATTCCTGTATAATTTAATTAGAAAACCTAACTAATTAACAAACCCTAGATTTCTATTTTTTAGAAATTAATTTTATTTTTAGTTTAATTTAAACCCTAAATGAAAACTTAGAAATTCATTTTGTACTAAACCTTAAGGTTAAACCCTAAAGGTCAAGGGTTTGTCAAGATTACAAGAATGCCATTAAAATTTCAAGCAAAATGACCAAAATATCCCTCTAGCATTATTTGAGATAAATTGTATATCTAGCAATAATTGAGTTTGTGAGCTAACCTTGCCTTCTCAATTATCTAAATCTCCAAAAAATTAGTCCATTATCAGCCATAAATGCATCCAAGACTAGTATATATAGAATTAGAGAGAGAAAAATTCATTTGGTAGCCTAATTTTGTACCAACTCTCATCATTGAGCATCTCTGTCTAAAACCTACGAAATTCTAAGACATTTCAGTCACAAAACCGAGCCCCACTAACATCCATAACAAATCAGAAAGCCAAGAATCAAAATTTATCTCAAGAGGTATAAAACCCTAACCAAGAATCTAATCATGCTTGGTATGTTAAATGTTATGATTAAGTGTTAAAATATGTTGTTATTAGTGTATAATGATGATCTAGTTTGCTAGATGTTAGATCCATAACATCTAGAGGCTCGGATTTATAGATTTACAAAATCTGGAAAAATTTATTTTGTGGTCTGATAACCGAATGTCAAACCTTCTAGATCTCAGTGTGTTTATTGATTTAGTGTTTCACGTGGTGGATATTGTAGTGTTATATGAGATCTTTACTCTGGAAGTAGAATCAAGGTCATAGCTTGAAAGAATTACAAGATATTTTTGGTCAAAGTTCGTTGACTGACCATGACTGGACAAAATCTGGGTAACCCAGATCTTGCCCAGAACGGTCTAAAAAGACCTTTGACGTCTCTGATCTTGCTATTGTTTGTTGTTTTGTTGTTGTTATTGTAATAGAATTGTAATATGGTATATAGACTACTTCGTCAAAGCCTAATTATAAACCCTAATTATTTAATTAGCAAGGTTTATTATAATTAGTGATTTTAAACCCTAATGTTCCTGTATAATTTAATTAGAAATCCTAACTAATTAACAAAGCCTAAATTTATATTTTTAGAAATTAATTTTATTTTTAGTTTAATTTAAACCCTAAATAAAAACCTAGAAATTTAATTTGTGCTAAAACTTATGGTTAAACCCTAAGGTCAAACCCTAAGGGTTTGTCAAGATTACAAGAATGCCATTAAAATTCCAAGTAAAATGACCAAAATACCCCTCTTGCATTATTTGAGATAACTTGTATATCTAGCAATAATTGAGTTGGTGAGCTAACTTTGACTTCTCAATTAACTAAATCTCCAGCAAATTAGTCCATTATCAGCCATACATGCATCCAAGACTAATATATATACAATTAGAGAGAGAAAAATTCATTTGGTAGCCTAATTTTGTACCAACTCTCATCGTTGAGCTTCTCTTTCTAAAACCTACGAAATTCTAAGACATTTCAGCCACAAAACAGAGCCCCACTAACATCCATAACAAATCAGAAAGCCAAGAATCAAAATTTATCTAAAGAGGTATAAAACCCTAACCTAAAATCTAATCATACTTGGTATGTTAAATGTTATGATTAAGTGTTAAAATATGTTGTTATTAGTGTATAATGATGCTATAGGTTGCTAGATGTTAGATCCATAACATCTAGAGGCTCGGATTTGAAGATTTACAAAATCTGGGAAAATTTATTTTGTGGTCTGACAACCGAATGTCAGACCTTCTAGAACTCAGTGTGTTTATTGATTTAGTGTTTTAAGTGTTGGATATTGTAGTGTGATATGAGATCTTTACTCTAGAAGTTGAATCAAGGTCATAGCTTTAAAGAATTGCAAGATATTGTTGGTCAAATGTCGTTGACTGACCATGACTGGACAAAATCTGGGTAACCCGGATCTTGCCCATAACGGTCTGACAAGACCTTTGATGTCTCTGATCTTGCTGTTCTTTATTGTTTTATTGTTGTTGTTGTAATAGAATCGTAATATGGTATATAGACTACTTATTCACGCTCTTATAACACAAAAACCATTACAGTTTGCTTGCAGTGGATGGTCAAACCAAGCCAAATTTCACGAAATGAGTTTTCTAGGTATCCCAGAAAATATAAATCGTGACTTCATGCATGATTTGACCGAGCTAGATCTAACACTTTCATTGTTGTTATGTTGGTTTGATGTAATAGGTATGTACTCTTACATGTTAGCTACGATCTGAAATTGTTAGATAACTAAACAAATACACGGATTGCAAGTTGTGGAGGCACAAATATGAGCAGTCGAATTGTTCTTCATTTCTGGATAACCTAGAAAATGAAGAACAACTCTGACAGCTTGTTCAAGGATCCATATTTCACTTATGTTATG
Organism: Panax japonicus; assembly: GCA_020205505.1. NCBI lineage: Eukaryota > Viridiplantae > Streptophyta > Magnoliopsida > Apiales > Araliaceae > Panax > Panax japonicus. Next base: position 61,743,591 of record CM035096.1, read on the forward strand.
CTTGTTGGCCATGTTTATGGTTGGATCATGTAGTATTGTATTAGTACTACAACACCCAACCATTAACATTCCCAAAAACACAAAACACACTGATTTACACTTCGTCAAAGAAGGCAAGTCAAAACTACCTTATGAATGCTCAAGAACATAAAGAACACCTATGTTATGTTTTATACGATTTGTAATTTTAAGTAAAGCCTTGTAATTATGGAAAATCATAATTATAAATTAAAATCCTAATTTTTGAAATTAGAAACCCTAATTTGAAACCTAAACTGGAGTTTGTGATCAGTCAGAAATTATGTTAATGTGATTAATATCATGTATAGTAGGTTTTATTGTTAATTACGAAAAACCTAATTAATAATTTAAAACCCTAATATCTAGAAACTCTAATTTGGTAATTAGAAACCCTAATTATCAAAATCGTAAACCCTAATTGTTTAATTAGCAAGGTTTATTATAATTAGTGATTTTCAACCCTAATGTTCCTGTATAATTTAATTAGAATACCTAACTAATTAACAAACCATAAATTTCTATTTTTAGAAATTAATTTTATTTTTAGTTTAATTTAAAGCCTAAATAAAAACCTAGAAATTTATTTTGTGCTAAACCTTAAGGTTAAACCCTAAGGTCAAACCCTAAGGGTTTGTCAAGATTACAAGAATGCTATTAAAATTCCAACCAAAATGACCAAAATACCCCTCTTGCATTATTTGAGATAACATGTATATCTAGCAATAATTGAGTTGGTGAGCTAACCTTGACTTCTCAATTGACTAAATCTCCAGCAAATTAGTCCATTATCAGCCATACATGCATCCAAGACTAGTATATATAGAATAGGAAAGAGAAAAATTCATTTGGTAGCCTAATTTTGTATCAACTCTCATCGTTGAGCTTCTCTGTCTAAAACCTACGAAATTCTAAGACATTTCAGTCACAAAATCGAGGCCCGCTAACATCCATAACAAATCAGAAAGCCAAGAATCAAAATTTATCCCAAGAGGTATAAAACCCTAACCTAGAATCTGATCATTTTTGGTATATTAAATGTTATGATTAAGTGTTAAAATATGTTGTTATTAGTGTATAATGATGATCTAGGTTGCTAGATGTTAGATCCATAACATCTAGAGGCTCGGATTTGAAGATTTACAAAATCTGGGAAAATTTATTTTGTGGTCTGACAACCGAATGTCAGACCTTCTAGATCTCAGTGTGTTTATTGATTTAGTGTTTTAAGTGTTGAATATTGTAGTGTGATATGAGATCTTTACTTTGGAAATTGAATCAAGGTCATAGCTTGAAAGAATTACAAGAGATTGTTGGTCAAAGGTTATTGACCGACCATGACTGGATAAAATCTGGGTAACCCAGATCTTGCCCAGAACTGTCTGACAAGACCTTTCACGTCTCTGATCTTGCTGTTGTTTGTTGTTTGTTGTTTTGTTGTTGTTATAATAGAATCGTAATATGGTATACAGACAACATATTCATGCTCTTATAACACAAAAAACATTACAGGTTACTTGCAGTGGATGGTCAAACCAAGCCAAAAGTTCACGAAATAAGTTTTCTGGGTAACCCAGAAAACTTAAATCGTGACTTCTGACATGATTTGAACGAGCTAAATCTAACGCTTTTATTTTTGTTATGTTTGTTTTATGTAATAGGTCTGTACGCTTACATGTTAGCTACGATCTGAAATTATTAGATCACTAAACAAATACACGGATTGCAAGTTGGGGAGGCCCAAATATGAGCAGTCGAACTGTTCTTCATATCTGGATAACTCAGAAAATAAAGAACAGCTTTGACAGCTTGTTTAGGGCTCCAGATTTCACTTATTTATGCTTGTTGGCCATGTTTATTGTTGGATCATGTAGTATTGTATTAGTACTACAACACCCAACCATTATCATTCCTAGAAACACAAAACACACTGATTTACACTTCGTCAAAGAAGGTAAGTCGAAACTACTTTATGAATGCTTAAGAACATGAAGAACACTTATGTTATGTGCTATACGATTTGTAATTTTAAGTAAAGCCTTGTAATTATGAAAAATCATAATTATTAATTAAAACCATAATTTTTGAAATTAGAAACCCTAATTTGAAACCTAAACTGGAGTTTATAATCAGTCAGAAATTATGTTAATGTGATTAATATCATGTATAGTAGATTTTATTGCTAATTACGGAAAACCTAATCAGTAATTTAAAACCCTAATATCTAGAAACTCAAATTAGAAATTAGAAATCCTAATTAAAATTTGGTAACCCTAATTATCAAAATTATAAACCCTAATTGTTTAATTAGCAAGGTTTATTATAATTAGTGATTTTAAACCCTAATGTTCCTGTATAATTTAATTAGAAATCCTAATTAATTAACAAAGCCTAAATTTATATTTTTAGAAATTAATTTTATTTTTAGTTTAATTTAAACCCTAAATAAAAACCTAGAAATTTAATTTGTGCTAAACCTTATGGTTAAACCCTAAGGTCAAACCCTAAGGGTTTGTCAAGATTACAAGAATGCCATTAAAATTCCAAGTAAAATGACCAAAATACCCCTCTTGCATTATTTGAGGTAACTTGTATATCTAGCAATAATTGAGTTGGTGAGCTAACTTTGACTTCTCAATTAACTAAATCTCCAGCAAATTAGTCCATTATCAGCCATACATGCATCCAAGACTAGTATATATACAATTAGAGAGAGAAAAATTCATTTGGTAGCCTAATTTTGTACCAACTCTCATCGTTGAGCTTCTCTTTCTAAAACCTACGAAATTCTAAGACATTTCAGCCACAAAACAGAGCCCCACTAACATCCATAACAAATCAGAAAGCCAAGAATCAAAATTTATCTCAAGAGGTATAAAACCCTAACCTAAAATCTAATCATACTTGGTATGTTAAATGTTATGATTAAGTGTTAAAATATGTTGTTATTAGTTTATAATGATGCTCTAGGTTGCTAGATGTTAGATCAATAACATCTAGAGGCTCGGATTTGATGATTTACAAAATCTGGGAAAATTTATTTTGTGGTCTGACAACCGAATGTCAGACCTTCTAGATCTCAGTGTGTTTATTGATTTAGTGTTTTAAGTGTTGGATATTGTAGTGTGATATGAGATCTTTACTCTGGAAGTTGAATCAAGGTCATAGCTTTAAAGAATTGCAAGATATTGTTGGTCAAAGGTCGTTGACTGACCATGACTGGACAAAATCTAGGTAACCCAGATCTTGCCCATAACGGTCTGACAAGACCTTTGTCGTCTCTGATCTTGCTGTTCTTTATTGTTTTATTGTTGTTGTTGTAATAGAATCGTAATATGGTATATAGACTACTTATTCACGCTCTTATAACACAAAAACCATTACAGGTTGCTTACAATGGATGCTCAAACCAAGCCAAATGTTCACAAAATGAGTTTTCTAGGTATCCCAGAAAATATAAATCGTGGCTTCATGCATGATTTGACCGAGCTAGATCTAACACTTTCATTGTTGTTATGTTGGTTTGATGTAATAGGTATGTACTCTTACATGTTAGCTACAATCTGAAATTGTTAGATAACTAAACAAATACACGGATTGCAAGTTGTGGAGGCACAAATATGAGCAGTCGAATTGTTCTTCATTTCTGGATAACCTAGAAAATGAAGAACAACTCTGACAGCTTGTTCAAGGATCCATATTTCACTTATGTTATGCTTGTTGGCCATGTTTATGGTTGGATCATGTAGTATTGTATTAGTACTACAACACCCAACCATTAACATTCCCAAAAACACAAAACACACTGATTTACACTTCGACAAAGAAGGAAAGTCAAAACTGCCTTATGAATTCTCAAGAACATGAAGAACACCTATGTTATGTTTTATACGATTTGTAATTTTAAGTAAATCCTTGTAATTATGGAAAATCATAATTATAAATTAAAATCCTAATTTTTGAAATTAGAAAACCTAATTTGAAACCTAAACTGGAGTTTTGATCAGTCAGAAATTATGTTAATGTGATTAATATCATGTATAGTAGGTTTTATTGTTAATTACGAAAAACCTAATTAATAATTTAAAACCCTAATATCTAGAAACTCTAATTTGGTAATTAGAAACCCTAATTATCAAAATCGTAAACCCTAATTGTTTAATTAGCATGGTTTATTATAATTAGTGATTTTAAACCCTAATGTTCCTGTATAATTTAATTAGAAATCCTAATTAATTAACAAAGCCTAAATTTATATTTTTAGAAATTAATTTTATTTTTAGTTTAATTTAAACACTAAATAAAAACCTAGAAATTTAATTTGTGCTAAACCTTATGGTTAAACCCTAAGGTCAAACCCTAAGGGTTTGTCAAGATTACAAGAATGCCATTAAAATTCCAAGTAAAATGACCAAAATACCCCTCTTGCATTATTTGAGATAACTTGTATATCAAGCAATAATTGAGTTGGTGAGCTAACTTTGACTTCTCAATTAACTAAATCTCCAGCAAATTAGTCCATTATCAGCCATACATGCATCCAAGACTAGTATATATACAATTAGAGAGAGAAAAATTCATTTGGTAGCCTAATTTTGTACCAACTCTCATCGTTGAGCTTCTCTTTCTAAAACCTACGAAATTCTAAGACATTTCAGCCACAAAACAGGACCCCACTAACATCCATAACAAATCAGAAAGCCAAGAATCAAAATTTATCTCAAGAGGTATAAAACCCTAACCTAAAATCTAATCATGCTTGGTATGTTAAATGTTATGATTAAGTGTTAAAATATGTTGTTATTAGTTTATAATGATGCTCTAGGTTGCTAGATGTTAGATCAATAACATCTAGAGGCTCGGATTTGATGATTTACAAAATCTGTGAAAATTTATTTTGTGGTCTGACAACCGAATGTCAGACCTTCTAGATCTCAGTGTGTTTATTGATTTAGTGTTTTAAGTGTTGGATATTGTAGTGTGATATGAGATCTTTACTCTGGAAGTTGAATCAAGATCATAGCTTTAAAGAATTGCAAGATATTGTTGGTCAAAGGTCGTTGACTGACCATGACTGGACAAAATCTGGGTAACCCAGATCTTGCCCATAACGGTCTGACAAGACCTTTGACGTCTCTGATCTTGCAGTTCTTTATTGTTTTATTGTTGTTGTTGTAATAGAATCGTAATATGGTATATAGACTACTTATTCACGCTCTTATAACACAAAAACCATTACAGGTTGCTTACAGTGGATGGTCAAACCAAGCCAAATGTTCACAAAATGAGTTTTCTAGGTATCCCAGAAAATATAAATCGTGACTTCATCCATGATTTGACCGAGCTAGATCTAACACTTTCATTGTTGTTATGTTGGTTTGATGTAATAGGTATGTACTCTTACATTTTAGCTACGATCTGAAATTGTTAGATAACTAAACAAATACACGGATTGCAAGTTGTGGAGGCACAAATATGAGCAGTCGAATTGTTCTTCATTTCTGGATAACCTAGAAAATGAAGAACAACTCTGACAGCTTGTTCAAGGATCCATATTTCACTTATGTTATGCTTGTTGGCCATGTTTATGGTTGGATCATGTAGTATTGTATTAGTACTACAACACCCAACCATTAACATTCCCAAAAACACAAAACACACTGATTTACACTTCGACAAAGAAGGAAAGTCAAAACTGCCTTATGAATGCTCAAGAACATGAAGAACACCTATGTTATGTTTTATACGATTTGTAATTTTAAGTAAATCCTTGTAATTATGGAAAATCATAATTATAAATTAAAATCCTAATTTTTGAAATTAGAAACCCTAATTTGAAACCTAAACTAGAGTTTGTGATCAGTCAGAAAGTATGTTAATGTGATTAATATCATGTATATTAGGTTTTATTGTTAATTACGAAAAACCTAATTAATAATTTAAAACCCTAATATCTAGAAGCTCTAATTTGGTAATTAGAAACCCTAAATATCAAAATCGTAAACCCTAATTGTTTAATTAGCATGGTTTATTATAATTAGTGATTTTCAACCCTAATGTTCCTGTATAATTTAATTAGAAAACCTAACTAATTAACAAAACCTAAATTTCTATTTTTAGAAATTAATTTTTTTTTAGTTTAATTTAAACCCTAAATAAAAACCTAGAAATTTAATGTGTGCTAAACCTTATGGTTAAACCCTAAGGTCAAACCCTAAGGGTTTGTCAAGATTACAAGAATGCCATTAAAATTCCAAGTAAAATGACCAAAATACCCCTCTTGCATTATTTGAGATAACTTGTATATTTAGCAATAATTGAGTTGGTGAGCTAACTTTGACTTCTCAATTAAATAAATCTCCAGCAAATTAGTCCATTATCAGCCATACATGCATCCAAGACTAGTATATATACAATTAGAGAGAGAAAAATTCATTTGGTAGCCTAATTTTGTACCAACTCTCATCTTTGAGCTTCTCTTTCTAAAACCTACGAAATTCTAAGACATTTCAGCCACAAAACAGAGCCCCACTAACATCCATAACAAATCAGAAAGCCAAGAATCAAAATTTATCTCAAGAGGTATAAAACCCTAACCTAAAATCTAATCATGCTTGGTATGTTAAATGTTATGATTAAGTGTTAAAATATGTTGTTATTAGTTTATAATGATGCTCTAGGTTGCTAGATGTTAGATCCATAACATCTAGAGGCTCGGATTTGATGATTTAAAAAATTTGAGAAAATTTAGTTTGTGGTCTGACAACCGAATGTCAGACCTTCTAGATCTCAGTGTGTTTATTGATTTAGTGTTTTAAGTGTTGGATATTGTAGTGTGATATGAGATCTTTACTCTGGAAGTTGAATCAAGGTCATAGCTTTAAAGAATTGCAAGATATTGTTGGTCAAAGGTCGTTGACTGACCATGACTGGACAAAATCTGGGTAACCCAGATCTTGCCCATAACGGTCTGACAAGACCTTTGACGTCTCTGATCTTGCTGTTCTTTATTGTTTTATTGTTGTTGTTGTAATTGAATCGTAATATGGTATATAGACTACTTATTCACGCTCTTATAACACAAAAACCATTACAGGTTGCTTACAGTGGATGGTCAAACCAAGCCAAATGTTCACAAAATGAGTTTTCTAGGTATCCCAGAAAATATAAATCGTGACTTCATGCATGATTTGACCGAGCTAGATCTAACACTTTCATTGTTGTTATGTTGGTTTGATGTAATAGGTATGTACTCTTACATTTTAGCTACGATCTGAAATTGTTAGATAACTAAACAAATACACGGATTGCAAGTTGTGGAGGCACAAATATGAGCAGTCGAATTGTTCTTCATTTCTGGATAACCTAGAAAATGAAGAACAACTCTGACAGCTTGTTCAAGGATCCATATTTCACTTATGTTATGCTTGTTGGCCATGTTTATGGTTGGATCATGTAGTATTGTATTAGTACTACAACACCCAACCATTAACATTCCCAAAAACACAAAACACACTGATTTACACTTCGACAAAGAAGGAAAGTCAAAACTGCCTTATGAATGCTCAAGAACATGAAGAACACCTATGTTATGTTTTATACGATTTGTAATTTTAAGTAAATCCATGTAATTATGGAAAATCATAATTATAAATTAAAATCCTAATTTTTGAAATTAGAAACCCTAATTTGAAACCTAAACTGGAGTTTGTGATCAGTCAGAAATTATGTTAATGTGATTAATATCATGTATAGTAGGTTTTATTGTTAATTACGAAAAACCTAATTAATAATTTAAAACCCTAATATCTAGAAACTCTAATTTGGTAATTAGAAACCCTAATTATCAAAATCGTAAACCCTAATTGTTTAATTAGTAAGGTTTATTAAAATTAGTGATTTTCAACCCTAATGTTCCTGTATAATTTAATTAGAAAACCTAACTAATTAACAAACCCTAAATTTCTATTTTTAGAAATTAATTTTATTTTTAGTTTAATTTAAACCCTAAATGAAAACCTAGAAATTCAATTTGTGCTAAACCTTAAGGTTAAACCCTAAGGTCAAAACCTAAGGGTTTGTCAAGATTACAAGAATGCTATTAAAATTCCAACCAAAATGACCAAAATACCCCTCTTGCATTATTTGAGATAACTTGTATATCTAGCAATAATTGAGTTGGTGAGCTAACCTTGACTTCTCAATTGACTAAATCTCCAGCAAATTAGTCCATTATCAGCCATACATGCATCCAAGACTAGTATATATAGAATAGGAGAGAGAAAAATTCATTTGGTAGCCTAATTTTGTATCAACTCTCATCGTTGAGCTTCTCTGTCTAAAACCTACGAAATTCTAAGACATTTCAGTCACAAAATCGAGCCTCGCTAACATCCATAACAAATCAGAAAGCCAAGAATCAAAATTTATCCCAAGAGGTATAAAACCCTAACCTAGAATCTGATCATGCTTGGTATATTAAATGTTATGATTAAGTGTTAAAATATGTTGTTATTAGTGTATAATGATGATCTAGGTTGCTAGATGTTAGATCCATAACATCTAGAGGCTCGAATTTGAAGATTTACAAAATCTGGGAAAATTTATTTTATGGTCTGACAACCGAATGTCAGACCTTCTAGATCTCAGTGTGTTTATTGATTTAGTGTTTTAAGTGTTGAATATTGTAGTGTGATATGAGATCTTTACTCTAGAAATTGAATTAAGGTCATAGCTTGAAAGAATTACAAGAGATTGTTGGTCAAAGGTCGTTGACCGACCATGACTGGACAAAATCTGGGTAACCCAGATCTTTCCCAGAACGGTCTGACAAGACCTTTCACGTCTCTGATCTTGCTGTTGTTTGTTGTTTGTTGTTTTGTTGTTGTTGTAATAGAATCGTAATATGGTATATAGACAACTTATTCATGCTCTTATAACACAAAAAACATTTCAGGTTGCTTGTAGTGGATGGTCAAACCAAGCCAAAAGTTCATGAAATAAGTTTTCTGCGTAACCTAGAAAACTTAAATCGTGACTTCTGACATGATTTGACCGAGCTAAATCTAACGCTTTTATTTTTGTTATGTTTGTTTTATGTAATAGGTCTGTACGCTTACATGTTAGCTACGATCTGAAATTATTAGATCACTAAACAAATACACGGATTGCAAGTTGTGCAGGCCCAAATATGAGCAGTCGAACTGTTCTTCATTTCTGGATAACTCAGAAAATAAAGAACAGCTTTGACAGCTTGTTTAGGGCACCAGATTTCAATTATTTATGCTTGTTGGCCATGTTTATTGTTGGATCATGTAGTATTGTATTAGTACTACAACACCCAACCATTATCATTCCTAGAAACACAAAACACACTGATTTACACTTCGTCAAAGAAGGTAAGTCGAAACTGCTTTATGAATGCTTAAGAACACGAAGAACACTTATGTTATGTGCTATACGATTTGTAATTTTAAGTAAAGCCTTGTAATTATGGAAAATCATAATTATTAATTAAAACCCAAATTTTTGAAATTAGAAACCCTAATTTGAAACCTAAACTGGAGTTTATAATCAGTCAGAAATTGTGTTAATGTGATTAATATTATGTATAGTAGATTTTATTGCTAATTACGGAAAACCTAATTAGTAATTTAAAACCCTAATATCTAGAAACTCAAATTAGAAATTAGAAATCCTAATTAAAATTTGGTAACCCTAATTATCAAAATTATAAACCCTAATTATTTAATTAGCAAAGTTTATTATAATTAGTGATTTTAAACCCTAATGTTCCTGTATAATTTAATTAGAAATCCTAACTAATTAACAAAGCCTAAATTTATATTTTTAGAAATTAATTTTATTTTTAGTTTAATTTAAACCCTAAATAAAAACCTAGAAATTTAATTTGTGCTAAAACTTATGGTTAAACCCTAAGGTCAAACCCTAAGGGTTTGTCAAGATTACAAGAATGCCATTAAAATTCCAAGTAAAATGACCAAAATACCCCTCTTGCATTATTTGAGATAACTTGTATATCTAGCAATAATTGAGTTGGTGAGCTAACTTTGACTTCTCAATTAACTAAATCTGCAGTAAATTAGTCCATTATCAGCCATACATGCATCCGAGACTAATATATATACAATTAGAGAGAGAAAAATTCATTTGGTAGCCTAATTTTGTACCAACTCTCATCGTTGAGCTTCTCTTTCTAAAACCTACGAAATTCTAAGACATTTCAGCCACAAAACCGAGCCCCACTAACATCCATAACAAATCAGAAAGCCAAGAATCAAAATTTATCTCAAGAGGTCTAAAACCCTAACCTAAAATCTAATCATACTTGGTATGTTAAATGTTATGATTAAGTGTTAAAATATGTTGTTATTAGTGTATAATGATGCTATAGGTTGCTAGATGTTAGATCCATAACATCTAGAGGCTCGGATTTGAAGATTTACAAAATCTGGGAAAATTTATTTTGTGGTCTGACAACCGAATGTCAGACCTTCTAGATCTCAGTGTGTTTATTGATTTAGTGTTTTAAGTGTTGGATATTGTAGTGTGATATGAGATCTTTACTCTGGAAGTTGAATCAAGGTCATAGCTTTAAAGAATTGCAAGATATTGTTGGTCAAATGTCGTTGACTGACCATGACTGGACAAAATCTGGGTAACCCGGATCTTGCCCATAACGGTCTAATAAGACCTTTGATGTCTCTGATCTTGCTGTTCTTTATTGTTTTATTGTTGTTGTTGTAATAGAATCGTAATATGGTATATAGACTACTTATTCACGCTCTTATAACACAAAAACCATTACAGTTTGCTTGCAGTGGATGGTCAAACCAAGCCAAATTTCACGAAATGAGTTTTCTAGGTATCCCAAAAAATATAAATCGTGACTTCATGCATGGTTTGACCGAGCTAGATCTAACACTTTCATTGTTGTTATGTTGGTTTGATGTAATAGGTATGTACTCTTACATGTTACCTACGATCTGAAATTGTTAGATAACTAAACAAATACACGGATTGCAAGTTGTGGAGGCACAAATATGAGCAGTCGAATTGTTCTTCATTTCTGGATAACCTAGAAAATGAAGAACAACTCTGACAGCTTGTTCAAGGATCCATATTTCACTTATGTTATGCTTGTTGGCCATGTTTATGGTTGGATCATGTAGTATTGTATTAGTACTACAACACCCAACCATTAACATTCCCAAAAACACAAAACACACTGATTTACACCTCGTCAAAGAAGGCAAGTCAAAACTGACTTATGAATGCTCAAGAACATGAAGAACACCTATGTTATGTTTTATACGATTTATAATTTTAAGTAAAGCCTTGTAATTATGGAAAATCATAATTATAAATTAAAATCCTAATTTTTGAAATTAGAAACCCTAATTTGAAACCTAAACTGGAGTTTGTGATCAGTCAGAAATTATGTTAATGTGATTAATATCATGTATAGTAGGTTTTATTGTTAATTACGAAAAACCTAATTAATAATTTAAAACCCTAATATCTAGAAACTCTAATTTGGTAATTAGAAACCCTAATTATCAAAATCGTAAACCCTAATTATTTAATTAGCAAGGTTTATTATAATTAGTGATTTTCAACCCTAATGTTCCTGTAGAATTTAATTAGAAAACCTAACTAATTAACAAACCCTAAATTTCTATTTTTAGAAATTAATTTTATTTTTAGTTTAATTTAAACCCTAAATGAAAACCTAGAAATTCATTTTGTGCTAAACCTTAAGGTTAAACCCTAAGGTCAAACCCTAAGGGTTTGTCAAGATTACAAGAATGCTATTAAAATTCCAACCAAAATGACCAAAATACCCCTCTTGCATTATTTGAGATAACTTGTATATCTAGCAATAATTGAGTTGGTGAGCTAACCTTGACTTCTTAATTGACTAAATCTCCAGTAAATTAGTCGATTATCAGCCATACATGCATCCAAGACTAGTATATATAGAATAGGAGAGAGAAAAATTCATTTGGTAGCCTAATTTTGTATCAACTCTCATCGTTGAGCTTCTCTGTCTAAAACCTACGAAATTCTAAGACATTTCAGTCACAAAACCGAGCCCTGCTAACATCCATAACAAATCAGAAAGCCAAGAATCAAAATTTATCCCAAGAGGTATAAAACCCTAACCTAGAATCTGATCATGCTTGGTATATTAAATGTTATGATTAAGTGTTAAAATATGTTATTATTAGTGTATAATGATGATCTAGGTTGCTAGACGTTAGATCCATAACATCTAGAGGCTCGGATTTGAAGATTTACAAAATCTGGGAAAATTTATTTTGTGGTCTGACAACCGAATGTCAGACCTTCTAGATCTCAGTGTGTTTATTGATTTAGTGTTTTAAGTGTTGAATATTGTAGTGTGATATGAGATCTTTACTCTGGAAATTGAATCAAGGTCATAGCTTGAAAGACTTACAAGAGATTGTTGGTCAAAGGTCGTTGACCGACCATGACTGGACAAAATCTGGGTAACCCAGATCTTGCCCAGAACTGTCTGACAAGACCTTTCACGTCTCTGATCTTGCTGTTGTTTGTTGTTTGTTGTTTTGTTGTTGTTGTAATAGAATCGTAATATGGTATATAGGCAACTTATTCATGCTCTTATAACACAAAAAAACATTGCAGGTTGCTTGTAGTGGATGGTCAAACCAAGCCAAAAGTTCACGAAATAAGTTTTCTGGGTAACCCAGAAAACTTAAATCGTGACTTCTGACATGATTTGACCGAGATAAATCTAACGCTTTTTTTTGTTATGTTTGTTTGATGTAATAGGTCTGTACGCTTACATGTTTGCTACGATCTGAAATTGTTAGATCACTAAAAAAATACACGGATTGCAAGTTGTGGAGGCCCAAATATGAGCAGTCGAACTGTTCTTCAATTCTAGATAACTCAGAAAATAAAGGACAGCTTTGACAGCTTGTTTAGGGCTCCAGATTTCACTTATTTATGCTTGTTGGCCATGTTTATGGTTGGATCATGTTGTATTGTATTAGTACTACAACACCCAACCATTATCATTCCCAGAAACACAAAACACACTGATTTACACTTCGTCAAAGAATGTATGTCGAAACTACTTTATGAATGCGTAAGAACATGAAGAACACTTATGTTATGTGTTATACGATTTGTAATTTTAAGTAAAGCCTTGTAATTATGGAAAATCATAATTATTAATTAAAACCCTAATTTTTGAAATTAGAAACCCTAATTTGAAACCTAAACTGGAGTTTATAATCAGTCAGAAATTGTGTTAATGTGATTAATATCATCTATAGTAGATTTTATTGCTAATTACGAAAAACCTAATTAGTAATTTAAAACCCTAATATCTAGAAACTCAAATTAGAAATTAGAAATCCTAATTAAAATTTGGTAACCCTAATTATCAAAATTATAAACCCTAATTGTTTAATTAGCAAGGTTTATTATAATTAGTGATTTTAAACCCTAATGTTCCTGTATAATTTATTTAGAAATCCTAACTAATTAACAAAGCCTAAATTTCTATTTTTAGAAATTAATTTTATTTTTAGTTTAATTTAAACCCTAAATAAAAACATGGAAATTTAATTTGTGCTAAACCTTAAGGTTAAACCCTAAGGTCAAACCCTAAGGGTTTGTCAAGATTACAAGAATGCCATTAAAATTCCAAGCAAAATGACCAAAATACCCCTCTTGCATTATTTGAGATAACTTGTATATCTAGCAATAATTGAGTTGGTGAGCTAACTTTGACTTCTCAATTAACTAAATCTCCAGCAAACTAGTCCATTATCAGCCATACATGCATCCAAGACTAGTATATATACAATTAGAGAGAGAAAAATTCATTTGGTAGCCTAATTTTGTACCAACTCTCATCGTTGAGCTTCTCTTTCAAAAACCTACGAAATTCTAAGACATTTCAGCCACAAAACCGAGACCCACTAACTTCCATAACAAATTAGAAAGCCAAGAATCAAAATTTATCTCAAGAGGTATAAAACCCTAACCTAAAATCTAATCATGCTTGGTATATTAAATGTTATGATTAAGTGTTAAAATATGTTATTATTAGTGTATAATGATGCTCTAGGTTGCTAGATGTTAGATAAATAACATCTAGAGGCTCGGATTTGAAGATTTACAAAATCTGGGAAAATTTATTTTGTGGTCTGACAACCGAATGTCAGACCTTCTAGATCTCAGTGTGTTTATTGATTTAGTGTTTCAAGTGTTGGATATTGTAGTGTGATATGAGATCTTTACTCTGGAAGTTGAATCAAGGTCATAGCTTTAAAGAATTGCAAGATATTGTTGGTCAAAGGTCGTTGACTGACCATGATTGGACAAAATCTGGGTAACCCAGATCTTGCCCATAACGGTCTGACAAGACCTTTGACGTCTCTGATCTTGCTGCTCTTTATTGTTTTATTTTTGTTGTTGTAATAGAATCGTAATATGGTATATAGACTACTTATTCACGCTCTTATAACACAAAAACCATTACAGGTTGCTTGCAGTGGATGGTCAAACCAAGCCAAATGTTCACGAAATGAGTTTTCTAGGTATCCAAGAAAATATAAATCGTGACTTCATGCATGATTTAACCGAGCTAGATCTAACACTTTTATTGTTGTTATGTTGGTTTGATGTAATAGGTATGTACTCTTACATGTTAGCTATGATCTGAAATTGTTAGATGACTAAACAAATACACGGATTACAAGTTGTGGAGGCCCAAATATGAGCAGTCGAACTGTTCTTCAGTTCTGGATAACCCAGAAAATGAAAAACAGCTTTGATAGCTTGTTTAGGGCTCCAGATTTCACTTATTTATGCTTGTTGGCCATGTTTATGGTTGGATCATATAGTATTGTATTAGTACTACAACACCCAACCATTATCATTCCTAGAAACACAAAACACACTGATTTACACTTCGTCAAAGAAGGCAAGTCGAAACTGCTTTATGAATGCTTAAGAACATGAAGAACACCTATGCTATGTGTTATACGATTTGTAATTTTAATTAAGGCCTTGTAATTATGGAAAATCATAATTATAAATTAAAACCCTAATTTTTAAAATTAGAAACCCTAATTTAAAACCTAAACTGGAGTTTGTGATTAGTCAGAAATTGTGTTAATATGATTAATATCATGTATAGTAGATTTTATTGCTAATTACAGAAAACCTAATTAGTAATTTAAAACCCTAATATCTAGAAACTCTAATTTGGTAATTAGAAACCCTAATTATAATTTGGCAACCCTAATTATCAAAATCATAAACCCTAATTATTTAATTAGCAAGGTTTATTATAATTAATGATTTTAAACCCTAATGTTCCTGTATAATTTAATTAGAAAACCTAATTAATTACAAACCCTAAATTTCTATTTTTTAGAAATTCATTTTATTTTTACTTTAATTTAAACCCTAAATAAAAACCTAGAAATTCATTTTGTGCTAAAACTTAAGGTTAAACCCTAAGGGTCAAGGGTTTGTCAAGATTACAAGAATGCCATTAAAATTTCAAAAAAAATGACCAAAATACCCCTCTTACATTATATGAGATAACTTGTATATCTAGCAATAACTAAGTTGGTGAGCTAACCTTGACTTATCAATTAACTAAATCTCCAGCAAATTAGTCCATTATCAGCCAAACATGCATCCAAGACTAGTATATATACAATTAGAGAGAGAAAAATTCATTTGGTAGCCTAATTTTGTACCAACTCTCATCGTTGAGCTTCTCTGTCTAAAACCTACGAAATTCTAAGACATTTCAGTCACAAAACCGAGCCCCACTAACATCCATAACAAATCAGAAAGCCAAGAATCAAAATTTATCTCAAGAGGTATAAAACCCTAACCTAGAATCTAATCATGCTTGGTATGTTAAATGTTATGATTAAGTGTTAAAATATGTTATTATTAGTGTATAATGATGATCTAGGTTGCTAGATGTTAGATCCATAACATCTAGAGGCTTGGATTTGAAGATTTATAAAATCTGGGAAAATTTATTTTGTGGTCTGACAACCGAATGTCAGACCTTCTAGATCTCAGTGTGTTTATTGATTTAGTATTTCAAGTGTTGGATATTGTAGTGTGATATGAGATCTTTACTCTGGAAGTTGAATCAAGGTCATAGCTTGAAAGAATTATAAGATATTGTTGGTCAAAGGTCGTTGACTGACCATGACTGGACAAAATCTGGGTAACCCAGATCTTGCCAGAACGGTCTGAAAAGACCTTTAACGTCTCTGATCTTGTTGTTGTTTATTGTTTTGTTGTTGTTGTTATTATAGAATCGTAATATGGTATATAGACTACTTATTCATGCTCTTATAACACAAAAACCATTACAGGTTGTTTGCAGTGGATGGTCAAACCAAGCCAAATGTTCACGAAATGAGTTTTCTAGGTATCCCAAAAAACATAAATTGTGACTTCATGCATGATTTGACCGAGCTAGATCTAACACTTTTATTGTTGTTATGTTGGTTTGATGTAATAGGTATGTACTCTTATAGTAGCCCCGAATCCGGGCCCCAAATCACCGCGGATCTGATATATTATTACTATCACTATTTGCGGAAGATATAAACATAAATTGTTTATACAATACATTACACACTATTCCCCAAGGTCGAGTAACCTTAACTTATACACAATTCATAAAATATCTATTACACAACAATATTTATTAAAATAAACTATTACAAACTAGCCGCATATTTTATCCCAAGCTGAACTTGGCATTAACCTTTTCTTGTAATCCGAACGCATTCGCTTTATCTACGATGTTTTATCATGATATAGCAAGGGTGAGCATGAAAGTTGCCCAGCAAATTTATATACAACAATATAACGATATATCATGATTGAAGAGTATGAATAATGAGCTTGCTATAATTCATCAATATAATTGAGAACTAGCACGAACAAATTTTTGACTGAACAAGTTTTAAACATGAAAAAACATTTCTGAACCAACTAGTAATGAAGGTGATCAGCCTTTCATACCTGACTTATACATGCAAGATGTACAGAGTACAATTTTCATGGCAATCAACAATGATTAACCATAAGCTTGAATAAAATACTCTTATTAGAGTTAAGTACAAAGAAACTTGCCTGAACCGTTGATTACTGCAACGCAATTTAATAACGCTTTACCCCGAAGACCTAATATTAGTAATATAGATCTCCAATAATTAGAATAATATCATCACATTATAATACTGTTATATTTATATCCACAGAATAACCTAAACACATAACACATAAGCCTAGCTATCAGTCTATAACACACATAAGACTAGGTATCAAGTCAAACTATTGCAGTCTGAGTTGAACCCGACACAATTCTAACATCCCGACAGTCTAATCAGACAATACTCGAGTTTAATTTCAATTAAACTCTGCCTAAACACTTAACAATTATCACAGATAATTTCTTATCAGATAAAACATTTTTCCTAGACTCGTAATAATTTTTGGATAATTATTTCCATTTATCAATATTTTTCAATCCTTAAAACCGTATTTAAATAAATTAAATACCACATAATTCCTTAATCATTAATATTTATTTAATATAAAATATTAATGAAAATTATTACATAATATTATAATATAATTATAATATATCAAAGTATTTTTAATACCTTAAAATCATTTAAATATGATTTTTAAACACTTAAATCCATTATCCGATAACTGGTATTAATATTAAAATATTAATATTTTCATGCCAAAATATCAAAAGTTACATTTTATAACTTAAAATATTTTTATAACACTTAAATCATTTATATAATTTATAAAGCATTAATTCCATTTTTCCTTAATTTATTTAATATATATATTAAATAAAATAATTATCATTAATATTTATTAATTAATGAATTTCATCACAAAATATTAAAAGTCATCAAAAATAACTTAAAATATTTTCTTATACCATAAAATAATTTTTCATAATTTTTCATGAATTAAAACTATTTTTAAATCATTTATTTAATATTATAATTAAATAAATAAATACCATTTATGTTCCAAAATATTAAATATTTATGAAATATACTTAAAATAATTAAAAACTATTTTTCAGAATTTAAAATAATTTTTTCGGAATTTATTATGTATTTTTAATAATTAAAAACAATTTTTCTAATTTTTTTTAATCATTTTCCGAAAAATAATAATAATTATCTGTCGCTAAAGAGCTATAGCGACATTTTCTGTCGCTATAGGTGTTCTTGAGTGTTCTTGAGCTTTCATGTCAATGTTAAGGTGG
This sequence comes from Panax japonicus, assembly GCA_020205505.1. Lineage (NCBI taxonomy): Eukaryota > Viridiplantae > Streptophyta > Magnoliopsida > Apiales > Araliaceae > Panax > Panax japonicus. The sequence goes on from CM035096.1 coordinate 61,761,973, forward strand.
GTAGGTTTGACCGCGTTTAATTCAGTGTTCCTTAGGTTTCTAGGCTTGCAATTGATTTCATGTTGTAGTATTTATGTAATACTACAACTACATATCAAGTTTCATGGCCATCCGGCATCATATCAGCAAGTTTTAGACCATCAAAATCCGTGTCAGAGGCATGCTGGGAATTCTGGGTTTTCCAGATTCCCAGACATGTTCGAGCGATCACTTTGTAGCTTAATTTTATACATGTTCATGTCACGTTTCATGCGATATTAAGATTTCATTCTATATTCATTATGTCAAGGTACAATAAACAAGTACCAGATCAACTTAAAAACATCAAAACAGTACAATCTAGGTCGGTCAAACAAGGGGTCAGAAACTATTCTTGGTGAATTCTGGGTTTTCCAGAAATTCAATCGGACAGTTGGTCAAAGCATGTTTGACCAATGATTACTTTTGTTATAAGTAAGATTCAGGTGATCTAATGGTTTGAGTATGTATATTACCTGTCAGGATACAATATCCAACCTGAAACATGGCATAAACACTAACAGGATACAAGATCTAGCGCCTGAAAAACCTTGTCAGACAACATAGAAATTTCTGGGTTGCCCAGAAATCATATTTTGTGATCGGTCAACTAGGTTTGACCATTCATAACTTTTGATCTAGACAAGATCTGGACTTGCTTCGAGTTTCAGATTAAGACCTCATGGCACACTACAGATTCATTACATAAAACACTTAAAACACACGGATCTAAAAGCCCTGACATTTGAATGTCAGACGACTTTGTCCAACTTTTCCAGATTTTCTAAAATGCTAGATTCGAGCATCTAGGTGTTATGGATCCATGATCCAACAACCCAGATCTCTAATTGACACCTTATAACACATATTAAACCAACAACTAACATTAAACAACATAAGATCAAAAGATTTCAAAATTTAGGGTTTATACCTCTTTTGAGCTTTGATATTTGATTCTGACTTCACGATCTGTTCTTGGTAAGCTGGGATATGGTCATGGCTTATCTTATCAGTCTATATCAGTCTTGCTCCCGAATTTTTAGAGAGAGAAGGAAGTTGGCAAGCATGTCAAGTAAAGTAAGAGACTTTATCTTATTTTATTTGGTTTATGGATTTGATTCAATGCATGGAGCTGATATAGCTGCTGAGTGTTGGACAACAAGTCATAAGCTAGGGCTAGGAGTGGTTGAACAACTCACTAGACCAACTCTTGTAAGCTAAGTCAAAATAATGCATTAAGGGCATTTTAGTCTTTTTGCATTAAATTTTAATGACATTCTTGTAATTGGCCAAACCCTTAGGGTTTAGGGTTTGTTAGGTTTTAGGGTTTGGAGAATTTAGGATTTAGGTTTTAACCCTTAACTTCTAAATTAAATTTCTAAAATTTCAAATTTAGATTTTTAAAAAAATAGAAAAATTAATATTTCTCAATTATAATTAAGATTTTATAATTATAATTAAGATTTCCTAATTATAAATTCAATCTTGCTAATTAGGATTAGCATTTCATAATTACAATCGATAATTAAGCAATTAGGGTCAATATTGTACATTAGGGTTTATAAACCATTAATTAAGGTTTTTAATAGAAAAATAAATTTTCTAAATTAGAACTTAGATTTCCTAATTAGATTAGGGTTTCTAATAACATGACAATTAGGATTTATATTTCCTAATTAACATTGCTAATAAAGCAATTAAATCCACCACTGCATAATTAGGGTTCAAAATGGTCATTAGGGTTTTTAAACCATAAATTAGGGTTTAAAATAATATTTTAAAATAGAAAATAAATATTCGTAATTAGATTAGGGTTTTCTAATTACTCATAAATTAAAATAATTAGGATTAGGGTTTCCTAATTAGCATTGCTAATTTTAGCAATTAAATTCATAATTGAGCATTAGGGTTTCTAACGGAACAATTTGGGTTCCAAAAATTGAAAATTAGGTTTTGCTAACTAATTAAGCTTTACCCTAATTAGACTTATAATTTAAATCACTTGAGCATTATAATTCTCCGTTATATTCCCAGATTAGGGCTTCCGTTTATCAGAATCTGAAACTAGGATTTTCAGATCTGTTATTAGGGTTTTCTAATAATCAACTAAAATTTTAGATAATTCATTAGGGTTTTCCCTAATTAATTAAAATTATTGGCGTTTAACCTTGTACATACATTGCATTCCCAATCTAGGGTTTTCAATATCCGATTTAAGGTTTCGGACTCCCAGAACTGAAACTAGGGTTTTCAGAACCAATTTCTAGGGTTTCTTATTAGACGTTAGAGTTTTCTAACCGAACGTTGTAGTTCTTAATATAAACTTAGGGTTTGTCACAGATATAATTTCTCTGATCAACCCATGACCCTTAACCACATTCTGAACACATCATTAGCCATATACACAGAGCATATTTACATAAATCCTTAATCCTGAATAATTCACCTATATCTTTCACCGAATTTTAAAATCCTCAAAATTCAATCCCAAAAACCTCAAACGCATACACTCATTTTCTGTCTAGGTCTATTATTTAACCTTAAATCAATCATTTAAGATTTTTATAAATTGTCTAATTTCTCGGGTTGTCACAACTCTTACATGTTAGCTACAATCTGAAATTGTTAGATCACTAAACAAATACACGGATTGCAAGTTGTGGAGGCAAATATATGAGCAGTCGAACTATTCTTCATTTCTGGATAACCCAGAAAATGAAGAACAGCTCTGACAGCTTGTTCAAGGCTCCATATTACACTTATGTTATGCTTGTTGGCCATGTTTATGGTTGGATCATGTAGAATTGTATTAGTATTACAACACCCAACCATTACCATTCCCAAAAACACAAAACACACTAATTTACACTTCGTCAAAGAAGGCAAGTCAAAACTGCCTTATGAATGCTCAATAACATGAAGAACACCTATGTTATGTGTTATACGATTTGTAATTTTAAGTAAAGCCTTGTAATTATGGAAAATCATAATTATAAATTAAAATCCTAATTTTTGAAATTAGAAACCCTAATTTGAAACCTAAACTGGAGTTTGTGATCAATCAGAAATTGTGTTAATGTGATTAATATCATGTATAGTAGGTTTTATTGCTAATTACGGAAAACCAAATTAGTAATTTAAAACCCTAATATCTAGAAACTCTAATTTGGTAATTAGAAACCCTAATTATCAAAATCATAAACCCTAATTGTTTAATTAGCAAGGTTTATTATAATTATTGATTTTCAACCCTAATGTTCCTGTATAATTTAATTAGAAAACCTAACTAATTAACAAACCCTAAATTGCTATTTTTAGAAATTAATTTTATCTTTAGTTTAATTTAAACCCTAAATGAAAACCTAGAAATTCATTTTGTTCTAAACCTTAAGGTTAAACCCTAAGGTCAAATCATAAGGTTTTGTCAAGATTACAAGAATGCCATTAAAATTCCAAGCAAAATGACCAAAATACCCCTCTTGCATTATTTGAGATAACTTGTATATCTAGCAATAATTGAGTGGTTGAGCTAACCTTGACTTCTCAACTGACTAAATCTCCAATAAATTAGTCCATTATCAGCCATACATGCATCCAAGACTAGTATATATAGAATAAGAGAGAGAAAAATTCATTTGGTAGCCTAATTTTGTACCAACTCTCATCGTTAAGTTTCTCTCTCTAAAACCTACGAAATTCTATGACATTTCAGTCACAAAACCGAGCCCCGCTAATATCCATAACAAATCAGAAAGCGAAGAACCAAAATTTATCCCAAGAGGTATAAGACCCTAACATAGAATCTGATCATGCTTGGTATGTTAAATGTTATGATTAAGTGTTAAAATATGTTGTTATTAGTGTATAATGATGATCTAGGTTGCTAGATGTTAGATCTATAACATCTAGAGGCTCGGATTTGAAGATTTACAAAATCTGGGAAAACTTATTTTGTGGTCTGGCAACCTAATATCAAACCTTCTAGATCTCAGTGTGTTTATTGATTTAGTGTTTTAAGTGTTGGATATTGTAGTGTGATATGAGATCTTTACTCTGGAAGTTGAATCAAGGTCATAGCTTGAAAGAATTGCAAGATATTGTTGGTCAAAGGTCGTTGACCGACCGTGACTGGACAAAATCTGGGTAACCCAGATCTTGCCCAGAACGGTCTGACAAGACCTTTCACGTCTCTGATCTTGTTGTTGTTTGTTGTTTGTTGTTTTGTTGTTGTTGTAATAGAATCGTAATATGGTATATAGACTACTTATTCATGCTCTTATAACACAAAAACCATTAACATGTTACTTTTAGTGGATGGTCAAAACAAGCCAAAAGTTCACGAAATGAGTTTTTTGGGTAAACCGGAAAACATAAATCATGACTTCTGACATGATTTGACCGAGCTAGATCTAACCCTTTTATTTTTGTTATGTTGGTTTGATGTAATAGGTCTGTACGCTTACATGTTAGCTACGATCTGAAATTGTTAGATCACTAAACAAATACACGGATTGCAAGTTGTGGAGGCCCAAATATGAGCAGTCAAACTGTTTATCATTTCTGGATAACCCAGAAAATGAAGAACAACTTTGACAGCTTGTTCAGGGCTCCAGATTTCACTTATTTATGCTTGTTGGCCATGTTTATGGTTGGATCATGTAGTATTGTATTAGTACTACAACACCCAACCATTATCATTCCTAGAAACACAAAACACATTAATTTACACTTCGTCAAAGAAGGCAAGTCGAAACTGCTTTATGAATTCTTAATAACGTGAAGAACATCTATGTTATGTGTTTTACGATTTGTAATTTTAAGTAAGGCCTTGTAATTATGGAAAATCATAATTATAAGTTAAAACTCTAATTTTTGAAATTAGAAACCCTAATTTTAAACCTAAACTGGAGTTTGTGATCAGTCAGAAATTGTGTTAATGTGATTAATATCATGTATAGTAGATTTTATTGTTAATTACGGAAAACCTAATTAGTAATTTAAAACCCTAATATCTAGAAACTCTAATTTGGTAATTAGAAACCCTAATTATAATTTGGTAACCCTAATTATCAAAATCGTAAACCCTAGTTGTTTAATTAGTAAGGTTTATTATAATTAGTTATTTTAAACCCTAATGTTCCTGTATAATTTAATTAGAAAACCTAACTAATTAACAAACTCTAAATTTCTATTTTTTAGAAATTAATTTTATTTTTAGTTTAATTTAAACCATAAATGAAAACCTAGAAATTCATTTTATGCTAAACCTTAAGGTTAAACCCTAAGGGTCAAGGGTTTGTCAAGATTATAAGAATGCAATTAAAATTCCAAGCAAAATGACCAATATACCCCTCTTGTATTATTTGAGATAACTTGTATATCTAGCAATAATTGAGTTGGTGAGCTAACCTTGACTTCTCAATCAACTAAATCTCTAGCAAATTAGTCCATTATCAGCCATACATGCATCCAAGACTAGTATATATAGAATTTGAGAGAGAAATTAAAATTCATTTGGTAGCCTAATTTTGTACCGACTCTCATCGTTGAGCTTCTCTGTCTAAAACCTACGAAATTCTAAGACATTTCAGTAACAAATCCGAGCACCACTAACATCAATAACAAATCAGAAAGCCAAGAATCAAAATTTATCTCAAGAGGTATAAAACCCTAACCTAGAATCTGATCATGCTTGGTATGTTAAATGTTATGATTAAGTGTTAAAATATGTTGTTATTAGTGTATAATGATGATCTAGGTTGCTATATGTTAGATCCTTAACATATAGAGGCTCGGATTTGAAGATTTACAAAATCTGGAAAAATTTATTTTGTGGTCTGGAAACCGAATGTCAGACCTTCTAGATCTCAGTGTGTTTATTGATTAAGTGTTTCAAGTGTTGGATATTGTAGTGTGATATGAGATATTTACTTTGGAAGTTGAATCAAGTTCATAGCTTGAAAGAATTGCAAGATATTGTTGGTCAAAGGTCGTTGACCGACCATGACTGGACAAAATCTGGGTAACCCAGATCTTTCCCAGAACGGTCTGACAAGACCTTAGACTTCTCTGATCTTGCTGTTGTTTGTTGTTTTGTTGTTGCTGTTGTTGTAATAGAATCGTAATATGGTATATAGACTACTTATTCATGCTCTTATAACACAAAAACCATTACAGGTTGCTAGCAGTGGATGGTCAAACCAAGCCAAATGTTCACGAAATGAGTTTTCTGGGTAACCCATAAAACATAAATCGTGACTTCATGCATGATTTGACCGAGCTAGATCTAACACTTTTATTGTTGTTATGTTGGTTTGATGTAATAGGTATGTACTCTTACATGTTAGCTAAGATCTGAAATTATTAGATCACTAAACAAATACACGAATTTCAAGTTGTGGAGGCACAAATATGAGCAGTCGAACTATTCTTCATTTCTGGATAACCCAGAAAATTAAGAACAGCTCTGACAGCTTGTTCAAGGCTCCATATTTCACTTATGTTATACTTGTTGGCCATGTTTATGGTTGGATCATGTAGTATTGTATTAGTAATACAACACCCAACCATTACCATTCCCAAAAACACAAAACACACTGATTTATACTTCGTCAAAGAAGGTGATGAGTGAGTTTTATACACATGAATTGGATACATTCGGGCTTAATTTATTGTTGTTCTCAAGTCTTTAAAATGTTTTTATGTGTTTGTGTCTATTCAATCATGTTTTATATTGTTTTGTAGGATTTGGGACAAAAATTGCATGGATCAACGTTCGGGGTGGCTAGATTCGCGTTTTTGGCTTGCCATTTACACAGCAGTCACTTCAGAACCAATTTGACTATAGCTACGAATATTATTTCGCAAAACTTCAAGAATAAAAGTTGTAGATCTACTTTTTCTCTTTCCAGAACATCTTGAATCATCTAAATCGGAGTTCGGACGAAGAAGTTATGGTCATTTTCCCAAAGGATGTTGGAGCAGAAAATGCCAGAAAAAGGGGCTAGCGCTGGGGCGCTAGGGAGCAGAATCCCAGTGCCGTGCCCAGCGCTGGGGCGCTAGGGAAAGGCTTGGTGCGGGCCTGGACGCGTTTTGGGCGAATTTTGACACATTTTTCACTCCAAATTGGATTGGGTTTGTTCCTAAGCTAAAAATTAGACTTGTAACCTATAAATACATGATGTAAGGCATAAAATAAGAGGAGATTACATAGCTTAGATTAGAGATACACTCCATTAGATTAGAACATAACCCTAATTCTTATTAGTTTTGGAGATTGAAGCAACTTGGAGACCATTGAAGATCAAGAACAAGAGAAAGTGGGGAGCATCAGATTTGCTGACAATAGATTCTATTCTCTTCTCTTATCATACTTTTATCTTTTAATGTCTATTCAGTTGTGGATTCTTGATTTCCATCCATTAATTATGAACTAGCTTTTTTTATTAAGATTTCAATTGAACTTTTTATGGCTATGAATTAGTTATTCCTTATATTCCAATTATTTATGTTAAAGTGAGTTGTTTATCTTGTCTTGTGCATATTGCTTAATTATCTGATCAGTAATTACTTTGTTACTCTAGAAGGAATTGGAAGAGGAATTCTAGGGTTAGAACTGGGCATGATATCATGTGACTTAGTTATTTGGAAAGTGAATAATTAGGTTTGTGAATTGAATGGAAATATCTGTTCACCGCATTTAACACATAAGGAATTGGAATTGAAGGAGTTTAATTCAATTTATTTTGCATAGGAATATAGCAATATTAATCTGGATTACATAGAAGGCAATTGATCACTTGGAAAAGGACTTTTGGCATTTGAGAATTCCTATTAACAATTCAGTAGGCATAATAATTGGGATAATTGATTTATAATTCATAATTGGGGATATTGTAGTCTTAATCTTTATTTATTTGAATTAATTTTAGAGTAATCTAGTTTTAATTGATTAATTTAGTTTTCTTAATTAGAAAAATCACAATTTGAGATTGTTTAAATATAATTAGTTTGGTTAAGAATTAGTGTTTGGTGATTTTTATTAAATAATTTCTCGTGGGAACGATACTCTACTTTCACTTTATTACTTGTTGACCGTGTATACTTGCACGTATTCATTGATTGTGAAATCGATCAACAAGTTTTTGGCGCCGTTGCCGGGGAATTAATTTAATAATTATTTACCAATATTAATTTCAATCAAATTAGTCTTAATTTAAACATTTTTATTTTTATTTTTATTTTTCATTCTCTTCCTATATTTCTCTCTTTTTAGGTACCATGGATGACTTTCCGTATCAATGGCCATACACGAACATGACTCAACCAAGGGGAATGGAGATTGACAGACTCGCGACACTTTCCGCAATGTCAGCACAAATTAAAGAACTTTCGAGGAAGTTGGACGTTATCGCATCCCAACAGAGTCGAAGGATGGCAGTTATGTGTGACTATTGTGCTGGCAATCACCCGAGTAATCAATGCACCATCAATCTTGGGCCGGTACAGTATGGTGGTAACTACCTCAATCAGTATGCATATGATAATTATGAACAAGTTTGGGGGTATCACCCGGATTTTTCATGGAGTAACAATCAAGATCAATTTTATGCTCCAAGTCCAACATACCCACCGAATTTCTCGTGTCCACCTCCACTACAACAAGAAGAACATTCAAATTGGGAGGAAGCCTTGGAAAAAGTTATTAAAGCTTCTGAAACGAAACACGAGGAACATGAAAAGAAACTTAATCAAATGAAGCTGAGTATGCAAAGTCAGAATGCATCGATCAAGAATATAGAAAATCAATTGGGGCAGACAGCACATGCGTTGAACAATCGTCCTTAATATACTTGGCTCTATGACATGAATTCTGAGACTGATGGTGAGCCCGAACCAAATCTGCAACCGGATGTGCCAAATGATATAGATGTTGAAAGAGAGGAAAGACTTGGGGACCAAGAAAAAGAGATCGGCAAAGATCTAACTTTGAGTACCAATAAAGATGAGCAAATTTCATTAGTATCCCATGTGCCTCCTTCACCAAAGTTCAAGAATCCGGGCAATTTTGCAAAACCATGCCCAATTGGAAGTCATGTCGTCGGCAAAGCTCTTGGTAATGTAAGAGCTAGTGCAGTTGTGGAGTCATGGTGGGATGAAAAAGAGAAGATAGAGGAAGATTCCATTATGTTTATTAAGCTTCAATGCCCTAATCTGATCATCGACATAATGGAGGAAACACCTAGTGGTTTGTCGTTCTTAATGGGGATCCTATCTACAAAGAGCATGCTAGGTGACTTCAATTCAATGGCTATTACAAAAGGGAACCTCGCAAAAGTAACATTGCTTCTGATGGATGGAGGGTTCCTCAATTTTCGTAGGGGAATTGGATAGAGAATTGAAGAAGTCAGGCTGAGACTATAAAACAAGCGCTTATTGGGAGGCAACCCAAGTTTAATTTTTATTTTTAGTTTTTATTAAGTTTTATATTAGTAGTTTTGAATTTTCATTTATTTAGGATTTAATAAAATTGCTTCTATCATGGTTTTACAGGTTATTCAAGTTAAATTCAAGTGTGGTGCCCAATTTGTTCCATGTGCTTAGCCTATTCTCCAAACTTAGCGGGCAAGGAGGAAGATTGCTATATTTTCAAGGAAGTCCTCTGCTTTAATTTTTTCTATTTCAGTCATTGAGGACAATGTCTAGTTTAAGTTTGGGGGCATTTTAGTGTCGTATTGCATATAGTTAGTCATTTATATTGTAGTTCATTATGTTTTCAGGTTATTTACATTTAGTTTTTGCATTCAGTTTTTTGTTTTTAAAAAAAATTTAAAAATCGCAAAAATAGTAGTTAGTTTAGTATGTTTGTTGCAGTTAGTTTATATTTCCATGATTCCAACTGTTAGATAGTAAAAGTCTATTTTGGCCAATGATGAGACTAGAGTTAAGTTGATAAGTATAGTATTGAATATTCAGGCTTTGATGTGATTTCTTGTTATGAATTGAATCTTTTCCTGTTTGAAACTGGTATAATTAAGGTTAGCACATTAATAACAGCTATGTTGACTGATTAAGTTTAAATTAATACATAATGGATTTCTTAAGGATAATACTAATGTGAAGGAATGAAAGACATAAATAGGCGGAGATGGATAAATTTTGATAAAAACTTAAGTTTGGAGGGAAAATTTGGGATATATAAGCTTCGCTAAAAATAATAAAATAAAAATTACAGTGGCTAGTTTTGTTTCGGGGCCTTTGTTACTTGAGTAAGTACGCCTGAAGGGGTATCTTAAAACCTAACGCCCTAAGTTCTTATATGGTCTGGGAGTCGTTGGTCGAAAGCTCGCTAAGGGGTGACACTGTTAGCCTAATGGAATGAGACATTGCACAGTCATGGTTAAAAAAAAGTAAAAAAAATAATAAAACGGGAAAAGAGCAAAAAGCCCCCGTAATGAAAAGTAAAGCATAAGTATCTCGGATTGGACTCTTGAACTTGGTGGATGTTTAACTTTACTTGAATCTAGCTTATTCGTGAATTTTGTGAATTTGTACTGTATGATTCCTTCGAAGATATCTATTATGTCTTAAATTTGATTTTATATCAGTTAACATTGTTGTGGAGCACACACGCACTATATCAGTGATAACAGTCTAAGATTTGATGATTGATTGGTAAATTACTGATTTGTTTTAATATGATGTATTATCATGTTTACTTGATTTCTCTAAGGCCGGTTGAATAGACTTGTTTCTGTCATTACTGTTGGATTCGTAGGCATATAGATTAGTTTCATTACATTGCATTGCATAAAATTTTTGTGTTTTTGCTTGAAGACAAGCAAAGGTTTAAGTTTGGGGGTATTTGATGAGTGAGTTTTATACACATGAATTGGATACATTCGGGCTTAATTTATTGTTGTTCTTAAGTCTTTTAGGATGTTTTTATGTGTTTGTGTCTATTCAAGCATGTTTTATATTGTTTTGTAGGATTTGGAAAAAAAGCTGCATGGATCAACGTTCGGGGTGGCTAGATTCGTGTTTTCGGCTTGCCATTTACACAGCAGTCACTTCAGAGCCAATTTGACTATAGCTCCGGATATTATTTCGCAAAACTTCAAGAATGAAAGTTGTAGATCTACTGTTTCTCTTTCCAGAACATCTTGAATCATTTAAATCGGAGTTCGGACGAAGAAGTTATGGCCATTTTCCCAAAGGACGTAGGAGCGGAAAATGTCAAAAAAAGGGGCTAGCACCGGAGCGCTAATATTAGGCCTATTTGCAGCGCCGGGGCCCTAGGGGGCAGAATCCCAGCGCCGTGCCCAGCGCTGGGATGCTGGGGAAAGGCTTGGTGCGGGCCTGGACGCGTTTTGGGCGAATTTTGACACATTTTTGACTCCAAATTGGATTGGGTTTGTTCCTAAGCTAAAAATTAGACTTGTAACCTATAAATACATGATGTAAGGCATAAAATAAGAGGAGATTACATAGCTTAGATTAGAGATACACTCCATTAGATTAGAACATAACCTTAGTTCTTATTAGTTTTGGAGATTGAAGCAACTTGGAGACCATTGAACATCAAGAGCAAGAGCAAGAGGGGAACATCAGATTTGCTGACAACAGATTTTATTCTCTTCTCTTATCATACTTTTATCTTTTAATATCTATTCAGTTGTGGATTCTTGATTTCCATTGATTAATTATGAACTATCTTTTTTTATTAAGATTTCAATTGAACTTTTTATGGCTATGAATTAGTTATTCATTATATTCCAATTATTTATGTTAAAGTGAGTTGCTTATCTTGTCTTGTGCATATTGCTTAATTATCTGATCAGTAATTACTTTGTTACTCTAGAAGGAATTGGAAGAGGAATTCTAGGGTTAGAACTGGGCATGATATCATTTGACTTAGTTATTTGCAAAGTGAATAATTAGGTTTGTGAATTGAATGGAAATATCTGCTCACCGCATGTAACACATAAGGAATTGGAATTGAAGGAGTTTAATTCAATTTATTTTGCATAGGAATATAGCAATATTAATCTGGATTAAATAGAAGGCAATTGATCACTTGGAAAAGGACTTTTGGCATTTGAGAATTCCTGTTAACAATTCAGTAGGCATAATAATTGGGATAATTAATTTATAGTTCATAATTGGGGATATTGTAGTCTTAATCTTTATTTATTTGAATTAATTTTAGAGTAATCTAGTTTTAATTGATTAATTTAGTTTTCTTAATTAGAAAAATCACAATTTGAGATTGTTTAAATAAAATTAGTTTGGTTAAGAATTAGTTCTGGTGATTTTTATTAAATAATTCCTCGTGGGAACGATACTCTACATTAAATTTATTACTTGTTGACCATGTATACTTGCACGTATTCATTGATTGCGAAATCGATCAACAGAAGGCAAGTCAAAACTGCCTTATGAATGCTCAAGAACATGAAGAACACCTATGTTATTTGTTATACGATTTGTAATTTTAAGTAAAGCCTTGTAATTATGGAAAATCATAATTATAAATTAAAATCCTAATTTTTGAAATTAGAAACCCTAATTTGAAACCTAAACTGAAGTTTGTGATCAGTCAGAAATTGTGTTAATGTGATTAATATCATGTATAGTAGGTTTTATTGCTAATTACGGAAAACCTAATTAGTAATTTAAAACCCTAATATCTAGAAACTCTAATTTGGTAATTAGAAACCCTAATTATCAGAATCGTAAACCCTAATTGTTTAATTAGCAAGGTTTATTATAATTAGTGATTTTCAACCCTAATGTTCCTGTATAATTTAATTAGAAAACCTAACTAATTAACAAACCCTAAATTTCTATTTTTAGAAATTAATTTTATTTTTAGTTTAATTTAAACCTTAAATGAAAACCTAGAAATTCATTTTGTGCTAAACCTTAAGGTTAAACCCTAAGGATTTGTCAAGATTACAAGAATGCCATTAAAATTCCAAGAAAAATGGCCAAAATACCCCCTTGCATTATTTGAGATAACTTGTATATCTAGCAATAATTGAATTGGTGAGCTAACCTTGACTTCTCAAATGAATAAATCTCCATCAAATTAGTCCATTATCAGCCATACATGCATCCAAGAATATTATATATAGAATAAGAGAGAGAAAAATTCATTTAGTAGCCTAATTTTGTACCAAATCTCATCGTTGAGCTTCTCTGTCTAAAACCTACGAAATTCTAAGACATTTCAGTCACAAAACCTAGCCCCGCTAACATCCATAACAAATCAGAAAGCCAAGAATCAAAATTTATTCCAAGAGGTATAAAACCCTAACTTAGAATCTGATCATGCTTGGTATGTTAAATGTTATGATTAAGTGTTAAAATATGTTGTTATTAGTGTATAATGATGATCTAGGTTGCTAGATGTTCGATCCATAACATCTAGAGGCTCGGATTTGAAGATTTATAAAATCTGGGAAAAATTATTTTGTGGTCTGACAACCGAATGTCAGACCTTCTAGATCTCCGTGGGTTTATTGATTTAGTGTTTTAAGTGTTGGATATTGTAGTGTGATATGAGATCTTTACTCTGGAAGTTGAATCAAGGTCATAGCTTGAAAGAATTGCAAGATATTGTGGGTTAAATGTCGTTGACAGACCATAACTGGACAAAATCTGGGTAACCCAGATCTTGCCCAGAACGGTCTGACAAGACCTTCCACGTCTCTGATCTTGCTGTTGTTTGTTGTTTGTTGTTTTGTTGTTGTTGTTATAATAGAATCGTAATATGGTATATAGACTACTTATTCATGCTCTTATAACACAAAAACCATTAACATGTTGCTTGTAGTGGATGGTCAAACCAAGCCAAAAGTTCACGAAATGAGTTTTCTAGGTAACCTAGAAAACTTAAATCATGACTTCTGACATGATTTGACCGAGCTAGATCTAACGCTTTTATTTTTGTTATGTTGGGTTGATTTAATAGGTGTGTACGCTTACATGTTAGCTACGATCTGGAATTTTTAGATCACTAAACAAATACACGGATTGCAAGTCGTGGAGGCCCAAATATGAGCAGTCGAACTCTTCTTCATTTCTGGATAACCAAGAAAATGAAGACCAGCTTTGACAGCTTGTTCAGGGCTCCAGATTTCACTTATTTATTCTTTTTGGCCATGTTTACGATTGGATCATGTAGTATTGTATTAGTACTACAACACCCAACAGTTAACATTCCTAGAAACACAAAACACATTGATTTACACTTCGTCAAAGAAGGCAAGTCGAAACTGCTTTATGAATGCTTAAGAACATGAATAACACCTATGATATGTGTTTTACGATTTGTAATTTTAAGAAAGGCCTTGTAATTATGGAAAATCATAATTATAAATTAAAACCCTAATTTTTGAAATTCAAAACCCTAATTTGAAACCTAAACTGGAGTTTGTGATCAGTCAGAAATTGTGTTAATGTGATTGATATCATGTATAGTAGATTTTATTGCTAATTACGGAAAACCTAATTAGTAATTTAAAACCCTAATATCTAGAAACTCTAATTTGGTAATTAGAAATCCTAATTATAATTTGGTAACCCTAATTATCAAAATCGTAAACCCTAATTGTTTAATTAGCAAGGTTTATTATAATTAGTGATTTTCAACCCTAATGTTCCTGTATAATTTAATTAGAAAACCTAACTAATTAACAAACCCTAAATTTCTATTTTTTGAAATTAATTTTATTTTTAGTTTAATTTAAACCCTAAATAAATACCTAGAAATTCATTTTGTGCTAAACCTTAAGGTTAAACCCTAAGGTCAAACCCTAAGGATTTGTGAAGATTACAAGAATGCCATTAAAATTCCAAACAGAATGACCAAAATACCCCTCTTGCATTATTTGAGATAACTTGTATATCTAGCAATAATTGAATTGGTGAGCTAGCCTTGACTTCTCAACTGAATAAATCTCCAGCAAATTAGTCCATTACCAGCCATACTTGCATCCAAGACTAGTACATATAGAATTAGAAAGAGAGAAATTCATTTGGTAGCCTAATTTTGTACCAACTCTCATCGTTGAGCTTCTCTGTCTAAAACCTACGAAATTCTAAGACATTTCAGTCACAAAACCGAGCCCCACTAACATCCATAACAAATCAGAAAGCCAAGAATCAAAATTTATCTCAAGAGTTATAAAACCTTAACCTAGAATCTAATCATGCTTGGTATGTTAATTGTTATGATTAAGTGTTAAAATATGTTGTTATTAGTGTATAATGATGATCTAGGTTGCTATATGTTAGATCCATAACATCTAGAGGCTCGAATTTGAAGATTTACAAAATCTGGGAAAATTTATTTTGTGGTCTGACAACCGAATGTCAGACCTTCTATATCTCAGTGTGTTTATTGATTTAGTGTTTCAAGTGTTGGATATTTTAGTGTGATATGAGATCTTTACTCTGGAAGTTGAATCAAGGTCATAGCTTGAAAGAATTGCAAGATATTGTTGGTCAAAGGTTGTTGACCGACCATGACTGGACAAAATCTGGGTAACCCGGATCTTGCCCAGAACGGTCTGACAAGACCTTAGACGTCTCTGATCTTGTTGTTGTTCGTTGTTTTGTTGTTGTTGTTGTAATAGAATCATAATATGGTATATAGACTACTTATTCATGCTTTTATAACATAAAAACCATTACAGGTTGCTTGCAGTGGATGGTCAAACCAATCCAAATGTTCACGAAATGAGTTTTCTAGGTAACCCATAAAACATAAATCCTGACTTCATGCATGATTTGACCGATCTAGATCTAACACTTTTATTGTTGTTATGTTGGTTTGATATAATAGGTATGTACTCTTACATGTTAGCTACGATCTGAAATTGTTAGATCACTAAACAAATACACGGATTGCAAGTTATGGAGGCACAAATATGAGTAGTCGTGTTGTTCTTCATTTCTGGATAACCCTGAAAATGAAGAACAGCTCTGATAACTTATTCAAGGCTCCATATTTCACTTATGTTATGTTTGTTGGCCATGTTTATAGTTGGATCATGTAGTATTGTATTAGTACTACAACACCCAACCATTATCATTCCCAAAAACACAAAACACACTGATTTACACTTCGTCAAAGAAGGCAAGTCAAAACTGCCTTATGAATGCTTAAGAACATGAAGAAAACATATGTTATGTGTTATACAATTTGTAATTTTTAGTAAAGCCTTTTAATTATGAAAAATAATAATTATAAATTAAAATCTTAATTTTTGAAATTAGAAACCCTAATTTGAAACCTAAATTGGAGTTTGTGATCAGTCAGAAATTATGTTAATGTGATTAATATCATGTATAGTAGGTATTATTGCTAATTACGGAAAACCTAATTAGTAATTTAAAACCCTAATATCTAGAAACTCTAATTTGGTAATTAGAAACCCTAATTATCAAAATCGTAAACCCTAATTATTTAATTAACAAGGTTTATTATAATTATTGATTTTCAACCCTAATGTTCTTGTATAATTTAATTAGAAAACCTAACTAATTAACAAACCCTAAATTTCTATTTTTAGAAATTAATTGTATTTTTAGTTTAATTTAAACCCTAAATGAAAACCTCGAAATTCATTTTGTGCTAAACCTTAAGGTTAAACCCTAAGGTCAAACCCTAAGGATTTTTCAAGATTACACGAATGCCATTAAAATTCCAAGCAAAATGACCAAAATACCCCTCTTGCATTATTTGAGATAACTTGTATATCTAGCAATAATTGAATTGGTGAGCTAACCTTGACTTCTCAATTGACTAAATCTCCAGCAAATTAGTCCATTATCAGCCATACATGCTTCCAAGACTAGTATATATAGAATAAGAGAGAGAAAAATTCATTTAGTAGCCTAATTTTGTACCAACTCTCATCGTTGAGCTTCTCACTCTAAAACCTACGAAATTCTAAGAAATTTCAGTCACAAAACCGAGCCCCGCTAACATCCATAACAAATCAGAAATCCAAGAATCAAAATTTATCCCAAGAGATATAAAACCCTAACCTAGAATCTTATCATGCTTGGTATGTTAACTGTTTTGATTAAGTTTTAAAATATGTTGTTATTAGTGTATAATGATGATCTAGGTTGCTAGATGTTAGATCCATAACATATAGAGGCTCGGATTTGAAGATTTACAAAATTTGGGGAAATTTATTTTGTGGTTTGACAACCGAATGTCAGACCTTCTAGATCAAAGTGTGTTTATTGATTTAGTGTTTTAAGTGTTGGATATTGTAGTGTGATATGAGATCTTTACTCTGGAAGTTGAATCAAGGTTATAGCTTGAAAGAATTGCAAGATATTGTTGGTCAAAGGTCGTTGACAGACCATGATTGGACAAAATCTGGGTAACCCAGATCTTGCCCAGAACGGTCTGACAAGACCTTTCACGTCTCTGATCTTGCTGTTGTTTATTTTTTGTTGTTTTGTTGTTGTTGTTATAATAGAATCGTAATATGGTATATAGACTACTTATTCATGCTCTTATAACACAAAAACCATTAACATGTTGCTTGTAGTGGATGGTCAAACCAAGCCAAAAGTTCACAAAATGAGTTTTCTGGATAACCCAGAAAACTTAAATCATAACTTCTGGCATGATTTGACCGAGCTAGATCTAACGCTTTTATTTTTGTTATGTTGGTTTGATGTAATAGGTCTGTACGCTTACATGTTAGCTACGATCTGAAATTTTTAGATCAGTAAACAAATACACGGATTGCAAGTTGTGGAGGCCCAAATATGAGCAGTTGAACTGTTCTTCATTTCTGGATAACCCAGAAAATGAACCCCAGCTTTGACAGCTTATTCAGGGCTCTAGATTTCACTTATTTATGCTTGTTGGCCATGTTTATGGTTGGAGCATGTAGTATTGTATTAGTACTACAACACCCAACCATTATCATTCCTAGAAACACAAAACACACTGATTTAAACTTTGTCAAAGAAGGCAAGTCGAAACTGCTTTATGAATGCTTAAGAACATGAATAACACCTATGTTATGTGTTTTACGATTTGAAATTTTAAGCAAGGCCATGTAATTATGGAAAATCATAATTATAAATTAAAAACCTAATTTTTGAAATTAGAAACCCTAACTTGAAACCTAAACTTGAGTTTGTGATCAGTCAGAAATTGTGTTAATGTGATTAACATCATGTATAGTAGATTTTATTTCTAATTACGAAAAACCTAATTAGTAATTTAAAACCCTAATATCTAGAAACTCTAATTTGGTAATTAGAAACCCTAATTATCAAAATTGTAAACCCTAATTGTTTAATTAGCAAGGTTTATTATAATTAGTGATTTTAAACCCTAATGTTCCTATATAATTTAATTAGAAAACCTAACTAATTAACAAACTCTAAATTTCTATTTTTTAGAAATTAATTTTATTTTTAGTTTAATTTAAACCCTAAATGAAAACCTAGAAATTTATTTTGTACTAAACCTTAAGGTTAAACCATAAGGGTCAAGGGTTTGTCTCTGATCTTGTTGTTGTTTGTTGTTTTGTTGTTGTTGTTGTAATATAATTGTAATATGGTATATAGACAACTTATTCATGCTCTTATAACACAAAAACCATTACAGGTTGCTTGCAGTGGATGATCAAACCAAGCCAAATGTTCACAAAATGAGTTTTCTGGGTAACCCATAAAACATAAATCGTGACTTCATGCATGACTTGACCGAGCTAGATCTAACGCTTTTATTGTTGTTATGTTGGTTTGATGTAATAGGTATGTACTCTTACATGTTATCTACGATCTGAAATTGTTAGATCACTAAACAAATACACGGATTGCAAGTTATGGAGGCACAAATATGAGTAGTCGTGTTGTTCTTCATTTCTGGATAACCCAGAAAATGAAGAACAACTCTGACAGCTTGTTCAAGGCTCCATATTTCACTTATGTTATGCTTGTTGGCCTTGTTTATGGTTGGATCATGTAGTATTGTATTACTACTACAACACCCAACCATTATCATTCCCAAAAACACAAAACACACTGATTTATGCTTCGTCAAAGAAGGCAAGTCAAAACTGCCTTATGAATGCTCAAGAACATGAAGAAAACATATGTTATGTGTTATACGATTTGTAATTTTAAGTAAAGCCTTGTAATTATGAAAAATAATAATTATAAATTAAAATCCTAATTTTTGAAATTAGAAACCTTAATTTGAAACCTAAATTGGAGTTTGTGATCAGTCAAAAATTGTGTTAATGTGATTAATATCATGTATAATAGGTTTTATAGCTAATTACGGAAAACCTAATTAGTAATTTAAAACCCTAATATCTAGAAACTCTAATTTGGTAATTAGAAAACCTAATTATCAAAATCATAAACCCTAATTGTTTAATTAGCAAGGTTTATTATAATTAGTGATTTTCAACCCTAATGTTCATGTGTAATTTAATTAAAAAACCTAACTAATTAACAAACACTAAATTTCTATTTTTAGAAATTAATTTTATTTTTAGTTTAATTTAAACCCTAAATAAAAACCTAGAAATTCATTTTGTGCTAAACCTTAAGCTTAAACCCTAAGGTCAAATCCTAAGAATTTTTCAAGATTACAAGAATGCCATTAAAATTCCAAGTAAAATGACCAAAATACCCCTCTTGCATTATTTGAGATAACTTGTATATCTAGCAATAATTGAATTGGTGAGCTAACCTTGACTTCTCAATTGACTAAATCTCCAGCAAATTAGTCCATTATCAGCCATACATGCTTCCAAGACTAGCATATATAGAATAAGAGAGAGAAAAATTCATTTAGTAGCCTAATTTTGTACCAACTCTCATCGTTGAGATTATCTCTCTAAAACCTACAAAATTCTAAGACATTTAAATCACAAAACCGAGCCCCGCTAACATCCATAACAAATCAGAAAGCCAAGAATCAAAATTTATCCCATGAGATATAAAACCCTAACCTAGAATCTGATCATGCTTGGTATGTTAACTTTTTTGAGTAAGTGTTAAAATATGTTGTTATTAGTGTATAATGATGATCTAGGTTGCTAGATGTTAGATCCATAACATCTAGAGGCTCGGATTTGAAGATTTACAAAATTTGGGAAAATTTATTTTGTGATCTGACAACCGAATGTCAGACCTTCTAGATCTCAGTGTGTTTATTGATTTAGTGTTTTAAGTGTTGGATATTGTAGTGTGATATGAGATCTTTACTCTGGAAGTTGAATCAAGGTCATAGCTTGAAAGAATTGCAAGATATTGTTGGTCAAAGGTCGTTGACAGACCATGATTAGACAAAATCTGGGTAACCCAGATCTTTCCCAGAACGGTCTGACAAGACCTTTCACGTCTCTGATCTTGTTGTTGTTTGTTTTTTGCTGTTTTGTTGTTGTTGTTGTAATAGAATCGTAATATGGTATGTAGACTACATATTCATGCTCTTATAACACAAAAACCATTAACATGTTGCTTGTAGTGGATGGACAAACCAAGCCAAAAGTTCACGAAATGAGTTTTCTGGGTAACCCAGAAAACTTAAATCATGACTTCTGACATGATTTGACCGAGCTAGATCTAACACTTTTATTTTTGTTATGTTGGTTTGATGTAATAGGTCTGTACGCTTACATGTTAGCTACGATCTAAAATTTTTAGATCACTAAACAAATACACGGATTGCAAGTTGTGGAGGCCCAAATATGAGCATTCGAACTGTTCTTCATTTTTTGATAACCCAGAAAATGAACCCCAGCTTTGACAGCTTGTTCAGGGCTCCAGATTTCACTTATTTATGCTTGTTGGCCATGTTTACGGTTGGATCATGTTGTATTGTATTAGTCCTACAACACCCAACCATTATCATTCCTAGAAACACAAAACACACTGATTTATACTTCGTCAAAGAAGGCAAGTCGAAACTGCTTTATGAATGCTTAAGAACATGAATAACACCTATGTTATGTGTTTTACGATTTGAAATTTTAAGTAAGGCCTTGTAATTATGGAAATTCATAATTATAAATTAAAACCCTAATTTTTAAAATTAGAAACCCTAATTTGAAACCTAAATTAGAATTTGTGATCAGTCATAAATTGTGTTAATGTGATTAATATCATGTATAGTAGATTTTATTGCTAATTATGAAAAACCTAATTAGTAATTTAAAACCCTAATATCTAGAAACTCTAATTTGGTAATTAGAAACCCTAATTATAATTTAGTAACCATAATTATCAAAATTGTAAACCCTAATTGTTTAATTAATAATGTTTATTATAATTAGTGATTTTAAACCCTAATGTTCCTGTATAATTTAATTAGCAAACCTAACTAATTAACAAACTCTAAATTTCTATTTTTTAGAAATTAATTTTATTTTTAGTTTAATTTAAATCCTAAATGAAAACCTAGAAATTCATTTTGTGCTAAACCTTAAGGTTAAACCCTAAGGGTCAAGGGTTTGTCAAGATTACAAGAATGCCATTAAAATTCCAAGCAAAATGACCAAAATACCCCTCTTGTATTATTTGAGATAACTTGTATATCTAGAAATAATTGAGTTGGTGAGCTAACCTTGACTCCTCAATTAACTAAATCTCCAGCAAAGTAGTCCATTATCAGCCATACATGCATCCAAGACTAGTATATATAGAATTAGAGAGAGAAAAATTCATTTGGTAGCCTAATTTTGTACCAACTCTCATCGTTGAGCTTCTCTGTCTAAAACCTACGAAATTCTAAGACATTTCAGTCACAAAACCGAGCCCCACTAACATTCATAACAAATCAGAAATCCAAGAATCAAAATTTATCTCAAGAGGTATAAAACCCTAACCTAGAATCTGATCATGCTTGGTATGTTAAATGTTAAGATTAAGTGTTAAAATATGTTGTTATTAGTGTATAATGATGATCTAGGTTGCTATATGTTAGATCCATAACATCAAGAGGCTCGGATTTGAAGATTTACAAAATCTGGGAAAATTTATTTTGTGGTCTGACAAACGAATATCAGACTTTCTATATCTCAGTGTGTTTATTGATTTAGTGTTTCAAGTGTTGGATATTGTAGTGTGATATGAGATCTTTACTCTGGAAGTTGAATCAAGGTCATAGCTTGAAAGAATTGTAAGATATTGTTGGTCAAAGGTCGTTGACCGACCATGACTGGACAAAATCTGGGTAACCCAGATCTTGCCCAGAACGATCTGACAAGACCTTAGACGTCTCTGATCTTGTTGTTGTTTGTTGTTTTGTTGTTGTTGTTGTAATAGAATCGTAATATGGTATATAGACAACTTATTCATACTCTTATATCACAAAAACCATTACAGGTTGCTTTCAGTGATTGATCAAACCAAGCCAAATGTTCACGAAATGAGTTTTCTGGGTAACCCATAAAACATAAATTGTGACTTCATGCATGATTTGACCGAGCTAGATCTAACGCTTTTATTGTTGTTATGTTGGTTTGATGTAATAGGTATGTACTCTTACATGTTAGCTACGATCTGAAATTGTTAGATCACTAAACAAATACACGGATTGCAAGTTATGGAGGCACAAATATGAGTAGTCGTGTTGTTCTTCATTTCTGGATAACCCAGAAAATGAAGAACAGCTCTGACAGCTTGTTCAAGGCTCCATATTTCACTTATGTTATGCTTGTTGGCCTTGTTTATGGTTGGATCATGTAGTATTGTATTACTACTACAACACCCAACCATTATCATTCCCAAAAACACAAAACCCACTGATTTATGCTTCGTCAAAGAAGGCAAGTCAAAACTGCCTTATGAATGCTCAAGAACATAAAGAAAACATATGTTATGTGTTATACGATTTGTAATTTTAAGTAAAGCCTTGTAATTATGAAAAATAATAATTATAAATTAAAATCCTAATTTTTGAAATTAGAAACCCTAATTTGAAACCTAAATTGGAGTTTGTGATCAGTCAGAAATTGTGTTAATGTGATTAATATCATGTATAGTAGGTTTTATTGCTAATTACGGAAAACCTAATTAGTAATTTAAAACCCTAATATCTAGAAACTCTAATTTGGTAATTAGAAAACCTAATTATCAAAATCATAAACCCTAATTGTTTAATTAGCAAGGTTTATTATAATTAGTGATTTTCAACCCTAATGTTCATGTATAATTTAATTAGAAAACCTAACTAATTAACAAACCCTGAATTTCTATTTTTAGAAATTAATTTTATTTTTAGTTTAATTTAAACCCTAAACAAAAACCTAGAAATTCATTTTGTGTTAAACTTTAAGGTTAAACCCTAAGGTCAAACCCTAAGGATTTTTCAAGATTACAAGAATGCCATTAAAATTCCAAGCAAAATGACCAAAATACCCCTCTTGCATTATTTGAGATAACTTGTATATCTAGAAATAATTGAATTGGTGAGCTAACCTTGACTTCTCAATTGACTAAATCTCCAGTAAATTATTCCATTATTAGCCATACATGCATCCAAAACTAGTATATATAGAATAAGAGAGAAAAATTCATTTAGTAGCCTAATTTTGTACCAACTCTCATCGTTGAGCTTATCTCTCTAAAATCTACGAAATTCAAAGACATTTAAGTCACAAAACCGAGCTCCGCTAACATCTATAACAAATCAGAAAGCCAAGATTCAAAATTTATCCCAAGAGGTATAAAACCCTAACCTAGAATCTGATCTAGCTTGGTATGTTAAATGTTTTGATTAAGTGTTAAAATATGTTGTTATTAGTGTATAATGATGATCTAGGTTGCTAGATGTTAGATCCATAACATCTAGAGGCTCGAATTTGAAGATTTACAAAATTTGGGAAAATTTATTTTGTGGTCTGACAACCGAATGTCAGACCTTCTAGATCTCAGTGTGTTTATTGATTTAGTATTTTTTTTAAGTGTTGGATATTGTAGTGTGATGTGAGATCTTTACTCTGGAAGTTGAATCAAGGTCTTAGCTTGAAAGAATTGCAAGATATTGTTGGTCAAAGGTCGTTGACGGACCATGAACTGACAAAATATGCGTAACCCAGATCTTGCCCAGAATGGTCTGACAAGACCTTTCACGTCTCTGATCTTGCTGTTGTTTGTCGTTTGTTGTTTGTTATTTTGTTGTTGTTGTTGTTATAATAGAATTGTAATATGGTATATAGACTACTTATTCATGCTTTTATAACACAAAAATCATTAACATGTTGCTTGTAGTCGATGGTCAAACCAAGCCAAAAGTTCACGAAATGAATTTTATGGGTAACTCAGAAAACTTAAATCATGACTTCTGACATGATTTGACCGAGCTAGATCTAACGATTTTATTTTTGTTATGTTGGTTTGATGTAATAAGTCTGTATGCTTACATGTTAGCTACGATCTGAAATTTTTAGATCACTAAACAAATACACGGATTGCAAGTTGTGGAGGCCCAAATATAAGCAGTCGAACTGTTCTTCATTTCTTGATAACCCAGAAAATGAAGACCAGCTTTGACAGCTTGTTCAGGGATCCAGATTTCACTTATTTATGCTTGTTGGCCATGTTTATGGTTGGATCATGTAGTATCGCATTAGTACTACAACACCCAAACATTATCATTTCTAGAAACACAAAACACACTGATTTACACTTCGTCAAAGAAGGCAAGTCGAAACTACTTTATGAATTCTCAAGAACATGAATAACACCTATGTTATGTGTTATACGATTTGTAATTTTAAGTAAGGCCTGGTAATTATGGAAAATCATAATTATAAATGAAAACCCTAATTTTTAAATTTTGAAACCCTAATTTGAAACCTAAACTGTAGTTTGTAATCAGTCAGAAATTGTGTTAATGTGACTAATATCATGTATAGTAGGTTTTATTGCTAATTACGGAAAACCTAATTAGTAATTTAAAACCCTAATATCTAGAAACTCTAATTTGGTAATTAGAAATCCTAATTATAATTTGGTAACCCTAATTATCAAAATCGTAAACCCTAATTGTTTAATTAGCAAGGTTTATTATAATTAGTGATTTTAAACCCTAATATTCCTGTATAATTTAATTAGAAAACATAACTAATTAACAAACCCTAAATTTCTATTTTTAGAAATTAATTTTATTTTTAATTTAATTTAAACCCTAAATGAAAACTTAGAAATTCATTTTGTGCTAAATCTTAAGGTTAAACCTAAGGATCAAACCCTAAGGGTTTGTCAAGATTATAAGAATGCCATTAAAATTCCAAGAAAAATGACCAAAATACCCCTCTTGTATTATTTAAGATAACTTGTATATCTAGCAATAATTGAGTTGGTGACCTAACCTTGACTTCTCAATTGACTAAATCTCCAGCAAATTAATACATTATCCGCCATATATGCATCCAAGACTAGTATATATAGAATTGGAGAGAGAAAAATTCATTTGGTTGCCTAATTTTGTACCAACTCTCATCGTTGAGCTTCTCTCTCTAAAACCTACGAAATTCTAAGACATTTCAGTCACAAAATCGAGCCCCACTAACATCCATAACAAATCAGAAAGCCAAGAATCAAAAGTTATCCCAAGAGGTATAAAACCCTAACCTAGAATCTGATCATGCTTGGTATGTTAAATGTTATGATTAAGTGTTAAAATATGTTGTTATTAGTGTATAATGATGATCTAGGTTGCTATATGTTAGATCCATAACATCTAGAGGCTCAGATTTAAAGATTTATAAAATCTGGGAAAATTAATTTTGTGGTCTGACAATCGAATGTCAGACCTTCTAGATCTCAGGGTGTTTATTGATTTAGTGTTTCAAGTGTTGGATATTGTAGTGTGATATGAGATCTTTACTCTGGAAGTTGAATAAAGGTCATAGCTTGAAAGAATTGCAAGATATTGTTGGTCAAAGGTCGTTGACCGACCATGACTGGACAAAATCTAGGTAACCCAGATCTTGCCCAGAACGGTCTGACAAGACCTTTGACGTCTCTGATCTTGCTGTTGTTTGTTTTTTGTTGTTGTTGTTGTAATAGAATCGTAATATGGTATATAGATTACTTATTCATGCTCTTATAACACAAAAACCATTAATTTCTAAAAATCATTTAAAAATAGAAATTAATTTCTGAAAATTACAAAAATTATTTTAAAAATTATTTTAAGTTATAAAAAATTAACTTTTAATAATTTGAAATATTTTCATAAATATTAGTATTTATTTAAATATTATTGATATTTAATTTATTTATTAAATGCATTAAATAAATTAATTACAAATGATTTTATTATATTAAAAATAATTTTAAATGATAATAAGTTATTTAAAAATATTTTAATGTTATAAAATATAACTTTTAATATTTTAAAGCAAATTTTATTAATTATTTAATATTAATGATATTAGATTTATTTAGATAATTATATTAATTAAATTAATTTAAAAATGATTTTAATATTAGAAAAATCATTTTAAATTAAAATAAAGAGTTTACAAATATTTTAAGTTATAAAATATAACTTTCAATATTTAAAGGTAAATTTCAATAATTAATTATGATTAATGATATTAAAGTTATTTAATAATTATATTAAATAATTTAGTTTTAAAATGATTTTAATATTATAAAAATCATTTTAAATAAAAATAAGGTGTTTAAAGATATTTTATGTTATAAAATATAACTTTTAATATTTAAAGGATAATTTCATTAATAACTTAATTTTACTGATATTAATTTAATATTAATGATATTAATTTAATAATAATAATATTAAATTTATTTAATGATTATATTAAATAAATGGTTTAAAAATGGTTTTATTAATTTAAAAATCATTTAAAAAGGATATAAATGAATTAAAAATATTTTAAGTTATACTTAATGACTTTTAATAGTTTGATAAATAATGCATTAATACTTTAATTATTAATGGTAATTATTTAAAAATGATTTTAATTATTTTAAAAAACATTTAAGGGTAATATTAATACTTTAAAAATATTTTAAGTTATTATAAATAAATTTATTATTTTGACAATGGTTTTATTAATAGTTTAATATTAATTAAATATGAATGATAATTGATTTATTTAATAATTAAATCATTTAAAAATGATTCATGTATTTGAAAATTCATGATAAATTATAATAAATGTATAAAAATTATTATAAGTCATTTAAAAATAATATGACTAATACTTACAGATATTGAGCCGCAGAATAGGGTCTTAGAATCGATAATTACCCGATAAAGCCGTCAGTAGATCGACATGTTTCAAAAATTGATCTGGACTTAGATAATTTGAATGTATTAATATTTATTTGTGATCCAATGACTGTTGAACCTATGTGCCAATGTGATTAGGTTATGTGTTGACTGCAATAGGCAGTATTATGTGTTACGATATGTTATTCTAATCAGTAAAATGATCTTATTACTGATAGGTGATTATATAAAAGATAAAATGAAGTTGCGAATTGTAAGCAGCGTACCAGGCAAGTATCCTACCTTTGCATTTCCTTTATGCAATGGACAGAAGTAAGAATGTTTCAGAAATATATTAGTATTTTACCAGATTATTAACCCTGATTGTTATATATGTTATATCTAATTATTGACTATCAACATGTTACTATACTGTAATTCAGATATATATATTTTGTTCGTTAATTTCTAAATATGGTTATTCAAGTGTCCCCACTTGGATAATCATTGTATTTAACCACATGTTTGTGTGTGTGTGTGTGTGTGTGTGTGTGTGTGTGTGTGTGTGTGTGTGTATATATATATATATATATATATATATATATATATATATATACTGATCACCAGTGTAAGACCCCGAATTTTATGAAATAAAAGTACTCAATTTTCTTATAATTATTATTCATTAAATGGTTAAATTGATAAAAGTTTAAAGTTAAAGGTGATATATATAAATATTTTAAATAAACAAGTGGTTATAAAATACTCATTGTTATCGGAGAATATTCGTTTGGTCGTGGAATATTCTTCCTGTCGGGGAATATTCGTACGACGGCGCAGCCTTTTGTGGGCCCCATAACGGAAAGCGATTGGATGAAGAAAATGACAAGTATAAGTTGTATATTAATAACGTCGTAGTTGTTACCGTTAATACTGTTGGAATACCCGGTGGTTAAAACATAGTAATAAGCGTTATTGCACAGTAGCACACGGTATTGCACCAATTATTGATTCTTACGTAAGAAGGCACTACTCAATAATTGTTACAGTAATTACTGTTCATTATTTTATTTTATTGATTCAATAATTGCTACGTTGAAATTTTATATTATTATTGTTTTAATAATTGTCACTACACAATATTTCCCATTATCAGATCAATGATTCATATTATTTTAATAATATTACTAGATAACATTATTGGCAATGTCTAGAAAGTTTTGTCTAAGGAGAGGTTTGGTCACCTATCTAATTACGCGCCAGTAAGGAGAAATTCTTATTGGAAAGCCCCCTCTTTCCTAGGAACGGCCTGGTTGCCAGTATTGTGATTCTGTAATATTATTTGTGAATAGTTAATTATTGATTTATATGATAAGAAAAATATTCATTTTATGTGGATATAGATGGAGAAAATTTTAAAGTGACAATTGTTGAAAAATTGATATTTTATCTTCTCTGATAAAATAATTCATTTAAATATATTATTATATTTTAATAATATAATAATGGTGATATTTTTACAATGAATGTGTGATACATGAGTATATGAGGAGAAAGAGTATTTTTGTTGCTAAAAATATTTAAAACATGTTAAATATGTTTGTTGACCCCATTTCTTGACTAAAATTTATTTATAGCCTGTAAAATCGTCCGTTTGTAGATTTCGGTCAGTTTCTGTTTGGAATTTGGAAAAACTTTCTTCTGCAAAGTTGTAGAGAATTAAATTTCCTATAGAATGGACATAAGATTTGAATTTTTCTGATAAAAGGGCTATTTATTATGAATTATTAAATTTCCAGAATAATTGATTTTTGAAGTTTTAAATATTTTTTAAAAAGAAAAACATGTTTGGTGTGTTTCTGAGACCCACTTGCATGTGTTTGTGGCTGAATTTAGATGGCAAGGTGTGCGTAAGAAAATAATATAAATATATTAATATTTTATTAAATTGTCTGCTTTGGTGTTCTAAGCAATTTCTTATAAATAGGGTGTTTAGGTTAGAATTGAAAATCACACCAAAAACTGAAGTTTTCTCTCTCTATATTATCGAGCATATTTTCGTGAGTATTTAGATATCTTAAGTGTTTCTATACGGTACAAGTTCTCTTCGGCGTTATATCCGATATTCCAGTTAAAAATACTGCTCTTTTGAGGTAAGGGATAGTAAGGAATTTTAAGGGATTGTAAGGGATATTTTTTTCGTAATGATGTTATTCTTTCAATATCATTATACCGAAATATTGGTAAGGGTTTTATTATGGAAGTTCTACCTTTTTGTGTCAGGATTACTATTAACATATATAGCACTATTCACGTATACGACACTATTCATGTATATGACATTTTTTACGTATACGGTACTATATACGAATACGAAGTACTATTCACGAGTTACTATTCATGAATTACTATTCACGAGTTACTATTTATGAGTTACTAGTCATGGGTTACTATTCATGAGTTACTATTCACCGGTTACTATTCATGGGTACTATTCACGACAAAATTGGTTTCTTTTTCTGACCAAATTATCGTTGATTTATGAATATTTCTCTTGAAATTAAATTTATTTTTTGATCCTATTATTTTTATTATCACATATAATATTTTTATAACCCTAGTGATGTATTTTATCTTTGACTTGAGTGTAAAGATGGGTAAAGTATTGGTATGATCGTGACTATGGGTTCTCTTTGGCCAGTAGCGCAAAGTTGAATTGTTGACTAGTATGATCATGACCATTGAATTTACAATGGAATAATTTTAGCTTAAGTGCAAGGTGAATTGATCAACATTGTTATAATTATGGTTTACATAAATTCTGAAATGATTATGTATTTTTTTGAGATATGAATATCTTTGGCCTGTAGTGCAAAGATGACCTGTTGTTGAATATCTTTGGCTTGTAGTGCAAAGATGAATTGTTGATGAATATCTTTGGCCCGTAGTGCAAAGATGAATTTATTATTATGATTATGAACAGAAACTGTGATTTGGTATAACCATGATCTTTGATATTTCAGGTAAAGACATGTGATAAAAATTATCTTCGTCCTGAATGCGAAAAGGAATTTAGAACTACAATTATGATTATGAGTTATTCACATAATTTTGGACAGGAACTGTTGATTGATGTTACAGGGTTAAAACATTGTTTGTGGACTTTTAACATGGAGAAGATAATAGACTTTATGATCTATTTGACTCTTCTAATGGATTGCTAGTTCCGCTGCAACTTTGCTTGAAAAGTTTTATCATCTACCATATGTTCTAAATCTCTGATTTATTATTGATGAAGGTTATTGAGAATTTAATTATCTTTAGTAATGATATTCTTTACTGGCCTATTTGTGCTCACCATTTTGCTTCACAATTCCTTTCAGGTAATAAGAGTGTAGCTGGGTCGAGCGGGGGTAACAGGAGAATAGAACGGTGGTCTCTAGCTGTGGAGGTTCTCCCTAAACAGTATAGAAAAGTTTGTTGTATTCTATACATCATTTAGTAGTTATATTTGGTGAATAAAATAGGGTGAGGTGAACCCAACGTTCATACAAGATGTCTAACGACATACAACCTCGTGTTATCATAAGACATGGTTTTGCACATCCATTTGCCGAGTATATCTACAAGCACTACCTATATGATCTTGGAATTTTGGTTGAAGTATAATTCTCAATTAGAGACGGTGGAGATAATGATATATCAAGAGAAGACTCACCATTTGAAAGAATATGATAGTAATCTTCTCATTTTTCTTTGGGGTTTATTGGGTCAACCAAGGATAATTCTATGGGCATATGATATCTATCATAACCTAGACGCATGGCCTCCCATGTACGAAGGTTTCCTTGAGCACTTCCCAAAGATTTTAATTTCTAAAACAGTTATTAACTGTACCTTTATGTAAGGTGTCATTGTGATGTACTATCCAAGGTTAGGACATGAGTCACAGTTGGTATATATTTGTATCAAAACTCACAACATATGTGTTGTTGTATTTTTTACGACAATTGTAGTAATAAAGTTGTAGTAGTTTTCTGAACTATGTTTTTGGCGACTCGGAATATGTTGGTTGGATTGGACCTATTTTGGGGGCGTTACAACCAGTATGTATACAATAAGTAAAACTCGTCTAATCTATTTGATCAGCTAGACACAGATTTAGAAATAACGTTTAATATGATAAAGCCTTTTTTTATCCAATCAAATTGTTTTGGTTCGGATTCCTGACTAAGTATGAACATCCCGAACAAGGGAAAACTTCCAAGAACGGCTGATCACCCCCCGTGTTCGTAAATTATGACGGTTTACAGATGAAGTTCTGTTTAACCTTATCAAAAATTTAAAATAATGTTCATAATATGTCACCTTAACCCTACTTATAGTCAATACGTAGTTTCAAAAATTTGATAGAGAGTTGTTATGTTATTATAATCGGTTTAGATTACTTCACAACTATTAATTCGTTGTAAAAGGGTAGTACAAAGAAAATATTTAATCCTTTCAGCAAATATTTATAATTTTTATTACTTGTTGGGCACTCAAATGCTCATCTTTTCTTAATTTAAATGTTTTCAGCTAAGTGTGAACAACGTGAAGGCTCTGCTAAGAACAAGGGAAAAGGAAAGGTTGTTGAATGATTGCAATGTTATCTTATGTAATAGTTGGATATTATTAAGACAATGACATATATTATCTATCATGTTATGTAAGGAATGTATTATAAGTTACGTACTTGGGAGCTAGACTCTGATAATTATGTAAATTAATTTTGATATTTATATTATTGTTATTATTATTAGTATTATTCCGCTCATAGAAATGGTATCGTGAAGCACCGAGTTTCGGTTTTAAGTACCCGAAT
This sequence comes from Panax japonicus, assembly GCA_020205505.1. Taxonomy (NCBI): domain Eukaryota; kingdom Viridiplantae; phylum Streptophyta; class Magnoliopsida; order Apiales; family Araliaceae; genus Panax; species Panax japonicus. Next base: position 61,794,105 of record CM035096.1, read on the forward strand.
TTGGGAGCTTTACAGGATCAGTCTACAATACTCTAAGTTATGCATAACACCGCAGTAATAATATACTCATGTGTCGCGGTTTTCAACAACATACATTCCCCTTACCTTAAGGGTTGTCCAACTCAGTTTTCAATATTTCCGCACCAATTAATTGGTTTGGACAGTTTTATAAACATACATATAATCTAGCCGAATCAAATGGCATAGATACTTTACCAATATTCAAGAACTATATCAAGTTCACACGAATAATAGTTTTCCTCAAGAGTTTAACATAATAGCTTATTCAATGAGATAAGCTTACGATATTCATTGAATAAAGTAACGCAAGAGTTAGAATACTTATACAATGTAAAGTAGGGTTCTGATACTTGCCTCAAGCGTAGATTATCCTCATTAAGAAATCAATAATTTTGAATCCTATTTATAGTGTATTATAAGTATAGCATGCCCATTAGTTAAACGTGCTCATGTTTGATATGTAAGTTTAAATGCATATTTAAACATTTAACATAGTTGTATACTCTTCACATACTTCATTCCACACCTTGCATACTTATAACATAAAATCAGCTTATAAATCTCCATGAAATCAAATAACATAGTTTTTAATCGTTGTTTTATAGTTTGCAAATACTTTTTGGACTTATCACTTGAAATTCTATAATCACATCATTACACATTCACTCATATCATCTAGCATGCTTCTTAACACATTGGACATGTACTGGTCATATAATACACGCTAGAGTAATAATACAAGTATCCAACTCCTACAAATTAATAGTAGAAAACTGATCCTACTGCAAATTAGCGCGGCCGCGCCTGATTTGTACTAAGGAGATGCGCAGCCGCGTGGCTCTTAGTTCAAACCAGAGTTGGCTGCTCCTGCAGAAGGTAAGTGCACACTTGGCTTGTACGTACATAATTAATCATGCAATACACACATGTTAGTATGTGGATAACCAAGTTTGACCTCATATCATAGCATTATCACAGGTCACCATATATTCTCATTTAATCAAGACTTTAAGGGCTCAATTCATAATTTTCTTACTTTTGATCTTTGAACATAGACTATATGATCCATAGGTCACAATGTAAGACCCCAAATTATTAATAAATGAAATTTAATTTTCTCTATTTATTATTTTGAAATAGTAATGGGTTGATTTGATTAATGTGGTTAGTTATGCGTAAAATGAGCAAATATTTTAAATAAGCAAGTAGTTATAAAATATTCATGCTGTCGGAGAATATTCGTACAATGGCGCAGTCTTTTATGGGCCCCATAACGGAAAGTGATTAGATGAAGAAAATGACAAGCATAAGTTGTTTATAAATAACGGCGTAGTTGTTACCGTTAATACTGTTGGAATACTCGGTGGTTAAAACACAATAATACGCGTTGTAGCATAGTAGCACACGGTATTGCACCAATTATTGATTCTTACGTAAGAAGGCACTACTCAATAATTGTTACAGTAATTACTGTTCAGTATTTTATTTTATTGATTCAATAATTACTGCGTTGATTTTTTTATATTACTGTTATTTCAATAATTGTCACTACACAGTATTTTTTATTATCGGAGAAATAATTCATATTATCTGAATAATATTATTAGATAACATTATTGGCAAGTTCTAGAAACTTCTGGCTAAAGAGAGGTTTGGTCACCTAATTTTGCGCCAGTAAGGAAAAATCTTTATTGGAAAGGGTCTTTCCTGGGAACGGCCTGGTTGCCAATACTGTGATTCTGTAATATTATTTGTGAATAATTAATTATTAATTTATATGATGAGAAAAATATTGATTTTATATAGATATAGATGGAGAAAATTTTTAAAGTGACAATTGTTAAAAAAATTGATATTTTATCTTTTCTGATAAAATAATATTTTACTATATTATTATAATATAATAATGATGATATTTTTACAATGAATGAAGGATATATGAGTATATGAGCAGGAATAGTATTTTTGTTGCAAAAGTTGTTTAACACATGTTTTGTGTGTCGGTGGACCCCATTTCTTGACTGAAATTTGATTATAGCTTGTAAAATCGTCCGTTTGTGGATTTCAGTCAATTTCTGTTTCGAATTTGGAAAAACTTTCTTCTGTAAAGTTGTAGATAATGGAATTTCCTATAACGAGTTGAGAGATTTGAATTTTCTGATAAAAGGGCTATTTATTATGAATTATTGAAGTTCTGAAGTTCCAAAATAATTGATTTTTGGAAGTTTTATTTATGTTTTAAAAGAAAAACGTTTTTTAAATGTTTGTGGACATCTTTAACATGTGCTAGATGGCTGAAATTAGATTTCAAAGTGGGCATAGGAATTTTTTATATATATAATATTATTATATTCAATTTTCTGTTTTGGTGTTTTAAGCATTTTCCTATAAATAGAGTGCTTAGGTTATAATTGAAAATTACACCAGAAACTAAAGATTTCTCTCTCATTCTCTCTCGATATATTGAGCGTATTCTTGTGAGGATTCTGATACTTTGAGTATTGTTATACGGTGCAAGTTTCCTTCAGCATTATACCCAGTATTCCAGCTAGAAGTACTAATCTTTCGAGGTAAGGGAGGTTATTTTCTTCTAAAATGATATTCTTTCTTCAATATCATTATGCCAGAATGTTGGTTGGAAATTTTTATCAAATTTGAAAATTTTTCATGTCGGGGTTACTATTCATGAGTTACTATTCACGAGTTACTATTCACGAAGCGTGATGATATTTTTTTATGAAATTTCTATCTTTTGAGGTCAGAGTTACTATTCACGTATACAACACTATTCACGTATACGACACTATTCACGAATACGATACTATTCACAGAAAAATTAAATTTTCTTTTCTGTGTCCAAGATTGTCTGTTATGATTCCTATCTTTGATTGGATCTATGTTTTGATCTTTATTCTTGAATTTTACTCCAATCTGGTTATTTATGAAGTATTTTTGAACTTGGATTATTTAAAGTAAGAATCCTTAATACTTATTCTTTTGTTTCACTGGATTCGTTTTCTTTAAAATATTTTTCATCGTCCTCAGTCCTAAATGATGATATTACTGAATATCTTTGGCCCATAATGCAAAGATGAACAGGTGTTGAGATGAACATGACCGACTGATTAATATCTTTAGCCCGTAGTGCAAAGATGAACAAGTGTTTAGATGAACATGACCAACTGATGAATATCTTTGGCCTGTAGTGCAACGATGAATATTTGATTCCAGATATATATTAATTGATGTTACAGGGATAAAATATTGACGATGAACTTTTAAATTCATATATAGAAGATAGTAGTTTGCATTCTTTACTTAACTCTTCTAATGAATTATTATTTCCGCTGCGAAGATTGATTTAAAACTGGTTGTCTATTGTATTCTATTAGATTTTTCCCTGTTAAGGACTAACGATAATTTGTTCTATATTATCTTAGTCATAATGTTCTTTACTGGGCTAGTTGAGCTCACCCTTTTTCTTTGTTGTTCCATTTTTCTTCTCAAGAGGCGAGAATGTAGCGAGTACTAGTCGGGGTGTGGAATGATGGTTCTAGAAGTCGTTCTAGTAGTCCTCACTATTCTATAAAATAGTGTGTTAATAATTGTAATGAGGACTTATTTGAGTATGGATATTGTCTAGATGACAATATTTGTATTTAAACTCACAGTTTTTATGTTATATTAATAAAGTTGTAGTTGTTTTTGTACCATGTATTTGGCGACTCAGAATGGGTGATGTATACCTGTTTTGGGGGCGTCACAGTTGGTATCAGAGCTTAGGGATATGATATCTGGCGGAGATCGGGGAATAGAACTAGGAGGGGAGAGACGAGTAAATCCTTCGCTATTGTGTCCTACCTAAGCTTATTTGTTAGTTGGTCAGTATATAGGGATATTATGTGCTATATTGATTTCCTTAATTAACCCTTGTTTTATGACAGTATTTGAGAATGTCGACTGAAATATTAACAGTGGAGTAAATGAGACCGTGAAGACGCATGTACTCACCAACGAGGAGAACGTGCAACAGGCTGGCAATGTTCCTCCTGTGAAGAACACCACTGAGCAGACTATGAACGACGGGATGTTAAGGAGCTTTTTGCAGTTCATGCAAAACCAGACGAGGGAGACTAGTGTACAGAATACGGGTGGAAATGATAGCAACGCGCGGCTTGTCACGGCCAAGCAGTTCAAAGAGTTGGGACCACCAAAATTTAAAGGAAAGCCGGATCTGATCTTGGCGGAAACATGGGTCGAGCAAATTACCAAGATATTCGATGTCTTGGGATGCACGGAGGAACAGAAGGTTCCATTCGCCACCTTTATGTTCCGTGGCGAGGCGGATTACTGGTGGGAGTCTGTGAAACATACCCAGCCTGCCGTACTCCGTATGTCTTGGGAAACGTTTTAGAAACTTTTCAATGAAAAATACTTTCCTGAAAGTATTCAGCATATGAAAGAGGTAGAGTTTATTAGAATAGAACAAAAAAAATATGACGGTGTCCCAATACGAGGCGAAGTTCGCAGAGTTATCCAGGTTTGCACCTCATTTGGTAGAGAATGAGGAACGAATGACGAGGATGTTTTTGAGAGGTTTAAAACCCGTGATTCGAAAATATCTTATCTCTCATAAATTTTCTTTATATTCAGATGTTGTCAACAGGGCTCAATTATTAGAGCGAGATAGCGAGTACATTCAACCAATAGATAGTAACCAGGATCATACCGGTGACAGCAGTCATCAGAACAATGATAACCAGCGGAGAAAGAAAAATACGGACAAGAGCGACAACCACTCTAGTGGTAATCGTGGCAATGAAAATGGAAGAAGCGAGTCGGGGGGAGATTTTAAAAAGAGGAGATTCAACAATGACACTGGGAAGACGTCAGCACCAATAGCAACTAGTTTTAAGGGAGGAGAATGACCACCGATCATATGCTATAAATGTGGAAAAGAGGGACACATCAGCCCAAACTGTCCACAACAGTTTAAGGTATGCTATAATTGTGGAAAGGAATGACATATCGCTCGAGATTATACGGTAGCGAAACCAAGCCCAGTGGGGATGGTGACTCAAAAGGCTGTCCCAGAAAAGTCAAAGTCAACGGTTCCTGGAAGAGCGTTTGTCGTGACTGGTCAACATGCGAGAAACCCATACGAGGTGATTACGGGTAAGCTAATCATAAATTAATGCGAAGTTTATACATTACTAGATACCGGTGCTACCCGTTCATTTATCTCTCCTGCTTGTGCTCAACGTTTAAACTTGACTCCGGAGAAATTAGACTTTGACCTATCTGTGGAAACTCTGTTAGGAGAAACTTTCATCACATCCACTATTTATAAATCTTGCCTGATTTAAGTTGGCACTATCACATTACCTATTGATCTTATCTCTTTAAAGATACTTGCTTTTGATGTGATTTTAGGGATTGATTGGTTAACTAGTCATCATGCCAAAATTGATTGCTTTCGTAAGGTTGTTAGTTTTTATATTCATAAGCAACCTGTTATTCGAATTCAAACAACCAAACCATTGAAGTCAAACACTTTCATATCAAGCCATAAAGTCATTCGTTATTGAAAAACGGATGTCAAGTTTTCTTAGCCCATGTTATCGACTTAAACAAAAATACGTCAGATTTGAATGATATTTCTGTTGTTAGTAAATTTCCTGATGTATTTCCTGAAGAATTTCTTGGCTTACTCCCAAAGTGTGATATTGAATTTTGTATCGACTTTGAACCCAGTACAAAACCCATTTCTAAAATCTCATGGCTCCTATTGAACTTCAGGAGTTAAAAATTCAACTATAGAATTTGGTACCTGAGCCTTTATCTGGTGACTTCCTTTGTGGAATGCACCGAAGCCAGACTCTTTATAGGGGATGCCATATTCGTGCGGTAGTAAACTGATAGGTGTCATTGTGACGTGCTATCCAAGATTGGGATATGAGTCACAGTTGAGAGCAACCTAAGTCAGTAATCGAAATACGTAGCTTTCTATGCTTAGCTGGTTGTTATCGAAGATTTTGGGGAAAGATTTTCTCGAATCGCTATTCCATTAACGCAGCTAACTCGTAGAGATAAAAAATTTGAATGGAGCAAGGAATGTGGGAAGAGCTTCGAAGAACTTAATAGGAGACTCATTTCGGCACATGTTCTGACCATACCATCCAGGAAAAGCGAACATGGTAGCTGACGTGTTGAGTAAAAGATCGTATACGAGTACGAATGCGATATTGTCAAAGACCCATTTCGTATAACTTACAAATAATAGAGATGGAGATGAAAACTCTAGGTACCCACGTGATGATATACGAGTAGAATCGACTTTAATCGATAAAGTTAAAAACGTTCAAGCTACACACCGGAGCTGATGAATATGAAGAAGGAGGTACAAGAAGTTTTTATTTCAAAAGCGAGAATTGGTAAGGTGAGGAAAGCTCAAACCTTCGATTTATTAGTCCATTTGAAATCCTAGATCGAATAGGAACTGTGGCCTATAGACTCGTTTCACCGCCAAGTATGACGCGTGTTCATAACGTTTTTCACGTATCGATATTACGTAAATATGTGGACGACCCGAACCATGTTATTGAGTTAGAACCAGACGAGATAGCCGAAGACATAACGTACGAGGAGGTACTTGTCAAGATTTTTGATAGGAAGGAACATGTCCTACGCACAAAGGTCATACCACAAGTCAAAGTTTTGCGGAGAAACCATGCTATTGAAGAAATGATCTAGGAGTTAGAAACAGAAATGAAAGCGAGGTATCCTCATCTTTTCGAAACACCAGGTACGTACGTCAATTTCAAGGACGAAATTTCATAAGGAGGGGAGGTTCTAAGACCCCAAATTATTAATAAATGAAATTTAATTTTCTCTATTTATTATTTTGAAATAGTAATGGGTTGATTTGATTAATGTGGTTAGCTATGGATAAAATGCGCAAATATTTTAAATAAGCAGGTAGTTATAAAATATTCTTGCTGTCGGGGAATATTCGTACGACGGCGCAGTCTTTTGTGGACCGCATAACGGAAAGCGATTGGATGAAGAAAATGACATGTATAAGTTGTTTATAAATAACGGCGTAGTTGTTACCGTTAATACTGTTGGAATACCAGGTGGTTAAAACATAGTAATACGCGTTGTTGCACAGTAGCACACGGTATTGCACCAATTATTGATTCTTATGTAAAAAGGCACTACTCAATAATTGTTACAGTAATTACTGTTTAGTATTTTATTTTATTGATTCAATAATTGATGCGTTGATTTTTTTATATTACTGTTATTTCAATAATTGTCACTACACAATATTTTTCATTATCGGAGCAATAATTCATATTATCTGAATAATATTATTAGATAACATTATTCTTGTGAGGATTCTGATACTTTGAGTATTGTTATACGGTGCAAGTTTCCTTCAGCACTATACCCAGTATTCCAACTAGAAGTACTAATCTTTCGAGGTAAGGGAGGTTATTTTCTTCTAAAATGATATTATTTCTTCAATATCATTATGCCAGATTGTTGGTTGGAAATTTTTATCAAATTTGAAACTTTTTCATGTCTTGGTTACTATTCATGAGTTACTATTCATGAGTTACTATTAATGAGTTACTATTCACGAGTTACTATTCACGAGTACTATTCACGAAGCGTGATGATATTTTTTTTTGTGAAATTTCTATCTTTTGAGGTCAGAGTTACTATTCACGTATACGGCACTATTTACGTATACGGTACTATTCACGAATACGACACTATTCATAGAAAAAATAAATTTTCTTTTCTGTGTCCAAGATTGTCTGTTATGATTCATATCTTTGATTGGATCTATGTTTTGATCTTCATTCTTGAATTTTACTCCAATCTGGTTATTTATGAAGTATTTTTGAACTTGGATTATTTAAAGTACGAATCCTTAATACTTATTCTTTTCGTTCACTAGATTCGTTTTCTTTAAAATATTTTTCATCATCCTCGGTCCTAAATGATGATATTACTGAATATCTTTGGCCTGTAGTGCAAAGATGAATGATTTCTTGATGAATATCTTTGGCCCGTAGTGCAAAGATGAACATGACCGACTGATTAATATCTTTGGCCCGTAGTGCAAAGATGAACAAGTGTTGAGATTAACATGACCAACTGATGAATATCTTTGGCCTGTAGTGCAAAGATAAATATTTGATTCCAGTTATATATTGATTGATGTTACAGGGATAAAATATCGACGATGAACTTTTAAATTCATATATAGAAGATAGTAGTTTGCATTCTCTACTTAACTCTTCTAATGAATTATTATTTCCGTTGCGAAGATTGATTTAAAACTGATTGTCTATTGTATTCTATTAGATTTTTCCCTGTTGAGGACTAACGATAATTTGTTCCATATTATCTTAGTCATAATGTTCTTTACTGGGCTAGTTGAGCTCATCCTTTTTTCTTGTTGTTCCATTTTTCTTCTCAAGAGGCGAGGATGTAGCAAATACTAGTCGGGGTGTGGAATGATGGTTCTAAAAGTTGTTCTAGTAGTCCTTACTATTCTGTAAAATAGTGTATTAATAATTGTAATGAGGACTTATTTGAGTGTGGATATTGTCTAGATGACAATATTTGTATTTAAACTCACAATTTTTATGTTGTATTAATAAAGTTGTAGTTGTTTCTGTACCATGTATTTGGCGACTCAGAATGGGTGATGTATACCTGTTTTGGGGGCGTCACACACAACAACTTATGTTTGCATTAGATTAGTCATGTATTATAAGTTATGACGTTCTAGTTCATTCATGTTTGTTCTAAGCCACATTTAACTAGTTTTACTATGCATAAGACTCACTAGGCATTCATATTAATCATATCTACATGCATAACACACCTAATCGTGATGTCTCATATGCACAAATTAAACCACATAAGCATGCTCACAATCTTACTCAATGTACATAGTTTATCAAGTTTATATTTGAAATTATAAGTCTCTTTAGTAAACTTATTTAAGCATGAAAGATAAGCACAAACTATCTAAATCATACTTTTGTACGCATTTGTGCACATACTCAAGATATTTACATAAGCTAGAAATATCAGAATTTGAAACATAATGCTCATCATACTTTGTTTTGCAAAACTTCAAGTTTTTCTTTAGAATTCCTTTAAAAATAAACTAGAAAACTCTACTATACACCAAACAAGTTCATGCCTTATGTTATACTTATGTATGTGTATACCTAGATTATTTACACATACTCACAAAATTAGAATATACATTATTCCAAGTTTACCATTTCTAGTTTTCCAAATCTTGGAGTTTTCTTGAAAACTCAACTTACATCAAGCTAAAACAACGTATTATGCTCAAAGCAATATCTAACCACATGATAGGATCATTTATATGCATATTCTAACCAAAGTAACATGCTCAGAATGATACAAGCCTACAAAAGCAGTGCACATGACTGGCAGCAGACGCGGCCGCGCGGTCATGTACTATAGAAGTGGCGCGGTCGCGCCACTTCGAGCAGAACACAGAAATGAAGGCTCTGCTTCTGCAGAGCTTCATTCCAACCCATTCCAAACTTGTAATCAGACAACTGTAAGAATCCTAAACATGTATACAAGCTTAAATAACACAATGGCCTACTAATCCATACCAATTAACAGAGAATTCAAGTAATTGCAAGAATTTGACAAAACTTAAACTCAAGAACACAGACAAAATTTATACCTCTTTGAAGCTTAAATTGAATTCCTCAAAGAACAAACCAAATGCTCAGCTACTCTCCCTCTCAATGTATACTTATCAGACAATCTTAGCAACAAAGAGTGAGAAGAGGAGTGTTAAATTTATAGGAAACCCATTAACCATGCCAAGCCATTACCTAAAAATTCAAACCAAAAGAGGAAAGAAGAATTCATTGGATTGAGAGAGTTTGGTAGAAATATTTCACCAACTCTACCCTCCCCACTTCTCAGTTCATCATCACAGCTAAATCCTAGCATCTTAAAATCACGCAACTGAGGTTAGGCCACTGTTTGGTTGCTATTTGAGTACGGTTTGGTCACTGAATATGGGACATGGGTATTAAATCTCAGCAATTGTGTTTATAAGGCTTACTTTGTTCTCTTAAAATCCCAAAATGTAATTTTAATGTATTAATGCTACTACCAAATGGAGAGTTAGAGATTATTTATGTACTCACATCATATAATTCATGTACATTATTCCAGTCTAATTATTATTTATAATATGTATGGACTCCATTAAATTATCCACTAGTAATTTATATCCCCTTAAAACTCTATTATTCCAGTTATACTAACTTATTGGAATAGTTATAATTCTTTAACACAGTACATCTTTTAATCTTCCCACACATACTTAATGTTACATAAACAATTATTTTTTGTAACTTATAATTCCCTGCACTTTATTATATAGTTTTTATATAATAATGTGTCACACCCCATTTTCTTTTTAATGTAAGAACTATATAACATCACATGTCTTGCACACATAATTTAAATGAATAATACAATTCTAATCATGCAATTTACTTTACTCATAATAACAATTAATAATCATGTATTTTTAATCACTCACCATTAATAATTAATTAATATTCTACACTAACAATTAACAATTAATATTAATTAATTGTTTACTTGATAATTCCACCGTCGATTAATATTACTATTAATATCTAACCGAAATTCTTTAATAACAATTAATATAGATTAATTGTTTGCTTAACAATTCTTTCGTTAATTAATATATTCATTAATAATCCCAATTACCGTGCCACATAAGGCTTTCAACGAGTTTAACACAAATTCCATATTTTCTCAATCATTCAATTATTCAATATAATTGAGTTAACTCCTCATATAACACAAAAATCATTTTAATTCAAATAAATATTCATTTTCATTGATATATTTATTTAATAAGACGTGGAAATTCTCGGGTATTACAGTCGCGCTACGACGCAGACCCAGATTCTGCAGTTCGCGAAGAACACACAGAACAGCCCAAAAATTCCAAATTAAATTAACACGATCAATTTTAATGCTACCCATGAAATATAGACTTCACAAAAACATCACACAAAGCCTTTAGCATGATTCTAACACTTTAATTCACGTAATTACACAAATTACAACATTTAATTTCATTGTTCTTCATATTTTTGTAAAATTTTGATGAAAATATGAATTTCAACATTACAGATTCGTTAATTCATCAAATCCATCTGTTTAAATTCTATTTTGTTTGTTTTAACATACATAAGCATATACAAGTGTACATTTTTGATACAACTTATGATTAAAGCATTTAATTTGTACGTAAGGGCCATATGGGCTATATATAAAACTTTTACACTTTGTAACTATAAATATTCTAATTACTACATATTTATATGGATTTAATGTTTGGAAAACATACATAGATGGTAGAAAACATGTTATGATTATATATTATCATGTATCCACACATAAATCATCAATTCATTCAATAACCATGCTATATTTGTTTTACAGAGAACTTAAAACACTTACTAATGAAGAAATCTGATTTTAGTGTGATTACGTGAAATTAACCACTCCAATCCCATATTTATCATATAGAATTGATTTATGAATGCTAATAAACATATATTATCAGTTTCCTAACGCAGTGGCCACAAATTTTAGTTTACAGAGAACTTGGAGTTAGTTTTCACAAAAATAATAACAACATAAATTATAAATTGGATTGAAGAGATTACCCTAAAGCAATCCTTCTGACTCTTCACGTTCTCCTTTAAATCACTCAACTTTTCTCTAATTTCTCTCTGTATTCTCTCTCAGTTAAACTCAAAAATAAAATATGTCTTCAAAATAAAGACTGATTAATGCGCTTCTTAACTGCAGCATGGTGATCAGTTACTCCAATCATGGGTTAATAGCTCCCAACTTCCATTAGGGCATTGTTTGGCTAACCATTAAAAGATTATTCCCATTTAATTTAATTAACCTCTTATAATATAATTTTAATCATGTCACACCCAATTACACAATAAATCAAATATCTTATTTAATTTAATTTAAATAAAATATAATAATTTCTCATTAATTCACATAGTCACGTAATTAATTTTTTCATTTATTAATTATGTCAAATTATTAATTCTCTAATTAATTATTAAATTAATTAAAATAAAATTTATAATTATTAAATAATCCATTTAATTTAATAAGCTCACTTAAATACTTACTTTGAATAATAAAAAAATTTCACATTAATTTAATCAATATAACACATAATTAAATTAATCTACCATAATTTCATCAATTAATTATTTAATATAATAATTAAATTATTGAAAAATATTTATTTAATTCAATAAATATTCAAATTAAATTACAAAATCTCGTTCGTCACAGGCGCCGCAGCGCCGGACCAAGAAAGAGATTAATGCATACTCGCACCGCAGCGCGAGGAGAAAGAAGGGGACCAGCGTCGGTGCAGGGCAATGGCCAGTGAGGAGCTTTTAACTGCTCAAACTACTGGGGAAGTGTACAAAATTATAATGAATGTGTAGTTCAAGTAACGTAACACTTAAATAAGTGATTTAAACCTTTAGTATAGTTTGAACGAAATGATTGAACGGAATTAAAAGACGAAAAATGTAATGAATGTAAACGCAACGCAGTGGCGATGAATGATCGGTCTTATCATACAACGAACCGTATGGATTCGACATTAAGAAATAATAATGAACGTGGGGTTCATGTAATGGATAGCGAATGTAAGCGTTAAACACTTTACCCGACGTGAGGGTTGAGTGTACGCAAATATTAAATGAGTTGAACCTACACTTCGTGTATGGTTTAACCGTAATCTAATGAAGACTTTTTATTAAACCCAATGTAGACACTCGAAATTCTCTATACTACTGTTACTAACATTGCAGGATGACAAATTTGTCTTTTAAGAGAGAACCCTGAAAGACAATCCAAATCCATACCGGACACTACCGGAAGTTCAGCATCAACCCCGGATCGCAATCTGGGAGTAACGGTTTCAACCTCGGATCTAACCCCGAGACCTGCAGATACAATACCAGAACACACACCAGAGAAGATCGATTAATCTCGGAGATAACCCCGAGGTATCCAGTCTTAGTCCCAACCATGGGAATAGCCACCAACCTTGGTGATAACCCCAAGGAATGCAGTTTCGGAGATAACCCCAGAAATTCTTGTTTTAAATTCCATCAGCTTCAAATCTCGGCACTCACAATAAAATACACTGTGCCAACACAGCAATAACATCGGGAAGACAGGCACACCTCAAAGATGACAATGAGGACCTTCAACAAATGCAGCAGTCCAATCTCAGCGAAGTCTGAGCAACGTCTGCTTATCGGTCCAATCCGGCAGTAACACCGATGAGGGGCAACATCGCCATCTCGTCCAACACGATGCCACATCTCGTCTCTACGCAACAATGTCCCACAAGAATAACCAATCCCGAGTGACTATTGGGTTGGGTAACGGATGAAAGTTGAAGCTTAAAGACCGGAGGGCATCGTCCCATCTTTAAAGACTTCGTAAAACCTCTAATCTCATGCCATCGTACAACTCTCAACAACGGCGGTCCGAAATAGGTCCTGGATAACTCAAAACGGATGCCCGGATTGCACTTCTCAAAATCCGAGGGGACATTACAGTGCCTAAGTGCACGTACTTCAAGATGACCCGACCCGACCCGCCTCTGGTACACCTGCGACACCTTTTTCCTATAAATAAGAGGCTTGGGGTGCTGATTTTTAAGAGAAAAAAGATGGGGAAACCCTGCACAATTTGCTCTGCACTTGCCATACAGTGTATTTTTCACTTTCAAACACTTGTGAGCTCATATATAGCCTCTTTTGTACCCACAAAAGCCCAGTGTTTACCCACTCTAAAGATATAGAAGCCCTTTTTATCAGTCAGCTGTAAGCCTTCTCACACACTTTAGAGTCTTTCTCTTCATCTTTGTATAAACCCTTCTACACGTTGAGAGTCGTGTTGCTTGCTTTTGCCTGGACTTCAGTCCGTGGTTTCATTTCAGTCTGTATATTATATATATATATATATATATATATATATATATATATATATATATATATATTGACTAACATTATCGAATTATGCCTCAATTGAGCCTAGACTTCGGTCTGGAGCGTTTACTGCTTTAATATATATATATATATATATATATATATATATATATATATATATATATATATATATATATATATATATATATATATAATAACTGTCTGTTGGACTTTGTTCGATGACCGAAGTCTAGGCTCATCGAACAAAGTCCAACAGACAGTTATTATATATATATATATATATATATATATATATATATATATATATATATATATATATATATACTTATATATATGAATTGTGGTCGAACTATGTTCGATGAGCCTGGATTTTACATCCGGTGCGTTTATTGCTTTATATATATATATATATATATATATATATATATATATTTCTTTATTTTGTCCTGCCTGGAGTTCCCTTCGTGGCAGTTGATCGCTTTTACAGCTTTCTTTACATTTAGTCCTGCCTTGAGTTTACTTCGTGGCAGTTTACCGCATTTACAGCTTTATTTACATTCTGTCCCGCCTGGAGTTTCCTTCGTAGCGGTTGACCATATTTACAACTTTATTTACATTTCTGATCCCCCATGGAGGTGCTTCGTGGTTGGTGATCATGTCTGTATATATATATATTTACCGCTTTTATATATATACCTGCTTATTGCTTTTATACAAATTGCAATATTCTGTGCGCCTAGGAATCATGTGATCACATATTCATCTCATTAGATCTAGATTCGGTTCCTGTGATGGAAATTTTCAGCTGTAATCAGCTTATAAATTATTCTGCGATGTCTGTATTTCCTCAGATGGTTTCCATACCCATGAGGAAGTCGGCATTATTTTTGGATGTATTATTTTTCATACGGATGCCTCGCATTCGTCAAATAAAATCAATCCAGCCGCTCACTTAATAAAAATGGAGGTGTAAAAGGTCTCAATTCCTATTGAGTATCAGGGTTTAAAAACCTCTTTTATAAAACATCATTGCCATATCTTGCTAAAAACTGAATTTTCACATAAATTCAAACCTTGTGTATATAGGTTCGAACGAGGCCTCGCACAACTTTCATATAACAGCACATTGACCCACACACACACACACACACTCATATAATAGTTTCTTGAAAAGAGGCGGTCACCGTGGTAACATGGATGTCGGGGGGTGCCTAATGTTGAGTAAAATCTAACTACGCACAACACGCAAGTATACGTGGTCAACAAGTAATACAGTGATAAGTTGAGTATCGTTCCCACAGAGAATTCTAATTAATAAATCCCAACTACTAAAACTATATCAATTCAATTTTATTTGAACGAGAAGAAATTATGATTTTCTAAATTATTAACACAAAATTAAACACCAAAAGATATTATCCTAAAATAAACGAATAAATAAACTAATGTTTGAATAAAGAATTTCCGATAGATAAAGGTTAAGACTTCAATATCCCCAATTATGGACCACAAATTAGTTACCTACTCATCCCAATTACTATGTCTACTGAATTGTTAACAGGAATTCTCAAATACCAAAAGTCCTTTTCCAAGTGATCAATTGACTTCTATCTAATCCAAATTAATCTTGCTATATTCCTATGCAAAACAATTGAATTAAACGCTTTCCAATTCCAATTCCCTATGTGTTACATGCGGTGAAAAGATATTTCCATTCAATTCACAAACCTAATTATGCAGATAATCAAGTCACATATCATCATGCCCAGTTCTAACCCTAGAATTCCTTTTCCAATTCCTTCTAGAATAACAGGATAATTATTGGCCAAATAATTACGCAATAAAGTCAAAACATGATGAACAATTCACTTCAACATCAATAATTAGAATGAATGAATAACTACTTTATAGTCATAAAAGGTTCAATTGAAATCTTAATGAAAGAATTAGTTCATCTCGGAATTAAAAAACATTAATCGTTGACAAATCATCCTCAAAGAATTATAAATTAAAAATAAGGAGAAAAAGAATAAACTCTGTAGCCAATCCCTAATCTCCAAGCAATCTCACGTAGCCTGCAATCCAGAACTTCTTGAATCCTTTGCTCAGAATAAAAGTCCAAAACCAAGCCTCCTTTATTTCAGCACTTTATTTCTTTTTATATCCCCACAATCCTTCTCTCATTAGGTTTTATTGTAGCTCTCAATGACCAAATTAAGTCCATCCGGAAGTCAAACGCGTGTCCCCAGTCAACGCCAGCCGAGGCTCAGCGCCCCGGCGCTGAGGATAATGCTAATTCCAGCGCCCCGGCGCTGTACTTCGCCATAATTACCGAATTGCCATTATTTGCTTGAATTTCCCATAATTGCCCCCTTCAGCTTCCAAATCTGTAAAACAAGATATAAACACAATAAAATGCTACTAAATAACTTAAAAATGCAATAACTTAAGTCCAAATGTATCCAATTCATGAGTATACTACCCATTCATCAAATACCCCCAAACTTAAAATGTTGTGTGTCCTCATGCGACAAAACTTAAACTCACAAACAAAACTAAACATCATGCAAACACAAACTATTTATATTTATATATTCATAATTCCAGCTATTCAAGAGCTCGCGTATATCCATATGCCTCAGAAAAATCACGTAACAGACCAATTCATCATGCAAAAACAGATCGACAATCTCCCGACAATCAACGGATCTAAATCTGTTATTACTGATATTGTGCGTGTGTGTCCAACAACCATGCTAACCCATAAAAAACAAAAATACGAAAGATAATAAATTTCTTAGTAGGCATCATACAGTGTAAACTGGAGCACTCATCAAATATACTCGTTTCAACTGAATTCAAACACTTACCCGCATTCGGAAGTCAACATGGAATACTTATGCTTTTCTTTTCTTTTCCTTTTTTTTTTTTTTTTAAATGACTGTGCAATGTCTTATCTCATTAGGCTAACAGTGTTACCCCTTAGCGAGCTTTCGACCAACGACTCCCAGACCATATAAGACCTTAGGGCGCTAGGTTTTAAGATACCCCTTCGGGCGTACTTGCTCAAGTAACAAAGGCCCCGAAACAAGACTAGTCACTCTGTATATTATTTATTTATTTTTTTTATTTTTTTTAGATAGATGGTTGGTGAGTGCGTTTTACGCTCCATCTCACGCTTGTGTTTATGGGGAGTGTTTCCCCTCATCCCACCACAAAACTCAACACACAGTTTTTTTTTTTTTTTTTTTTTTTTTTTAGCTTATATATTCCATATATTTTCCCCCAAACTTGAGTTTATGCATAAATTCAGTCTCCTCTAGTTATTCAAATTGTTCTTCCATATCACTAGCAATCCTTCTTTAGAACACTATTATCTAGCCATTTAAACTATCATAGCCAACATGGTCGTTTTGTCAAAGTGCCTTCCTATACTATCAATGTCAAACAGATAAAGACCCAATTTATGTCAAGAAACTCATATCACTGAATCAACAATCCTTATTAGACTTGTTCATGCAATTCTACTTTCATCATTGGCCCTAGATATACGCATTATCAAGAACTGGAATTAACATGCAATCCTAAACGCAACTTTATGAATAAACAATCCACATACGAATAACCTACCACTTTTTAAAAATAAAACTTAACTACCCCCAAACTTATCTAGAGCAATGTCCTCATGCGAAAAATAAGGCAAAATAAAACAGAGGACTTCCCTGACGAGCTTATTCCTCCGGGGGAGCATCATCGTCGTCACTCATCTCTTGGTCGGAAGGGGGAAATACCGGCAGAACGGGCGCCGTCGGGAAATGGCTGAGGGGAACACCCGGATGAGTTTGGATGGTTAGTGCATTCTGCGCAGCAAATTGATCAACTAAATACTTGAAAATCACATCTTGGCGTTCCGCTAAGCGCACATTCTGGGACTCAATGTTGTAAAACCAGCCGTCGATCTCCCGCTGGACAGCGTCAGGGACCACACCTCGCTGAGCTGCTGTCGAAGGACCGTAAGTAGGTGGGGCCTGGGGTGGTGGGGCTGGTGGAGATGTGACTTGGGGGATAATGAAACCCAGTCCCCTAGGGTGATTAGCTCCACCCGACCACACTTTATAACGCCGGATCAAGTTGTGGTCCAACACAGGCATAGGAGTTTGAATCATCTCGTCTGATTTCCATTTGACCCCAAACTGAGCACATAAAACGCAGATCCGTGACGGATGTGGTAACCCTCCTGTGGTCCCTCCGCGAGATGCGCGGAGCATAGATTGCTGAATAAGATGGCCGACATCAATTCTGAGGCCTTGTACGATGGAGTATAATAGCACAGCCCTTTCTTTGGTTACATGACGCACATGGGTGCAGGGCATCAATTTAGCACAGATAAAGGCATACCATGCCTTTCCATATAGACTGAGGTGAGATAATGGGAAAGTCATGCTGCCACGCTCATGCAGGGTCCATGTAGTTCCCGGCTGACACAGCTCCCGAATAATCTTTTCATAGTCCGGCCCATCACTCACTAGTCCAGCATATTCATCATGAAACCCCTCTAATGGTAGTTGATAGCATCCATTTATATCCTCCTCGCCAATTTCCACAGATTTACCTCTGACAAATACCCCATAAAGGTTATGCTCGGGCAAGTTGGCGTAGAATTCTTTGACAACTGCAATCACTGCCGGGTCAGGCTGTTCGGTGAGAGAGAACCAGTTTCGTTCAGCAATCATCACTGCAATGTCTCCATCCTTGGTTTGATCGGGACGGA
Source organism: Panax japonicus (assembly GCA_020205505.1). Lineage (NCBI taxonomy): Eukaryota > Viridiplantae > Streptophyta > Magnoliopsida > Apiales > Araliaceae > Panax > Panax japonicus. Next base: position 61,813,032 of record CM035096.1, read on the forward strand.
GACCACGTTCGGGGACCAGTGAGCGGGTGGCCATGCGGCTGTAGCGTTCTTGAGCTGCGTGACTAACAAACCGCCGGCTGTCAAATTTTTGAGGTGACACTGAAGCGACCCCGGACCCTTCGCCACGGTGACGTTTGGATGCCATGTAGAGGGTTCTGCAAAGACACATGGTCATAGTTTAGCTTAACAAAAACAGAATGCATTGTTGGATACATGTGTGCATAGCATTACCCCGAAACAGTATAAAATATTAGCGTGGTGAGTGCACAGGCGGAGAAAAGACCTGAAACTGTTAACTATGTTAACTACACATGTTTTTTTTTTAACTTAGACAATTTGTCAAACACCTAGGCCTCATCTGATAAATTGAACACAACCATCACTAATTCCATGCCTATGCATGCCATTCCTGTAGCATTCACCAACCTTGTATGGAAAAGGATACCCAACAGTATTGAATTATCTATGAATTCTAATGGATTACCCAGATGCATATAATAAGAAAGAAAAGTCTGGATCTGTGATAATAAGAATACAGCAAATCATACCGGTGCTACCTTCAAAGAAGTTTGAGGAAAAGAAATTGGCACACAAAAGTCCAACACAGTTAGTGGGGTGCGGTAAATGTGTGGGAGAACAATTATCCAAGAGTATAGATCGTGTGAATTGGAGAGGGGAGGAGAAATTTAGGAGAATGGGAGAGGAACTACCTTGGGTTGCCGGCGTGTGAATGGAGTGAGGGAGAAGGAAACGGCTGATAATTAAATTTGGATCGTCAAACCTGATCCCAGCGCCGGGGCGCTGGGTAAAACCTTATGCAGAGCGCCGGGGCGCTGAGTGGCAGAGACGGTTGATGTGCTATAGCGCCGGGGCGCTGGAAATACCTTGGAAGCCAGCGCCGGGGCGCTGGGCTTGATTTTCAGTTTCTGGTCCCTAGCGCCGGGGCGCTGTAAATGAATGAGAAGCCAGCGCCGGGGCGCTGGGCTGGGTGAGGAGCTTCTGGTCCCTAGCACCGTGGCGCTTGGTCCTTTGCAGTGGGAGCGCCGGGGCGCTTATTGTATGTGTTAGTTTTCTGTGTACCGTCCCATCATGTAAAATCACTAAGAATTAAGCTATCAAAATTGTCTTCTTCCCTGCTAACGAAAAATAAAAATAGAAACAAAATAAAATAAAATACAAATAAAGATAAGTTAATCAGAATAACACAAAATAACGTTAAAAGTGCAAAACGTAATGGGTTGCCTCCCAAGAAGCGCTTGGTTTACAGTCGTCAGCCCGACTTTTCGGTGTTGGTCAGTTATGCACTGGTTCGGAGAGGTACTGAACCGTAGCTTGCCGTTCGATTGGTCCACTCCAATAATGTTTCAGACGTTGACCATTGACCTTGAATGTACGCTTGGAGTTCGGTTCCTCGACCTCAATGTTTCCGTGTGGCGTGACCGATATAACAACAAAAGGTCCGGACCACCTGGATTTCAATTTTCCCGGAAATAGACGCAGGCGTGAGTTGAACAAAAGTACTTGTTGGCCGGGTTCAAATGTTCTATCAAGAATTTTTTTATCGTGCCAAGCTTTAACTTTCTCCTTGTAGAGCTTAGCATTTTCGTACGCATTGAACCGGAATTCAGCCATCTCGTTCAACTGCAGTAACCGTTTCTCACCCGCTGCTTCCAGATCAAAGTTCAGTTTCCGAATGGCCCAATGTGCACTGTGTTCGAGCTCGACCGGTAAGTGACACGCCTTTCCAAATACCATTCTGTACGGTGACATGCCGATCGGATTTTTGTACGCTGTTCGATAGGCCCATAGAGCATCGTCAAGACGCAATGCCCAATCTTTTCGTGACGGATTGACTACCTTTTCCAGGATCCTCTTAACTTCCCTATTCGACACCTCCGCTTGGCCATTGGTTTGTGGGTGATATGCAGCTGCAATTTTGTGCCGAACCCCATACTTGACAAGCAATTTGGTAAACTGTTTGTTACAGAAGTGAGTTCCCTCATCACTTATTATAGCTCGCGGTGTACCGAATCGGGTAAAAATGTTCTTCTTCAAAAATCGGACAACCACGTTAGCATCATTCGTTGGTAATGCTACTGCCTCTACCCATTTGGAAACATAATCGACCGCTAACAAGATGTACTGATTATTAAAAGAAGATGGAAATGGTCCCATAAAATCGATTCCCCACACGTCGAAAAGTTCCACCTCCAAAATTGTATTGAGTGGCATTTCATTACGCTTAGAGATATTACCGACGCGTTGGCATCGATCGCATTTCAGCACAAAGAGATGAGCATCTTTGAATAGAGAAGGCCAGAAAAATCCCGATTGTAGTACTTTCGCTGCTGTTCTATCACCGGAATAATGCCCTCCATAATCTGAGGAGTGGCAGTGGCCTAATATACTATCCATCTCTTCATGAGGTACACAACGCTTTATCATTTGGTCGGCACATGCTTTAAACAGAAACGGTTCATCCCAATAATATTGCTTCACATCGTGGAGAAACTTCTTTCGTTGTTGTGAAGTCAAATCCGACGGTAACACCTTGGCAACCACGTAGTTTACATAGTCAGCATACCAAGGCAATAGGGTAGTTACCCGGAACAGTTGCTCGTCGGGAAAGTTTTCATTAATCACTAAGCTGTCGCCTTTCTGCTCCTCTGTATTTTCTAACCGAGACAAATGATCCGCCACTTGGTTTTCTGTACCTTTTCTGTCCCGGATCTCCAGATCAAATTCTTGTAACAACAGCACCCATCGTATTAACCGTGGTTTAGCATCTTTCTTTTCAATCAGATATTTAATAGCCGAATGATCAGTGTAGACAATTACCTTGGTGCCTAGGAGATAAGCTCTGAATTTGTCAAAAGCAAACACCACTGCGAGTAATTCTTTTTCGGTTGTTGTGTAGTTCAGCTGGGCATCCGTCAATGTCTTACTAGAGTAATAGATAGTGTGAAAAATCTTATCGTGATGTTGTCCCAATACGGCTCCCACCGCGTAATCACTGGCGTCGCACATCAATTCGAACGGTAAAGACCAATCGGGTGCTACAATGATTGGTGCAGAGACCAATTTCTTCTTTAATACCTCAAATGCCTCGATGCATGCCTGATCCATCTTAAACGGCACATCTTTTTCCAACAGTGAGCATAGGGGTTTCTAAATCTTTGAAAAATCTTTAATAAAGCGTCTATAGAACCCTGCATGTCCCAAAAAGCTTCGAATGCCCTTCACAGATGATGGAGGAGGCAATTTCTCAATTGTATCAATTTTCGCTCTATCCACCTCCAATCCGGATGCGGAAACCTTATGGCCCAGAATAACTCCTTCTTGAACCATAAAATGACATTTTTCCCAGTTAAGCACCAGGTTAGTCTCCACGCATCTCTTTAACACCAAGACCAGATTCTTCAAAAACGAGTCAAAACTGTCACCAAACACGGAAAAATCATCCATGAATACCTCTAAATTATGTTCGACCATGTCAGAGAAGATTGCCATCATACAGCGTTGAAAGGTTGTCGGCGCATTACATAAACCAAATGACATACGCCGGAATGCAAACGTACCGTATGGACATGTGAACGTGGTCTTTTCTTGATCTTCCGGTGCTATGGCAATTTGATTGTACCCTGAATATCCATCTAACAGACAGTAGAATTGATGTCCGGCTAACCGGTCCAACATCTGATCAATGAAAGGCAATTGAAAGTGATCTTTGCGTGTAGCTTTATTCAACTTGCGGTAATCCATGCATACTCTCCAGCCTGTAACAGTTCTTGTTGGGATAATCTCTTGAGCTTCGTTTTTTACCACAGTCATGCCCCCTTTTTTCGGTACACACTGGACAGGACTCACCCATGAACTGTCTGAAATTGGGTAAATAATACCGGCATCCAACCATTTTATAATTTCCTTTTTTACCACATCTTTCATAATAGGGTTTAACCTTCTTTGCATCTCAATGGTAGGTTTTGATCCTTCTTCCATTAAAATCTTATGCATACAGAAAGATGGGCTAATACCTCGAATGTCCGCTATAGTCCACCCAATCGCTGTTTTAAACTCGCGCAGAACCCGCAGCAATTTTTCTTTTTGGGTGTCGGTTAACTTTGTCGAAACAATAACTGGTAGAGTCGCGTCTGTCCCTAGATAAGCATATTCAAGATGAGATGGAAGTGGTTTTAATTCCAACACCGGTGGCTCTTCTATCGAGGGTTTGCATTTTTTTCCTTCCGTTTTGGACCTATCAAGGGTCTCAAATGGGTGATTACTTTTCCGGTAGAATGATGCTGTGTCTAGCCATTTGACATGCTCATTGTCCGCAGCAACCCTATCGTTATCTGTACCGAGCAACATTGATTCTATCGGATCCTCTGAATAATTACAGCAAATCTTGTGATTGACTATCTCCTCCATTAAATCCACCCGCAAACACTCCATTTTTTCCTTCGGATAAGACATGGATTTAAACACATTAAAAGTGACTTGTTGATCGTCAACTCTCATCGTCAATTCCCCTTTTTGCACGTCGATTAACGTTCTCCCCGTTACTAAAAATGGTCGTCCGAGGATGATGGGAAGTTCCGTATCTACTTCACAATCCAAGATAACGAAGTCTGCTGGGAAGATGAATTTATCCACCCTTACCAAGACGTCTTCAACGATACCTCGTGGATATGTAACTGATCGGTCTGCCAACAGTAAGCTGATGTTTGTCGGTTTTGGTGCCTGGAGCCCGAACTAACGGTAGACTGATAATGGCATCAGATTAATACTTGCCCCCAAGTCGCACAGTGCTCTCCCCGAAAACTGATTACCAATATCGCATGGAATAGTAAAGCTACCTGGATCTTTCAGCTTTGGAGGTAACTTGTTCTGAATAATTGCGCTACATTCTTCAGTTAGCGCCACTGTTTCAAAATCCCCCAATTTCCTTTTCTTTGATAGCACATCCTTCATGAACTTAGCGTAGCTCGGCATTTGTTCTAAAGCTTCGGCGAATGGGATGTTGATATGCAATTTTTTAAAAATATCCAAAAATCTTGAAAACTGCTTATCTAACTTGGATTTCTGAAATCTCTGCGGATATGGTATGGGTGGCAGTGTTGTAGTTGGCCCGGATGCATTTTTCTCTCCTATTTCCTCTTTATCTTTCCCAGTTTCCACAACTTCTTCTATTTCAACTGTTGCGTTGTCCCCCTTTTCTCTATCCTTGACTGTTTGCAACTCCTTCCCACTTCGTAAGATTACTGCTTTGCAGTGCTCATTTCTGCCCGGGTTTATTTCTGTATCACTCGGGAGCGTTCCTAGTGGACGGGTATTCAATGCATGTGCTATTTGTCCCAATTGATTTTCCAGGTTCTTTAACGATGCCCCGTGGCTTTGCAGAGTCAACGACGCCAAAAACTTGTTGATCGATTTCGCAATCAATGAATACGTGCAAGTATACACGGTCAACAAATAATAAAGTGAAAGTAGAGTATCGTTCCCACGAGAAATTATTTAATAAAAATCACCAAGTACTAATTCTTAACCAAACTAATTTTATTTAAACAATCTCAATTCATTATTTTTCTAATTAACAAAACTAAATTAACCAATTAAAACTATGTTACTTTATAAATGAATTCAAATAAATAAAGATTAAGACTTCAATATCCCCAATTATGAATTATAAATTAATTATCCAATTATACCAATTATTATGTCTACTGAATTGTTAACAGGAATTCTCAAATGCCAAAAGTCCTTTTCCAAGTGATCAATTGCCTTCTATTTAATCCAGATTAATCTTGCTATATTCCTATGCAAAACAATTGAATTAAACTCCTTCAATTCCAATTCCTTATGTGTTACATGCGGTGAACAGATATTTCCATTCAATTCACAAACCTAATTATTCACTTTGCAAATAACTAAGTCACATGATATCATGTCCAGTTCTAACCCTAGAATTCCTCTTCCAATTCCTTCTAGAGTAACAAAGTAATTACTGATCAAATAATTAAGCAATAAGCACAAGACAAGATAACAACTCACTTTAACATAAATAACTGGAATATAATGAATAACTAATTCATAGCCATAAAAAGTTCAATTGAAATCTCAATAAAAGAATTAGATCATAATTAATGAATGGAAACCAAGAATCCACAACTGAATAGACATTAAAAGATAAAAGTAAGATAAGAGAAGAGAATAGAATCTGTTGTCAGCAAATCTGATGCTCCCCTCTTGCTCTTGTTCTTGATCTTCAATGGTCTCCAAGTTGCTTCAATCTCCAAAACTAATAAAAACTAGGGTTTTGTTCTAATCTAATGGAGTATTTAATCTAGGCTAAGCTATGTAATCTCCAAGCTAAGCTATGTAATCCCCTAGCTAAGCTATGTAATCTCCAAGCTAAGCTATGTAATCCCCTCTTATTTTATGCCTTACATCATGTATTTATAGATTACAAGTCCAATTTTTAGGTTAGGAACAAACCCAATCCTATTTGGAGTCAAAAAGGTGTCAAAATTCGCCCAAAACGCGTCCAGGTCCGCACCAGATCCTTCCCCAGCGCCCCAGCGCTGGGCACGGCGCTGGGATTCTGCCCCCCAGCGCCCCGGCGCTGGAAATACACTAGAAATGGGCGCCCCGGCGCTGGTCAAAAAGTTGACTTTTTCTGCTCCGACGTCCTTTGGGAAAATGGCCATAACTTCTTCGTCCAAACTCCGATTTAGATGATTCAAAATGATCCGGAAAGAAGAAATGTAGATCTACAACTTTCATTCTTGAAGTTTTTCGAAATAATGTCCGGAACTATAGTCAAATTGGCTCTGAAGTAACTGCTGTGTAAATGACAAGCCGAAAACGCGAATCTAGCCACCCCGAACGTCGATCCATGTAACTTTTGTCCCAATTCCTACAAAACAATATAAAACATGCATGAATAGACACAAACACATAAAAACATCCTAAAAGACATGAGAACAACAATAAATTAAGTCCGAATGTATCCAATTCATGTGTATAAAACTCACTCATCAAATACCCCCAAACTTAAACCTTTGCTTGTCCTCAAGAAAAAACACAAAAATGTTATGCAATGCAATATAATGAAACTAATCTATATGCCTACGTATCCAACAGTAATGATAGAAACAAGTCTATTCAACCGGCCTTAGAGAAATCAAGTAAACATGATAATACATCAAATTAAAACAAATCAGTAATTTCCCAATCAATCATCAAATCTTAGACTGTTATCACTGATATAGTGCGTGTGTGCTCCACAACAATGTTAACTGATATAAAATCAAATTTAAGACATAATAGATATCTTCGAAGGCATCATACACTGCAAACTCACAAAATTCACGAACAAGCTAGATCCAACTAAAGTCAAACATCCACCAAGTTCAAGAGTCCAATTTGGGATACTTATGCTTTACTTTTCATTACGGGGGCTTTTTGCTCTTTTCCCGTTTTATTGTTTTTTTTTAACCATGACTGTGCAATGTCTCATTCCATTAGGCTAACAGTGTCACCCCTTAGCGAGCTTTCGACCAACGACTCCCAGACCATATAAGACCTTAGGGCGCTAGGTTTTAAGATACCCCTTCGGGCGTACTTACTCAAGTAACAAAGGCCCCGAAACAAAACTAGCCACGGTAATTTTTTTATTTTTATTTCTTTTTTTTTGATAGATGGTTGGTGAGTGCGTTTTACGCTCCATCTCACGCTTGTGTTTATGGGGAGTGTTTCTCCTCAACCCACCACAAGACTCAACATGTTTTTTTTAAAGCTTATATACCCCAAAATTTCCCCCCAAACTTAAGTTTTTATCAAAATTTAGCCATCTCCGCCTATTCATGTCTTTCATTCCTTCACACTAGTATTATCCTTAAGAAATTCATTATGTATCAATTTAAACTTAATCAGTCAACATAGATGTTATTAACGTGCTAACCTTGATTATACCAGTTTCAAACAGGAAAAGATTCAATTCATAACAAGAAATCACATCAAAGCCTTAATATTCAATACTATACTTATCTACTTAACTCCAGTCTCATCATTGGCCAAAATAGACTTTTACTATCTAACAGTTGGAATCATGCAAATATAAACTAAACGCAACAAACACAGTAAACTAACTACTATTTTTGCGATTTTTAAATTTTTTTTTAAACAAAAAACTGAATGCAAAAACTAAATGTAAATAACCCGAAAATATAACGAACTTACAATGTAAATAACTAACTATATGAAATACGACACTAAAATGCCCCCAAACTTAAACTAGACATTGTCATCAATGACTGAAATAGAAAAAATTAAAGCAGAGGACTTCCCTGAAAATATAGCAATCTTCTTCCTTGTCCGCTAAGTTTGGAGAATAGGCTAAGTACATGGAACAAATTGGGCACCACACTTGAATTTGACTTGAATAACCTGTAAAACCATGATAGAAGCAATTTTATTAAATCCTAAATAAATGCAAATTCAAACTACTAATATAAAACTTAATAAAAACTAAAAATAAAAATTAAACTTGGGTTGCCTCCCAATAAGCGCTTGTTTTATAGTCTCAGCCTGACTTCTTCAATTCTCTATCCAATTCCCCTACGAAAATTGAGGAACCCTCCATCCATCGGAAATAATATAGCTTTTGGTAAGTTCCCATTTACGATAGCCATTGTATTAAGGTCACCTAGCATGCTTTCTTTAGATAAGATCACATTCAAGAACGTCCAACATCTAGGTGGTTTCTCCATTGTGTCTGCGAATATATTCTGGCATTGAGGCTTGTCAGACACAACAATTTCTTCTTCTATCTTCTCTAGCTCATCGCACCATGGTTTCGAAGGTGTACTTGCGTTTACATCACAGAGAGTATTGCCGACGACATGACTACCAATCGAACAAGGTTTTGCAAATCTAACCAGACTCTTGAACTGTGGAGGAGAAGGCACTTGAGGCATAAATAACATTGGCTCGTCATCATTGGGTCTCACAATTAGTTCTTCACCGACCTTGTTGTCATTATCCCCACTTGTCTCCTCTTTTTCATCTCGTGGCTCATCCAGTTGTAGATTTGGCTCGGGCTCAACATCAGTCTCGGAATCCATGTCATAGGGCCAGGTGTATTGAGGATGGTTGTTCAACGCATGTGCTATCTGTTCCACTTGATTTTCCAGATTCTTGATCAATGCCCCTTGGCTTTGCAAATTCAGCTCTACTTGATTCATTTTCTTGTCTTGTTCCTCGTTCTTTTTGTCAGAAGCTCTAATGAATTTTTCTAAGGCTTCTTCCAAACTTGATATCCTCTCTGGTTGTTGAGTCGGATTTTGAAATCCGGAGGCGTGTTGTTGTCTAGGTGGTTGAGCAGCAGCTTGATTGTTACTCCATGAAAAATTCGGGTGATACCCCCAATCCTGATGATAGTTGTTGGGATAGACATAATTATTGGGGTAATGACCACTATATTGTACCGGCTCGAAACTGATGGCGCATTGATGACTCATATGATTTCCAGCACAATAATCACAAGTAACCGCCATACTTTGACGACGCTGAGCTTCAAAAGCTTCAAACATCCTCGAAAGTGTCTCAATCTGTGCTGACAATGCAGAAAGTTTCTCGAGTCTTTCAATCTCCGCTCCCCTTGGTTGAGTCATGTTCGTGTATGGCCATTGATACACAAAGTCATCCATGGTACCTGAAAAGAAAGAAATATAGAAAGAGAATTAAAAATAAAAATAAAAATGTTTAAATTAAGACTAATTTGATTGAAATTAATATTGGTAAATAATTATTAAATTAATTCCCCGGCAACGGCGCCAAAAACTTGTTGATCGATTTTGCAATCAATGAATACGTGCAAGTATACACGGTCAACAAATAATAAAGTGAAAGTAGAGTATCGTTCCCACGAGAAATTATTTACTAAAAATCACCAAGTACTAATTCTTAACCAAACTAATTTTATTTAAACAATCTCAATTCGTTATTTTTCTAATTAACAAAACTAAATTAACCAATTAAAACTATGTTACTTTATAAATGAATTCAAATAAATAAAGATTAAGACTTCAATATCCCCAATTATGAATTGTAAATTAATTATCCAATTATCCCAATTATTATGTCTACTGAATTGTTAACAGGAATTCTCAAATGCCAAAAGTCCTTTTCCAAGTGATCAATTGCCTTCTATTTAATCCAGATTAATCTTGCTATATTTCTATGCAAAACAATTGAATTAAACTCCTTCAATTCCAAGTCCTTATGTGTTACATGCGGTGAACAGATATTTCCATTCAATTCACAAACCTAATTATTCACTTTGCAAATAACTAAGTCACATGATATCATGTCCAGTTCTAACCCTAGAATTCCTCTTCCAATTCCTTCTAGAGTAACAAAGTAATTACTGATCAAATAATTAAGCAATAAGCACAAGACAAGATAACAACTCACTTTAACATAAATAACTGGAATATAATGAATAACTAATTCATAGCCATAAAAAGTTCAATTGAAATCTCAATAAAAGAAGTAGATCATAATTAATGAATGGAAACCAAGAATCCACAACTGAATAGACATTAAAAGATAAAAGTAAGATAAGAGAAGAGAATAGAATCTGTTGTCAGCAAATCTGATGCTCCCCTCTTGCTCTTGCTCTTGATCTTCAATGGTCTCCAAGTTGCTTTAATCTCCAAAACTAATAAAAACTAGGGTTTTGTTCTAATCTAATGGAGTATTTAATCTAGGCTAAGCTATGTAATCTCCAAGCTAAGCTATGTAATCCCCTAGCTAAGCTATGTAATCTCCAAGCTAAGCTATGTAATCCCCTCTTATTTTATGCCTTACATCATGTATTTATAGATTACAAGTCCAATTTTTAGGTTAGGAACAAACCCAATC